>JAUPTC010000016.1:1774414-2350792 GCA_030762895.1 Sophora flavescens
GTTTTGAATTTTGAATTAAGAGATAATTAAAACAGAAAACAATTAAAACAGAAAACAAATCTTTTTGGGGTTTTGATCTAAATGGATTCCTAGGGATTTGGGTTACCTTTGAGGCTGTTTATGTTACTAATCTGATTTACCTTTGTTGATTAACGAAGTTGCCTTGAAGGCGAGTTTATCCTCTAATAGCTTAAGCTCCCTCTCGGGTTACAAAAGCCGTGCCCAATTGACCCGACCCCTACTCTCGTGGTAGTCGATCCCAGATTAGACCCTTTGTACTTCGTGACAACTCGTTGCTCCTCGAGGGACGGCTTCTAACTCTCGTGATTTCAGTCCCAAGTCTGACTTCTATAGGTCCGACACCTAAGTTCACCGCTAGGTTCCTCCTTAGAATGTCTCAGTCATGCAAATAACCTAAGTTCACCGCTAGGTTCCTCCTTAGAATATCCACGTCTCGTTGATAAGCGGCCGCCGAACTTTACGAGTGAAACACACTAGAAATCCTAAGTTCACCGCTAGGTTCCTCCTTAGAACGTCTACGTCACGCAAATAAGGGGTCGCCGATTTTACGATTGATTAAAACACTAGAAATCAGATCTAAAACAATAACGAAATCAACAACGATTTTACATCAAATCAACAACATTTACAAAACTCGGGCAGAGCCCCAATCCCTAGAAACAAACTACTACTCCAGTCTTGCCATGGAGATGACAGGCTGGGTTGACAACATAATGAAAATACAAAAATCAGAGAAGAGAGGAGGAGAGGAGAAGCGGAGAAGAAGATCCTAAAATGTAGACAAAAGTGTCATAGATGATCTCTATGATGCTCTATGATATCATGTGTTATTCTGCATCTGCCTGGTCCATATTTATAGATGTGGGAAGTTAGAATCCCAATCTAACTCAAAATCTGATCCAAATTCGGTTTCTTCAGGTCCAAGTAATGCGCGTCACGGCCGTGATGGCCATCACGGCCAGGCCGTGACGGTCTCTGTTTCTGGTTCTTCTGGCAAAATCCAAATTCTCGCGACGCGAAAGATGTCTCGCGACGCGAGCCCTCTTTTCATGGCCCGTGATCTTCATCACGGCTAGGCCGTGATGGGCTCTGACTTGTGGTGGTTTTGGGTCACGGCCGTGATGTGCATCACGGCTGGTCGTGATGGCACTCACGACTTCAGCCTTTGTTCTTTTTCAGTTTTGCTCGATCATGGCCGTGATGGGCATCACGGCTAGGCCGTGATAGGCTCTGTTTAGCTCATTTTCTGCACTTTTAAAGCTCTATCTTCATCCAAACTTCATCATGGTTGATCTTGAGCATTTTACCCTTGATATCTGCAAAACAACACCACGAAAACCGCCTTACCCGTTCCAAAGGAAAATTAACCTAAAATCTAATGAAATATGCCTAAACTACATGAAAATGCATGCAAAATGATAGACAAAGATGAGGTGAAATCACACTCATCAAATCACCCCAAGCTTAAAACTTTGCTTGTCCTCAAGCAATTACTCAGGCCATAAGATTTAAATCAATCAAAGCATGGATAGTGAACCAAGAACCCTAGAAGCTAATCCAAGTGACAGGCATATTTAATAAACACTCAAGAGATAATCAAGTTCAAGTCCAATTAGAAGCTTAGGTTCTTCAAGTTCATATTCTCACTGATTTGGGCACTCATCTCACCTCACTCAAGTGTTTTAGGGTATATGACAATTCACTCCATTTCCTCAAGGAAAATATTTTACCATAGGCTTGACTATTAACCAAATCTCTACTTTATTAATGAAAACACTTAAGAATCAAGAGGTCTTTTCCTTTGGTTGTAATGTGGCCATGGGATTTATTATTAGGTGGGAAAATCAAGGAAAGGGAATTTCAAGAAGGCTAGACAGATTATCAAACATTACAAAGTATGACACCTTCTAAAATACCTTTTAGGGGCTTTGATTTACTTTTTCCACCTTTCTTTCTTTCTTTTTTTTTCTTTTCATTTCTCACTTTCTTTGTCATCCCCTTCTCCATTTTTTTTCTTTGTGCTTATTTCATTTTTATTTGTTTGTAGAAGGGGAGATTTATAGCTCAAGAGAAATTACTTTCTAGCTTTTTCATCCCATACTTTTTCAAACTACCATTTACCCTTTTTGTAATACTTTAAAAGGTGCCATACCAAGCATCATTCATCAAAACATTTCATGGTACCAAGAAAAGTATTTTTTTTTTGCTTTTAGGCTCAAAGTTGGGCAACTAAGGGGTAGCATTTAAACATTCAAAGCTCGGGAGGCCGGAAAAATACCTAGTGCCTCAATCATTTCCAAAAATGTTTTCAAAAATTTTTAAGTTTTGAAATGGTTTCAAGTCAAGTTCTAGAAAATACAGTCCAAGAGGAATTAAATCACTCTATCACAAGAAATGGGGTAGATTTAGTGAATAACCCCTTTTTGGCTCAAAATCTTACATTTAGTAGTTCAAAAATCAATGAGAGATACAAATTTAAGGATCCACATGCTAATTATCAACTATCAAATGACAATCTCAAGAATTTTATTTTTAGTCATATCACAAGAATAATGAAAAATTGGGTTCCAAAATTCACTATCTCAATTCATTTGTCTCCAAGTTCTCACAATTGGATGCATGTTCTAAGTGAGGGGCAATCTAGAGAATGTGATCATACCAAACTATGCCTATGAGAATGCAATATGAATGCAACAATGCAAATGCACAAATAATGCAAAAATACCCCTACCCCAAGCTTGATTACTTACATTGTCTCCAATGTAAATAATCAAGTCGGAGGGAGGAGAAAAATGGAACAACTTACCGAGGTGGTAGCGGGTGTTGGCTCACAGTCCATTCAAAACTTGGGTGGAAATAGTATCACGGCCGTGAGGCTCGTCACGGGCAGGCCGTGATCGTTTCTGGTCCTCAGGAGTTGCCCTGTCACGACCGTGATCTACATCACGGCTAGGCCGTGATACTCTCTGGCCTTGGCATCTTACTCATCACGCCCGTGATGGTTGTCACGGCTAGGCCGTGATCCTTTCTGGTGCTCTTGTTTAGTTCATCACGGCCGTGACCACTGTCACGGCCAGGGCGTGATAGCCTCTGACTTATTTTTTCTCTGCTCTTCTTCCCTTTCTCAACCTGAAAACACTAGATAAACCTATTAATGATATTTTTGCCTCTTGATCTTCTCAAATTATTCAAGAGGTGAATTCAAAAACAAAAGGAAAAGGGAAAGAAAACTTGGGTTGCCTCCCAAGAAGCGCTTATTTATGGTCTTAAGCTTGACCATACTTCCTTTAATCAACCGGGGTCGGCTGGGCGTAGATGTGCTGGAACACTTCTCTTCCAAGGAACTCCTTCAAAAAGCCGTTTCTGCTCATACGGCCAGTAGTGCTTCCGCTTTGCTCTTTTCTCTTGGAGCTTCCTGACCTTCCTTCCTCCCGGCGGAAGTTTTGTTTCTGCATGGACAACAACTCCAATTCCATCACTGCTGGGTGCATCATTAGCCATGCATATCTTCGGAGTTACTTCCATGTTCAGCTCTTCTTTTACCACTGGAGACGTTACGTCAATTCTGCACACATGGCTCTCAAAAGGAGGGTTATTATACTAGTTAGTCAAATGAAAATCGACCCTACCTTCCTCTACAGTTAGAGAGAGTTTGCCATTCCTTACGTCTATCACTACTCCAGCGGTTGCCAAGAATGGCCTTCCTAAAATGATGGGGAATTCAGAATTCCCTTTCATGTTCAATACCAGGAAGTCGGTAGGGATGAAGAATTTCCCTACCTTCACAGGGACATTCTCTAGTATGCCTAGAGGAGTCCTAGTTGAGCCATCCGCAAATTGTAAGGAGAATTTGAACGGTCTCAACTCTTTACTTTCCAACCTTTCCATGATAGTGAGGGGCATCAAGCTCGCACTAGCCCCTAGGTCACATAAGGCTTGGTCAATTTGCACTTGTTCGATCGAGCAAGAGAGGGATAAACTACCTGGGTCTTTCAGTTTAGTAGGCATTTTAGTCTCTACATCTACTTGCTTTTTCCTGACCAACCTTTGTGGGAAAGGTATCGGGGGTTGGTACGGTGGTGGAGGGACGTACTTCGGTTCTGGCTCTTCCTTTTCGCTCGTGTCCTCCTCCGGTTCCAC
This sequence comes from Sophora flavescens, assembly GCA_030762895.1. NCBI lineage: Eukaryota > Viridiplantae > Streptophyta > Magnoliopsida > Fabales > Fabaceae > Sophora > Sophora flavescens. Next base: position 1,778,576 of record JAUPTC010000016.1, read on the forward strand.
TTCCTTTTCAGCTACCCCCACCCCAAGCTTATCATCCCCTAAGTGTATGGCATTGCAATGCTCATTGGGATTTGCTTCGGGTTGCCCCGGGAATGTACCCTTAGGTCTCGAGTACGTGCTGGCTTGTTGGGCAATTTGGGTTTCTAGCATCTTGTTATGAGTTGCTAAGTTGTCTACCTTGGATGCTAGCTCCTTTATTGCTTCACTCACCGCCCTTCCTTGTTGTCTAAACTCCTCATTCTGTTTTGTCTGAGTTTCAACAAAACTTTCAAATAAAGTCTCGAGCTTAGATCTTTGTACCTGAGGATACCCCGGTGCTGCTCTCTTATTACCTTGACTCTCTTGGAACTCATGGTTGAGCGTGTTGCTGTAGTTGCCGTAGGAGAGGTAAGGGTTGTTCTTTCTTTGGTTGTAGGGATTTGGGGGAGCATAGTTGGGCATCTTTGGGTTCGTGTCGTAGAAGTTGTGACAAGAGTTCACTTGTTCACCCGAAGCGTCGGATCCATGAGCGATTCCACGTGGGCACTCCATCATGTCATGTCCCTGCATTCCACAAATCTCACAAACAAGGTTAGTAGCACCTATTGCACTCACATTAGCCCTTTCAAGCCGATCAAAACGTTTATTAAGTGAGTCTATTTTTGACATGATAAGATCTGTGCTATTTACCTCAAACTTACCCCCCGAAATCTTGTTCGGGTTATTACCTCTTTCGGAACCCCATTGGTGGTAGTTGGTGGCCACGTTCTCAATGATGTTAAATGCCTCAGAGAGAGGCCTATTCATAAATGCTCCACCCGCTGCAGAATCTAGTGACACCTTCGAAGAGTAATCCAATCCGTTATAGAAGGTGTGCACTAGTAACCACCTTTCGAGTCCGTGATGTGGGCAAGATTCCAGCAGTCCCTTGTATCGATCCCAGGCTTCCGATAAGGATTCTCCGTCTTTCTGGAAGAAGCCGGTGATCTGGGTTCTTATGTAGGCCGTCTTGGATGGAGGAAAGAATTTCTCCAAGAACGCCTGTTCCAGTTGGTCCCAAGTAGTTAAGGTGTTGGCGGGCAATTGCTTTAGCCAAGCCTTTGCTTTTCCAGTCAGAGATGAGGGGAACAATCTCAAACGCACAACATCGACTGAGGCTCCATTAATCCTGATTGCATCGGTGAACTCTAAGAATGTCTCTATGTGATCGGTTGGGTCCTCCGAAGGAAATCCTCCGAATTGATGTTGCCTAATCATGTTGATTAGCATGGGCGGTATGGTGTAGTTCTCCGCCTCAATCTCTGGCCTTGCAATACCAGTTCGCAAGCCTCTCGCATTTGGGGCTGCGTAGTCCTTCAAAGGTTTTGTATCCGGTTGATTCGCCATGAGTGCAATGGGAATCGACCTTTCTCCCTCTCTTTGTAGACTTCTACGTCTGTGGAAGGTCCTCTCAATCTCTGGATCAACTTCACCAAGGCTCCCAAGACTTAGGGATCTTTGCATATAACACATAGAGAGATGGATACAATAGAAGGAATAGAATTTTTTTGTTTTGTTTTTTTTTTTCAGAAATAAAAATCAAATAAAAAGAAAAAGGTCCAAAAAAATCAATTTAAAAACTAAATTGAAATTCGAAAAGGCACAGTCCCCGGTAACGACGCCAAAAACTTGATGTGCGTCGTCGCGACGAGCGACGCGCTCCTGCGATTCCGGCAAGTGTACCGGATTGCCGTCAAGTAATAAAAGATATCGAACCCACAAAGACTGTGTTCCCGAATCGCAATTAATTTCGAATTGAGTGAATCTGGACTTTTTAGAGGGTTTTGAAAATGGTTTTTGAATTTTGAATTAAGAGATAATTAAAACAGAAAACAATTAAAACAGAAAACAAATCTTTTTGGGGTTTTGATCTAAATGGATTCCTAGGGACTTGGGTTACCTTTGAGGCTGTTTATGTTACTAATCTGATTTACCTTTGTTGATTAACGAAATTGCCTTGAAGGCGAGTTTATCCTCTAATAGCTTAAGCTCCCTCTCGGGTTACAAAAGCCGTGCCCAATTGACCCGACCCCTGCTCTCGTGGTAGTCGATCCCAGATTGGACCCTTTGTGCTTCGTGACAACTCGTTGCTCCTCGAGGGACGGCTTCTAACTCTCGTGATTTCAGTCCCAAATCTGACTTCTATAGGTCCGACACCTAAGTTCACCGCTAGGTTCCTCCTTAGAATGTCTCAGTCATGCAAATAACCTAAGTTCACCGCTAGGTTCCTCCTTAGAATATCCACGTCCCGTTGATAAGTGGCCGCCGGACTTTACGAGTGAAACACACTAGAAATCCTAAGTTCACCGCTAGGTTCCTCCTTAGAACGTCTACGTCACGTAAATAAGCGGTCGTCGATTTTACGATTGATTAAAACACTAGAAATCAGATCTAAAACAATAACGAAATAAACAACGATTTTACATCAAATCAACAACATTTACAAAACTCGGGCAGAGCCCCAATCCCTAGAAACAAACTACTACTCCAGTCTTGCCATGGAGATGACAGGCTGGGTTGACAACATAATGAAAATACAAAAATCAGAGAAGAGAGGAGGAGAGGAGAAGAGGAGAAGAAGATCCTAAAATGTAGACAAAAGTGTCCTAGATGATCTCTATGATGCTCTATGATATCATGTGTTATTCTGCATCTGCCTGGTCCATATTTATAGATGTGGGAAGTTAGAATCCCAATCTAACTCAAAATCTGATCCAAATTCGGTTTCTTCAGGTCCAAGTAATGCGCGTCACGGCCGTGATGGCCATCACGACCAGGCCGTGACGGTCTCTGTTTCTGGTTCTTTTGGCAAAATCCAAATTCTCGCGACGCGAAAGATGTCTCGCGACGCGAGCCCTCTTTTCATGGCCTGTGATCTTCATCACGGCTAGGCCGTGATGGGCTCTGACTTGTGGTGGTTTTGGGTCACGGCCGTGATGTGCATCACGGCTAGGCCGTGACAGACTCTGACTTCAGCCTTTGTTCTTTTTCAGTTTTGCTCGATCATGACCGTGATGGGCATCACGGCTAGGTCGTGATAGGCTCTGTTTGGCTCATTTTATGCACTTTTAAAGCTCTATCTTCATCCAAACTTCATCATGGTTGATCTTGAGCATTTTACCCTTGATATCTGCAAAACAACACCACGAAAACCGCCTTACCCGTTCCAAAGGAAAATTAACCTAAAATCTAATGAAATATGCCTAAACTACATGAAAATGCATGCAAAATGATAGACAAAGATGAGGTGAAATCACACTCATCATTTCCCTACCACGGTTGTAATCATTGTACGACATCTTCTCCAATAATGCCCATCCATTCTCAGCTGATAAGTAGGAAAATGAACCGTCAGCTGCGGCATCACAATCCATCTGGTAGCGCCCCCTTAACCCGTTAAAGAAATGTTGAACTTTGGAGATCGGGTCAAAGAAAGCTGAGGGCCATCTCCTCAAGATCAATTGCTTCAAACCTCTTCCGCTCTCTGGCTTCTTTCCTTAAGCGCTTCTCGGTCTTGGTGATCTCCGAATCAAATAGCAAGTCCTCTTGTGAGAGGGTACCTCGCATACAAAAACAAGGCAAGACCAAGTGGAATCAAAGAAGTAGAGAGAAATAAAAATGAATAAGTAAAAATAGTAAAAATAGTAAAAAATAAAAAATAAAAATAAAAAACAACTTAACCAAATAATCAAATTCCCTAAAATTAGGAAAATTGGTTGTGCCAATCCCCGGCAACGGCGCCAAAAACTTGCTGAGTCACCGGCAAGTGTACCGGGTCGTCGCAAGTAATAAAATAAACATGGTAAGAATTTACCGAGGTCGAACACAAGGATTGGGCTACCAATTCAACTAATTCGCGAGAAATTCGATAAGTTGGTCAAGTAACAGCAGATGGTTGAGAGGGATAATAGGATCGCAAATTAAATTAACAAATCTAATAGAACTAAGGTATTAAAATTTGGAAATTAAAATATCTAAGGTCTCAAATCCACCTACCCAATCATGCATAGTACCCAAGTGATGATGATTCTTTCCTAAGTTCAATTACAATGTCAACCAGGACCCTCAAATTCTCCTATATCCACTGTCGTGCTCAATAGGACATATTCAACGATTGGATTAATTACTTACTAGGTCTCATAACCCTAATCATCAAACTCTATTAAACCTGGTTCCTATAAGGTTCCACCGATCTCCTACTCACTCTCGTGCAATATTCGATCGATGATCCCAATTCAAGTTCTAAAACGCGAATTGCCTCCTAAGCCTCATCACATTTAACTAGTCAATCACGCATGCATATGATCAACGCAATCAAATCAGAATTGGAAAACATTAATTGAAATAAGGGAGAAAAACATACATCACATCGAATTCTACACCGCCATGGGTGGTTTCATTGATCCCTCAGACGAGGGGATTAGTTCCTCATGCTCGTAAAGACAGACAAGCAATCGGACATAACCACCATAGTAAAATAAGAAAAAGAAAAGAGGAGACGCAGCTCCAGAAACACAAGGATTCGTCCCTAAACTCTACAAAACAGTGGTAACCAAAAGTTTTCAAATTCTACCCTAAAACAGCAATATATAGGATTCAGGATCTGCGCGCGCTCGCGAGGCGAATATTAAAATTGGCACGCTTTCAAATTGGACTCTCGCGAGGCGATAGTATGTTTCGCGTGGCAAGGCTTCAAATCCTAGTCTTTCACAGTCGTGACCTTCATCACGGCTAGGCCGTGATGGTCTCTGTCCTCCAGGGTCTTCATGATTCGCGAGGCGAGACAGAAAGGATGACTGTTGCTGCTTAGCTGATCTTCAGGCTCGCGAGGCGAGCATCCACTCGCGGGGCGAGTATCTCCAGAATGACAATTTCCACTGTTTTCTTCATTTTCCTTGACTCTAGGAGCTTTACTTCTAACCTGAAACATTGAAAGAAACAAAAGGCGTAATTCTATTCAAAATAAACTAAAAACTACAAACAATGCCTAAAACGAGTCAAAGTCTAACTTAGGAACAAAACAAGGCCAAATTTGGGCGAAAACGAGATTGAACTCGAATAATTAGCACATAAACCACAGTCTATCTAGTTATAAAACTAGATAAGCCAGAGGCTTATCACGAAGCTGTCCATCACACTTCCTCTCATCTGCATGCCATCTAATGTTCTTTGCGTCATTACATTAGCAAACAATCGCTTGAACCGCAGAATCACGGGAAGATACCATAACACCTTCGCAGGAGGACCTTTGGTGACCACATCACAATTAGAATCCCCATCCTTCACTTTGTAGCGTGATACCCCACACCTGGGGCACTCATGCATCTCTTCAAACTCTTTCCTGTATATTATGCAATCATTGGGGCAAGCGTGTATTTTCTTATACTCCATACCCATCGGACACAATATCTTCTTTGCCTCATAGTTTCGAGATGGCAATGTGTTACTTTCTCGAAGCATGTCTTTCAACAACTCAAGCAATTCGGTAAAGCTTTTATCGCTCCACCCATTTCTCGCCTTCACATTGAACAATCTTAACACTGCTAACAATCGTGTGAAATTAGTGCACCCCGGATACAAAGCCACTTCCGCATCACTGCACAAAGTATCATACACATGTGCGCGCCAAAAAGACTCTTGCCCAACATCACGGATCATGTCCTCTAGTCCATCGTCCATATCCATGTCATCAAATTCCTCTCTATCCGACGCCCTCGGCCTGTCTAACGATTCACCATGACATATCCATGTTGTATAACTCTTGTGAATCCCCTCACAAATAAGATGATCACGTATCTCCTCAGCTTCTAATCGTCTCTCATTCAAACAGTTAACACAAGGACAATAAAACCTCCCGCTACCACTATCAGGAGCATTTGTTTTTGCAAACTGTAGAAAATCTTCCACTCCATTCTCATACTCATCTCCATCTAGCATTCATCCAACCGCGATCCATGACTAAAACCAATAACTTCGTACTTAGTCCAACATATTCATCAACCACTTCTTATGATAGGGTATGTCCCTATACCATTCGAGAAGAAACTTTTCCAACATTCGGTTAACAGTTAGTCCTTAACTCTCATGCTCATACTCGACTAAATTTTAGCAGCATTTCCCTTCGGTCTCTGATGACATCCACCACGATAAAGTATGCACCCGGAGAACTAAAGGAAATGTATCAATCCGAACTTTCATCAAGTATATAACATTAGAATCAATGAATAACTATTTTAACTGAATGAAGAAAAAGTTTTTTCCCAAACTGTCCAACTTTGGACAATTCAAGATCCAATACAATGAGCGGTACATTAAGCACGTACACGTGTGCTCATTAGTATTGCATCTCAAACGGGAAACTAAGGCTTTACTAATTATTGTGGGCATATTCTCGGATCAAATAAATTTTCAAGCAAATACATTAAAACTCCAATGAAATCTTTTCAGCCAAAACGATGGAAATCAAACCTTACTTTGTAATTTTCCAATGCAAAGCGGCTATCTGCTGGTATAACTCCTTTCTTGTATTTTCCTGTCAGCACACCACATGCAAGTGGACTCCAAGTTGTCAAACCCAAGCCATAGTTACAGTTTGATTTGGATCTGAGAAAATAACATTGCCTCATCATAAACCAAATGACTTGACAAAACCCGTGAAAGTATAATCTTAAATGCTTCTCTCCATGAATCTCAACTCTCAATTTCCCAAAATCCATACACAAGATGATATAAAATACAAAATTGGTAAAACTACTATGGGCAAGAAGCTCTTACCTTTTGTATCCAAGGATTGTGCCCCTCACGTAGAGTCTAAAATCAAAGCATGAAAAATACAGTGTTAGCTTATTTAAGACCAAAAGATCATATAAGAAAATGAGTAGCGAAGAGCTATGGCTATTCAGGCAAGAAGCAAACATGAAGAAAAAAACTAAATCCATCAGGCCATCATATATATTCAATCAAAAACTATATATATCCTTTATTCTCCTTAAGAAAACACAAAGTTTCCCTTCCTGCCATGTATTTTTGGTGCATATTGCAGTTGAAACACATCTTCTAAAAAGGCAAGCGAAATGTAAATGACCAACTTCTACAATAGACCAGAAACTCTTAAGAGCTACCAAATTATAAAATAATCTCTTTGAACACTCGAAGTCTCTAGTGCTTAAGAGACCGCCACACAGAGACTAATATTGCTACAACAAAGTATCGTAGCATCTGAATAACAAGCAACCAAAACATTACCAGTAAAATAAAATTAAAACCAAAACAGAAAGCAAGAAATATTACCAGTAATAATGTCAAACATTTCATTAAATCAACAAAACATAGAGGCCTCAAAATACTAGAACTGCTCAGATCCAAACCACAAGACCTCAAAGTAAAAAGGGACAAAACACTAACAAGTAGTAATAATCGAATCCAAGTTCTCAAAATCTCATAGTAACAACAACAAAACAAGTAAATAAACATGCACTCTTGTTGCGACCTAAAAAAAAAGGCTAGTTTTTCCTCTTAGAGAGAAAACATGGAGTCGCCACCAACTTTATTTAATTTCGGGAAAGTTGGAAAACCCTTCAAGACGAAGCTTCGGGTTCAGGAGTCGATTATGTCTAAGGAAGGCACGAAGACTTAACCCCACGGCACTCTAGAACATCCATAAATGGTTACCCAAAAATTAGTTGTGTAAATTATTAGTAACTTTGAAATATTTGTTTCACCCGTTGTGAGTCTCTTTATTAAAACTACATGAGGTTGAACATGACACGTAAGTCCACAGAGCAACCACTAAATCTGAAGGGTTGAACATGACACTTGTCATAGGGCAACCCAAAAAAAAGAAGAAGTTGTATTAATCAAGTGATCATCCTCTATTTTTTTTATGTAAAATAAATAATTTTTATCTCTTGAAAATGGGACAGAAACGTAGAAATGGAGCTTTTTACCAACTTATTCAGAGAACAGAAGCACAAAGAAGTAAGGGTGTCAAGAGAAATTTATTAATAATATCAACGAAAAGAACAAAGATTACCAAACAAGAGTAGAATAAGAATGACTTTGTTTACTCCCAGTGGTAAGATTGTAAGTTCGAAATCTTTACATTCAATCTCCCTGGCTCATTCAGCTCTTCCTTCTTAACCACTTCTAATAATATGGAAGAGAAAAGGAAGCTCCGATTTCTGATCTCTCTTCCTCACAACAAAAATATCTCTTTATTTTCTCTTTTCTTTGTATCTTTCCTCTCTATCTCCTCTCTGATCTTTCGTTTCCTCTCAAGAACAGTGTTCTCCCCTCCAAAAAAATGTCCTCCCCTAGACCCTATCTTTTTCCTCTCCTTTTATAGACGGAGGAGAGGGCTTCTTGCTTCTTCTCCGTTGACTTCAAGGTCGGCTTGCATGAATACCCAAGGCTTGGGTCGTTCTGAACAACGGAAAGGAGGGGATTTGATGTGAGGGTTGTACCTTTGAAAAGGGAAGGAGATGGGGGTTTTTGTCTGATGGGTATGAAGGCTTTTTAGGGTTAGGAGTGAGGCTGCTAGGTTAAGGCGAGGGAGGAGATGGAAGAAAAAAGAGAAGACCAATGGGTAGAGGAGGTGCATAAAAGGGGGTTCTGAGCAGAGATAGCGTGTGTCCAGATGGGGTTGTATGAGTAGGAGAAAGGTGGTGATTTGATGTGAGGGTTGCATGCTTGACAAGAGAAAGGAGATGGGGGGTTTTGAGCAGAAATAGCGTGTGCCCAGACGGGGTGGCATGAGTAGCAGAAAGGTGGTGATTTGATGTGAGGGTTGCACGTTTGAAAAGAGAAAGGAGATGGGGGGTTTTGAGCAGAAATAGCGTGTGCCCAGACGGGGTGGCATGAGTAGCAAAAAGGTGGTGATTTGATGTGAGGGTTGCACGCTTGAAAAGAGAAATGAGATGGGGGTTTTTTTGTCTGATGTGCATGATGGCATTTTAGGGTTAGGAGTAGGGTTACCAGGTTAAAACAAGGGATGAGGTAAGGAAGAAGGAGGACCAATGGGTAGAGGAGGAAAAGAGGTCTTGCCTTGTATGTAAAGTGGGTAGGAGGCGTAACTCAACTTCCTTTCCTTTTTGTTGATTGTCTTCTTCTCCTTGTTCTCCTCGTCCTTTCTCCCTTATCTTATCCTTCTTCTTTCCTTATTCTTTAGCCTTCAGCCTAAAAAGAAAATTGCAGTGGATGGAATCCCTTCGTCCCAACAGAAACTTAGATATGCAAAAGTAGATATACACTGGACGGACGTCCTCGTCCAATAAGAAAAGATAATTGCAGTGGACGGAACCTCCTCGTCCAGCAGAAATTAACATATTTGAAGTGGACGGAACCCCCTTGTCCAACAGAAATAAGAGGGACAGGACTGGACAGGACCACCCCGTCCTCCAGCAAGTATAATGACTGGACGGGACCACCCCGTCCATGGGCAAGTGCGGTGGACTGGACGGGCCCAACAACAAGTGCAAAGCAATGGACGGGACCACCTCGTCCACCAGCAAGTGTAATGACCGGACGGGACCACCCCGTCCATGGGCAAGTGCAGTCGACTGGACGAGCCCAACAACAAGTGCAAAGCAATGGACGGGACCACCCCGTCCACCAGCAAGTGTAATGACTGGACGGGACCACCCCGTCCATGGGCAAGTGAAGTGGACTGGATAGGCCCAATAGCAAGTGCAAAGCAATGGATGGGACCACCCCGTCCACCAGCAAGCGTAATAACTGGATGGGACCATCCCGTCCATTGGCAAATACAAATGTGATGGACGAGACTTCCCCGTCCAACAGCAAGTCCCATGTGATGGACGGGGCTTCCCCGTCCTCGGCAAGTGCAAATGTGATGGACGGGACTTCTCCGTCCAACAACAAGTACAAATGTGATGGACGGGACTTCCCCGTCCAACAGCAAGTACAAATGTGATGGACGGGACTTCCCCTTCCACAGCAAGTGCAAATGTGATGGACGGGACTTCCCTGTCCAACAACAAGTACAGATGTGATGGACGGGACTTCCCCGTCCAACGGCAAGTACAAATGTGATGGACAGGACTTCCCCGTCCAACGGCAAGTACAAATGTGATGGACGTTACTTCCCCGTCCACATCAAGTGCAAATGTGATGAACGTGACTTCCCCGTCCAACAGCAAGTACAAATGTGATGGATGGGACTTCCCCGTCCAACAGCAAGTACAAATGTGACGGACGGGACTTCCCCGTCCATCCCGTCCATTGGCAAATACAAATGTGATGGACGAGACTTCCCCGTCCAACAGCAAGTCCTATGTGATGGACGGGGCTTCCCCGTCCACGGCAAGTGCAAATGTGATGGACGGGACTTCCCCGTCCAATAGAAAGTACAAATGTGATGGACGAGACTTCCCCGTCCACAGCAAGTGCAAATGTGATGGATGGACGGGACTTCCCCGTCCAACAGCAAGTGCAAATGTGATGGACGGGGCTTCCCCGTCCAACAGCAAGTTAGCTATCAGTTCCCTACTTTCTTCATTTTTTCTTTTTTTTATTATTCGTCTCCTTGAAGTGTAATGTTACAATAAAAGACGGACAAAAATGGGTGTTCACAACTCTCACCAGAAGCAGAAGCAGCGGAGACCGGCAAGCAGCAGGGAGAGACAGAGATGGGAGGCGGCGGTGAAGCAGTGAGGGACAGGACTTCCCCGTCCACAGCAAGTGCAAATGTGATGGACGGGACTTCCCCGTCCAACAGCAAGTACATATGTGATGGACGGGACTTCCTCGTCCAACGGCAAGTACAAATGTGATGGACGGGACTTCCCCGTCCAACAGCAAGTACAAATATGATGGACGGGACTTCCCCGTCCACAGCAAGTGCAAATGTGATGGACGGGACTTCCCCGTCCAAAAGTAAGTACAAATGTGATGGACGAGACTTCCCCGTCCAACAGCAAGTACAAATGTGATGGACGGGACTTCCCCGTCCATCCCGTTCATTAGCAAATACAAATGTGATGGACGAGACTTCCTCGTCCAACAACAAGTCCCATGTGATGGACGGGGCTTCCCCGTCCACGGCAAGTGCAAATGTGATGGATGAGACTTCCCCGTCCAACAGCAAGTACAAATGTGATGGACGGGATTTCCCCGTCCACAGCAAGTGCAAATGTGATGGATGGGACTTCCCCGTCCAACAGCAAGTACAAATGTGATGGACGGGCTTCCCCGTCCAACAACAAGTGCAAATGTGATGGACGAGGCTTCCCCGTCCAACAGCAAGTTAGCTATGAGTTCCCTACTTTCTTCATTTTTTCTTTTAATATTATTAGCCTCCTTGAAGTGTAATATTACAATAAAAGACAAACAAAAATGGGTGTTCACAACTCTCACCAGAAGCAGAAGCAGCGGAGACCGGCGAGCAGCAGGGAGAGACAGAGATGGGAGGCGGCGGCGAAGCAGTGAAGGACGGCGAGCACAGAGCAGTGAGAGAGATGGGGACGAAGTGACAAGCACAAAACGAGTGAGGGAATGAAAAACAAAGGAATGGAAGAGTAGAGCAAAGACAAAGATAAAGGGCACGTGACAGATGGAGGGAATGAAAATAGAAACAAAAAGTAGGATTTTGTCAAATATTACACATCGGTTGTCCAAAAACCGATGTGGTTTCTAATATTTCACATCGGTTCTCTAGTAACCGATAAAGAAACTTACGATTTAATTTAAAATTTCATTTTTTTAATTTATGACATCGGTTATATTTAAACCTATGTGGTTAATATATATTAGACATCGGTTCAATAGGAACCGATGTGGAAAGTAAAAATTCTAAATTTTAAATTTTTTTTTAATTTTATACATCGGTTATGATACAACCGATGTGGTTAATCTATATATTAGACATCGGTTCTAAAAGAACCGATGTGGAAAGATAAAAATTTTAAAATTTAAATTTTTTTGTTTTAATTTTAGACATCGGTTAAAATACAACCGATGTGGAATCCTTTGCTTTTAATTTCAAAAATGGCACCGCCTAGTTTTACACATCGGTTTTTGTGAAACCGATGTGGAATCTCCGATGTTAAAAGCATAATTTGCACTAGTGTCTTTGACTATATATATATATATATTATTATTATTATTAAAATGAAGGTGGTGGTTGGGGCACTTTTGTAAAATCACTTAGGTTAATGAATTTTTTTAAAGGAAGGTGGTGGCTGGGGCACTTTTATAAAATCACTTGGGTTAATGAGTTTTTTTTCATTTATTGCAAATTTAATGATATCTTTTTGTGCTAGAATTGTAACACCTCGATTTTTCTACTTTCTAAGATCGGTATAAATATAAATAAATGTTTATTTTTATCTGAGACTTTGAAAATGATTTTGGATAAACCAAAGTCATATTTATACTCTACTTTATCGTAGAGAATTACGGTTACATTTTGGGTTGAAAATTCAGACGGAACCCGGTCTACGTTTTCACCTAGCAATTAATGAAAGTAATGATGAGTTTAAGTGTGAAAAGACCAAAATACCCCTAACCTAACCTATCCTAGTTAAATATTAACCATGGTTAAGGCAAGACAAGTTCAAATTGGCTACTTCCTCTTGTTTTTATGGTCACAAATCAGTCACACCTCCAACCAATCCTCACTATATCACATTAGAGGTGTAATGACCATTATGCCCTTAAGTTGGTTTTAAATGTCAAAATTGTCCCTAAGTGAAATTAGACCTTTGTCATCAAATGAAAATCAATTTGGACACCTTTGTACTTGAAAACCCACAGCCCAACCCCTTCACATTGGTCATTTCATTCATTTTTATCAAACATCATCTTCTTCCTCACTTTTTTCTCTCAAAATTCTCTAAGTTCCATAACCCAAATTTGTGAAGAAACTACTTGATCTCTTACCATTTTTCAACTTCTAATAGGTATACCATACTCATCTCACTCAATCAATATCATGTTCTTCATTCATTTTAATGATTGAAGCTATGATCATCATGTTTTCAATTTCTAGGTCTAGAACTTCAAAAATCTCTAGAAATCATAGAAAAATCCTATGATCATGAAACCAATTTCTATGATATTGTAATCAACTCTATGTTTATAATCCAAGAGAATGATTCAAACAAAAATTTCCTTCCTATCTTTCCCTATGAGGCCGAAACCTAACTTGTGTAGGTGGAGGAACTTTGTTCAATTTTTTTGGAAAGTTATACTTGATTCAATCCTTCTAATTCATGTATGTATTGAATCTAAGTTGTTGAATCAAAATGAAATCTCTAACCTATTATTTTGTGTCATGGCCGAAATTTTGTTTTTGTAAGGTTGAAATATTTTATTTCAATCTTTGTATTTCAATCATTGATTTAGTGTTTCAAGTGATTAAGGATCACTAATCCAAGAGCTTAGGAATTTTTGAAAATTTTAGCCACATGAAACCCTCATATGGCCGAATCCTTGTTCTTGAGAACTTGGTTGATTTTGTTATATTTTTCAACTTATGATCATTGTTCTTAACTCTATACTACTCTAAGATCATGGATCTAAGAGTATGTATAAATTTTGAGATCTCTAACTAATTTATGTAGTCATGGCCGAACCTACATCATTAGGAGTTAGCAGGTTTTCTTCAAAATTTAACTTGTTTTATTGTTGTGGTTTGTTGAAGGATAAGTATCGTATCGGGTACGTGTGATACCGACGTTTGAATTTTCGACGAAAACCTTAATAGGAAGGAAAGTATTCAAAAGGTAAGGGGAGTACCTGAGGGATTTTTTCGATAGCTATATGCTATAAGTTGTGGTCTGTATAATTTATTTGGGTGTGTTTGTGGTATTTTTAAATTATCTTGCATAGTTAATATATTTGCTGTTATTATCTGCTTTTAATTGATTATCTACAATTATGTGTTATAGCATTTAATGCATGTTATAAACTATTTTATATGCTATATTGTGAATGTGGAAATTTTATGTATGTTGTTTGTTGGTTGAAAAGCCTGACAGTGGTCAGTGGTCAATTAATTACGAGGTTAAAAGTGTTAAAAAGCTTTTTAAGGAATATCGAATTTTAATTGATGGAATATAGTAATATAATATTAATTAGTGTTTTGATTGGTTAAAAATGGAGAATAGTTAAAAAATAGTATTATTTTAATGATTTAAACGACGTAAGAGTGTTTTATGAGTTCAGTGAGAGCGTACCCGTGAAAATATTTTAGTACTGCTAATTTTTACATAATAAATTTGTAAATATTAGAAAATGTTATTATAAAAAAAAATAAGTTTCAAAAATAATTTTATTATGGTGTTGAGAAAATTATTTTACTAGAAAAGTCAAATTTTGACTAAAAACGTTTTTAAAACGTCAAGCGACGAACAATTCCGATAATGTTTACGGAAAGTATTCTTAAAAGCAGCAACATTGGTTAAAACATATAATTAATCTCAAAATGGTATTTTTTTTGGAACTAAGGACTTTTGGAAGAAAATGAGTTTTTAAGGGATTTGATGATTTTATAAACGAATTTCCAATGTAAAATGATTTTCTGTAAAGTAGTTTTTATACAATGGTGTTATTTCCGACAACTTGGATAAGTTGAGGAGGTTTTGTTTTTGATTTGTGTTTCACAAAATGAAAATGTTTTTAAAATTGAAAGACAAACCTAGTTGTCGAGACGTCAGGGTCTAGTGTTCTATGGTATGGACCGTGTGTCCTAAAGGTGAAGTTATGGACTATATGTCCTATAAAAAGTTGTATTGATTTTTGTGCTGCAAAATCTACTAGTCTAAGTCTGGTGCATCGATCTAGATTTCGTGATTTGAATTTGCACATTTGGACTTGGAGTCCTTTTTATTTAAAATGAATGTTAAACTTAAATGTTTAAAAGTTGGGTTGGTCGTGAGCCTTTGAGCTTTGATAAGGAAAGAATGAACACAAAGAAAAATGACGTGAACCAAATATTTTACATGCATTTTGCATTTTTTTGGCAGACGTGCCTATGTGTATAATCTTGAATTCTTGATGTCAAGCTATTCAAGTAGTTGCAACATTGTTCCTTGATGGACAATGAAACCATATACTATAAACAGTAACCACTGTGCCTCATTTTGGACAGTGCTATGGTTAAATTCAATCCGGTATGCCTTATTTGGCAAATAGAGCTTGATCAGCTCATTTATTTTGGTGAGGGAATCTCCGGAGATTAATTTCAAAGGTTTAGATGGTGAACATTGAAGTGTTATGCATTGTTATAAAAATGACGATGACTGTCGGGTATGAAACCCTTTGATAAACTATTTGTTTTTTTTTAAACATTGATGTTATTATAACTATATATGTTGTGTGTCGTTTTGTGTGTCGCGCATGTAGTTATCATTTTAAAATCCATATTTTGGTTCTCACCCTTGCATATACTTGTTCTTCTGGCTTTACTGTTGTACCCTGGTACATGAGTGCAAATGTTGCAAAAGAGTTCCTTAAGTCACTTGGAGACTAAAGTCCGGATAGCGGGAAAAGATGTGTGATCATAGGGATGACCATGGGGTCTTTTCAGTGAATGTCTTGTAGAATGACCAGCTTCGGTTTGTGTTTGAGGATGTATGTTTTAAAAAGTTTAGTATGTGGGTCTTGATAGTTTTCACATAGTTTATAAGAAAATACTTTTAAGAAAAACTTGTAAGTTGTGGAAGGTTTGTTTATAAATAAAATTGGTATATGTGTGTTGTCGAGTATAGTGTAAAGGTACTGTTTTGTCGTGTGCATCACATTCTTCCGAAGTGGTAAGAAGAAAAATTTTTACACCAAGATTTTCTGACTTAAAGTAAATAAATTTCCGAAAGCAACCAGCAAATTTCTTTTTAATTTATTTTCGCATGTGTTCACAAAGTAATGTCCAAGGGGGTGTTACAAGAATCTAATAAACTTTTTATTTTTTATTTTAGAAAAATTTGCACATTTTAGTGTCAATGCTAAATGGTTTTTATATTCCTTCACCCATTTGAAACCCCTTTTTATCATTTATGCACTGTTCCAGTGCACCGTTTTCTAGGCTTCATTTCTTGCAATCACCCACCGTTTGGAATCCCTCTTAGGCTCTTATTAGCTTTGCCCCTTTCTATAACTTTTTGGCAAGAATTGGTGCATTTTACCCTAGAACCCTGTGAGAATGTAGACTTCCATTTTCCTGTGAATTTTTATTGTGAGGAGCACATTGTCTATATGGGATGCCAACCTCACCTCCAAGATTTCCAAGAGTGAGAGAGAGTTTCTGGTCTTTTTGAGAATTACAGGTATGATGGAGGCACTATCATGGTTTTTTTCCTTTTTTTTAAACAAAACATAAAATCATATTTATTAGATAAACAAATTCTTATTGAGTTAAATAGTTTGATTTATATAGATGGGTAGTCCTACTGCTTCGTGATTCAGTGAACTGAACAGTTGGTTTGTGACTGAGTTTGACCCAGCCAAGGTAAGTGTTTCAACTATAACCCATGATATTTTTGATGTTTTATATAAAGGTAGGTGTTGCTTGATGTTTTTGTGCTTTAAAAGAAACCATATATGTCTTCAAAAAAATGTTTTTGATGAAATTTTATGGCCCTTTTATATGTATAAAAAAAATAAATTTCATCACCGAAGGGGATGACCGAATGATGGAAGGGGTGTTTGTAATGAACTGCACTAACAAAGGAGTTTGCACAAATGTATGTAGAACATTTGACAAAGCCCCTACTGTAATGGGCAGTGCGTAAATTTCATTAAATTGATTCAATGGGCAAGAGGGTAATTTGATGCTTTATATTAGTGGATTGCCTCATTTCTTTTAAACCTATGATGTAGACCTCTCTTTTACATAATTATATAAACACAGTTGACATGTTAATCATAAATTTTGATAGGATGGAATATTATCCTCAATCATGTAAAAGTTACAGTTATTATTTTTTCCCATCCTAGTATTTTGGCTTCTAATGTACTGTTAGTCATCCCAATGTTATTATAGATAAGGAAAAATGGAATGGGTAGAAGAGGGACTTGAGTAGTAACAACAATGAATGGCTGACATTAGATTTGCTTAAGATTCTGTAGCAAATCATTGTTGGACAACATGATTTTGGTTTCTCTCCATTTTCCTGTAAAACACATAGAAAGCAAAAGTGTCACTTGATTTTGATTCAGATTCAATGTCTCTTACCAATAATGTTTTTTATAGCTATCTTACTTTTGCATTAAAGATGAGTACATATTTATAAATATATTTGACATGTAAATCATGTTTTTATCCAACGTTAAAGGAATAACCTACCTCTCATTGTTTTTTTTTATTTTTTATTAAAGGTTATGGCATGCTAAGGCATCACTATAGAAATAGGCATCCTAACTAGGTTGGCACCCCAACTTCTAACAATCACCTGCCACAAGCCAACATATTATTGAAGATAAAAAAGAATACAAAGAAAAGCATGGGGGGACAAAAAAACCAAAACCCATGAAAAAAAAGTCAACTAAACCTAAAGTTAGGCAAGGCAATTCTATTTCGAAAAAACTCATCCCTAATAAAGTCAGAGGGACATTGTCCCACCAGTTAAAACAATGACTAGCTACACCATAATTCGCTAAACCATCTGCACAGCTATTTCCTTCTCTGTAAATGTGAGTCACCCGAAAGTTCACGCTTCTACAAAGGCACAACTATTTAGTTATCTATTTGCTGCACATTTAGAAATGTTTGGATAATTTGATGTTTTTGATAACTTTAATTAACTTTGGGGGATTTTGGAAAACTCATGTTGATCTTTTCCATAATACTATGATACTTTATATTTTAGAACGCTCTTATAATTTTGGGTTTCTTCTTTAACAAAATATTAAGATATAATGAATGCATTATTATATTAGGTAATAAACATGTGAACACTTCCTCGTGGGAACATTTGATTGAAATGTGGGAGTCATTCTAATGCTCAATTGCATACACAAATGCAGACACATGAAATGTATGGGAGTGTTAAGGAGAGGTATCCAATAATGACGTATGTTAATTCTCCCTTTAAAAGGTCATTAATGACAGAAAACATAATGTAGATTTGGATATTCTAATTGCATGATATATAGATTGGCTTTACACTTGATGTACTAAGAATTCATAAACACAAATCACGTTTCATTTCCATGTGCTGATAGTGCTTTTGATTGTGGTCAAGTTACAGTGCATGAATAAAATAATCTAGATACACTACAAAAAAACAATTGTTTAGCGACCGTAATTTTCGGTCGCTAAACCATGTAAATCGGTCGCTATTTGTTTTAGCGACCGAATCAGAGACCGATTTATGGTGGTAGCTGAATACCTAGTCGCTAAGGTTTTAGCTACCGAATTATTATTTCGGTCGCTAATTAGCGACCATAAATTCGGTCGCTATAAAATAATAATCGGTCGCTATTAGGTTGGTCGCATTTTTTGGGTAACCATTTTTAGCGACCGATAATCGGTTGCTAATTCGGTCGCTAATTTTGGTTACTGTTAACCTATATTAGCGACGGATTTTCGGTCGCTATACATCATCTGGAAATCTTAAATAAAGTTTAGCGACCGAATTATTGGTTTCTAATTCGGTCGTTACACTGGTTATTATTAATTATTTTTTTAATTTTAATTTTTATAATAATTTTTTTTCTGATTTTCTTTAAACGTTAAAAAAATTACTAATAAAACACACCAAATAACTTATGAAATATACAATCATAAAAAATAATAAATATATATAAAAAGAATAATCCAAAATGTCGTACAAGAATCGTTTAAAGTAAAAAATATGGAGAGAAAAAATCAGTCATGATGAGGGGGAGATGGAGGAATCCAATCATCCTCGGCCTCCGTCACCACCGACGTCTCGCTAGCCGATCGCCCTCTGCAGATGCAGACATCGATGGTAGCTGGCGCGAACCGAGGAGCGGCAAAGCAGCGCGCAAACCGCCGAGCATCATCTCCGAGCAATCGAGTCTGGATCCTCATCTGCTTCCAACACCAGCCGCAGATGTCCGCCCTGCTCAATGCTCGCCTTGCATCACCGCTTGGTGTGCCCGAAATCAATCAGGCAATCTGTCCGCCATCTCGCCGCTCTCTCTCGCTCTTCTCCCCGAAGCTCCGCGTTCAGCTGCGTGATGGTGTCCTCGCATTTGGTGGAACTGCTCCCGAGGGACGAGTATCGGCGCGAAGGAGGAGCAAAGCGTGTTTGGGCGATGAAGCGATGAACTCGGGCTCCCAGTGTCCGAGGCCATACACGTGCCCCTTCTTGTTCCCCGCCCCCGACGACCTCCAAATAAATGGTATTATCGTCGACGGAGACAGGAGAGCAGCCATCACCACCAAAGCCTCATCTTGTGACTGTGAGGCACGTGATATGGCATCGTCCTTCTTCTCGTTGAAGCCCGCCTACAAAGTATAGTTGAATAGATTTAGTTAAAATAATTATATCCAATATTAACAAATCATTTATAATAAATTACAAGTAAACACTAAATTATTTTTTTGCTTACAACATAGTTACGGGCCTTGTCGTTGACCCATGTCCCCGACTTCAACTTCTTCGTCCCTCTCCACCAACTCCATAGCAGATCGGGGGCTCATTGTTTCGTGCTTTCTGCAGAATAATATAATATTAAATTCATAAGAATAATTAAAAATGAAAACTAATTAATTAAATAGTATATTAAGTCAAAAGTTTAATGTATTACCAGCTCGTCGTAGTGGGCGGCGGTGATTTAGACCCACCAGGTCCAAGCACATGCGCCACCATCGAAGCTCGATTACGCCGAGCCGTGGCCTGGATCTCCCTGGAACTTCTCGAGAGCCCAAGATCTGGTCCAGCTGCCTCATGATCTCGGGATCCACCCACCT
Organism: Sophora flavescens; assembly: GCA_030762895.1. Taxonomy (NCBI): domain Eukaryota; kingdom Viridiplantae; phylum Streptophyta; class Magnoliopsida; order Fabales; family Fabaceae; genus Sophora; species Sophora flavescens. Next base: position 1,798,491 of record JAUPTC010000016.1, read on the forward strand.
CCCCTTATTCTGCCCCTTCCTCGCCTTGTTCATCGATTCTTCATAACCAAGTGAGCCTTTATGCTCAAATATGTCCCCGACGAGAGCTTCTAAAGCTAAGTCCCACCTATACTCTTTTCGCAACTTACGCTTGTTAGGAAATTCGTGTGTACATATATATAATGTAAATTTAATTTAAAAAACTTAATAAACTGTTACCTTAAACTCTAGAAACAATCGATCCCTATGGCCCAATGGGATGGCCTTCCATGTAGGCCATGGACCATCAAACTTGCGTCGCAGATCTTCGAGATCGAATCGGGAGGGCCCTTCGAGGCGTAAAGCTGCAAAGAAAATTAGAGCATTAATAAATGTTATAATTAAATTTTAAAAACAAGTAAATAGAAATTAACGATACTTTATATATATTAAAAAATTAAATTAGCATACTCGTTATCCCCCCGGGATAAGAAGAATCCTCCTGTCGGATGGACCACGACTCTCTCCGTCCCGAAGATGATGATGGTCCTGTCGTCGTAGGTGTGGATGATGAGGGTGCAGCCTGTGTCCCGACCACATGAGGATGGGTGGGGGTGCAACTCCATCACCCCGAGGTGTCCCGGTCAACAGAGGTGCTGGCGGGATGGTCTCGATCCCGAAGGCCGTGGGTCGGCCGGCGAAGGGACTCTCGCAAAGACGACCTCCACGACGACCCCTACCTCCGGAGGAATCTGCCATCTGTGAAAAAAATGAAAATATGATTACACAACAGTGTAAATAATACAAAAATAAATTACCTAATAAGTAGAATGACATTCACACAATGAATTATGACATAAATAAATTACCTAAGTAGAATCTCCGTCACTAAATTCACCCTCAGTCTCATCAGTATCACTTGATCGGAATGTACCTTCGCTAGATGCGTCCAACTCGGATTGATCCATTAACTCTCTTTCAACTTCTTCCCCATTTCCGGAAATGTCCGCCAGAGAATTAACAATAATGTCCGGCGTAATTTGCAACGGTACGTGGGGTCTTGAAAACTCATCATCTTGGTACGGAGCATCTTTTTCAGGCAGGTTGATTACATTATCAGTAATTATACCGCGAGCCTTTATCTTAATAACACCCAACCAGCCATGATGTCCTTCGGGATATGGCGAGTAATAAACCTGATCTGCTTATTGTGAAAAAATGAATGGGTCGTACGCCTTATTATACCTTCGAGACAGCCTAACTTGAACAATACCATAATTTTTATCTATTTTTGTCCCTACGTCAAGAGTAGGATCAAACCAATCACACTTGAAGATAACTAATTTCATCACGGGGAAACCGGTATAATCGAGTTCAAGGATGTCAGTTAGAACCCCATAGAAATCATCCTCTACATTGCCATCAGTGGCTCGCACACAAACACCATAGTTACACGTCTGCATTCCTTCATTCCATGTTTTTGTGTTAAATTTATATCCATTTACAAAATAAGTATTCCATGATGTAACCCATCTGTTAGGCCCCCATGCCAAATTTGTCAACAATGGATTTTGAACATTGTTTTCTGGATCTAGTACCTAAACAATCAAATATTATATTATTCTTATACATTCTATATATTTAAGGAGATAAAATGTATGCTTCAAAAAATGACGATGCTTAACCTACATATTTACTGAACCACGTAGCAAAGTGAGAAGTAATTTCTCGATCAACCTGATCGTTTGAAATGTCAGGTTGGAGTTCCCTTAGAAAATTGTCGTACATCCTACATATGGGAGATTAATAGCAGGACTATTAATAATAATAAATGTCAATTGAACTTATTAAAGACGTTATAGAAACTTACTCTAAATATGGCGCCACCTCTTCACAATTTTGAAGGATATACAGATGAGCAGCATTAATGTCACGCTACTCCAAGAAATATCCTTTTGATTTGCCACTAAATCTGCCCGGATAGTTGAATATTGATATAGGAGGACTAGTTGAACATCCTTCGCCCGAATCAACGTTTTGATGTAAGCTCCCTGAAAAAGTGGCTAAGCTCAACAAGTGGGTTCCAAATTTGCTTCGGTAATGCGTCAAACGCAATTGGAAGCAACCGTTGCATGAACACGTGACAATCATGACTCTTCATTCCATGTAACTTTGCTTCCTTAATGTCAACACATCTACCCAGATTGGAAGCATACCCATCTGGTAACTTTAGTTCTTTAACCCACTTACAGACGGCCAATTTCTGTGCTTTGCTTAGTGTATAACTTGCCTTCGGTTTGATAAGTTTGCCACGACCACCGTCTTGCAACTCAAGCTCCTTCCGATTGCAAATGTCAGCCAGGTCCAATCGGGCTTTATTTGTATCCTTTGTCCTCCCCTTGATGTCCATCACAGTGTCAAACACATTCAAAAACACATTCCTCTCAGTATGCATGACATCAATGTTGTGACGGAGTAGCTGCGTCCTCCAATACGGCAACCTCCAAAATATACTTTGTTTTGTCCAATTATGGTTGACGACATAATCAGGAATATGTTCTCCTTGGGTTTCATGGACGAGCGGTAAGTACTGTACTCTGTGCCATACATTAGGACCAGTCAAACGTGGTGGAGGCGGTGTTCTCTCCGCACAACGCTTCTTGAATGCATTCTTGTTCCGCCTATAAGGATGATCTTCCGGAAGGAATTGATGATGACAATCAAAATATGAGATCTTTCGACTGTGTTTAAGCGTGAATGCCTTCGATCGCTCCATACATATTGGGCATCCAAGCTTCCCCGCGGTCATCCAACCCGACATCATCCCATAAGCGGGAAAGTCGTTGATCGTCCACATTAAAGCTGCTTTCATGATGAAATTCTGCCTCAAAGATATGTCATATGTCAACACACCATCATTCCACAAAGATTGTCAACTCATCTATCGGTGGCTGCAAAGTACACATCAATCTTACCTTTTGGATTAGACGGACCCTAATTATGACTGTTAGGAACATAAACTCCCGCTTCATGCACATCCCCTGGGAAGATTGTACGAGTCGGGATAACCGCCAACAAGAGTATGCTTTTCCGGATCGCCCAAAAGGATTAAATCCATCTGCAGATAACCCCAATCGGACATTGCGAGGGTCCTGCGAAAATGCCATATGAACCCTATCAAAATGCTTCCAAGCTTCTCCATCGATGGATGACACAAGATATCTTGCTCCTCTCTCATGCTCACTATGCCACCTCATGTGAGCTGCAGTGGCCATCGAAGAGTACAATCTTGTAAGTCTTGGTACGAGCGGAAAGTACCACATCTTTTTTAGCGACCTCTTCTTCTCAATGCCCATCCTAGTGGTTGTCTTATACCGATCCGCACCACAAAATCGACAACACGTTATGCTTTCCGCTGAATCATCCTTATAGTACAACATACATCCATTCGGCAACAATCAATTTTCAAACACCCTGCACCCAAATTTTCCACGGACTTCTTAGCATGATAAAAACTTGTAGGCATCCGATTGCCTTCTCGCAACGCCTTGACACCGACCGACCGAGGCGATTAAAACAGCCTTCTTGCATATTGTAGTCAGATTTGATACTCAACCATTCCATGCACATCGACAACTCCGTGTACTCCCGACATCCTTCCCACAATGGAGATCGTGCAAAGACTCAAAGCATATCATAGAATCTTTGAGCTTCGGGATTCGGATTCTCCTCTATGTATTGGGAACCCATTCCACCATCTTCTCCCCCATCTTCTTCTAGTACAACACCAACCGATGGTCCAGCATGATCCATTATCATCTGCTCGTATGGATTCAATTCTTCCCTCCCGTCACCACTTCCATAGTACGAACCTTCAGCCACAATCGGGTTTAAGTCAGGCAACGTCTCACCATGGTTACTCCACCAATAGTAATCAGGCATGAAGCCCTTCTCATAAAGATCGGCTACAACTCCATCCACACTTTTGAAAGATTGACACTTGCATCTTTTGCAAGGACACCTCAATTGATCACCGCCCAGCCGTATAAATCTCTCCTGGCTAACAACAAACTCTATAAACTCACCCACTCCAACTCTATACTCTTCCCTAAGACGTTTATTCCGATCCAACCTAAGATACATCCATTTCCGATTCTCCGAAATATCCATTTCTGGCAATTAAATAGCCTGACCAATCCTACAATAACACTTATATATTACGGTGCATTCCAATAACTCCATCAATCTCGTTCTTATGACAAGGTATGAACCTATCCCATTCGAGAAGAAACCTTTGTCACACTCGGCTACTAATAGTTATTCCCATATTCAAATACCTTATACTTGACAAAATTTCGGCAGCATCTCCCATCGGTCTCCAAGTTACACGACTCGAGCATGGTCAGAATCACCGCGATCAAGTATGCACCAGGAGAACAAAAGGAAATGCATCAGACCGAGATTTCAACAAGTATATAAGGCATTTGAACATTGAAATGACTATTGTACGAGTGTGAAAAAGGTTTTTTCCCAAACTGTCCCAATTGGACAATTCAAGATTCAATACAATGAGCATGCATACCTTGATAAGTTACGCATGCTCATTAATATTGAATCTCAAACAGGAAACTAAGGCTTTCGTAAATTAATTATTAACTCTAACAGAAAATAAAACCATTAACCTATAAATATTGCAACATTGTTGAGTTTATATAAATTGCAGCGTAAATCAATACAAACTTAGATTAAATATTGTAGCAAACATCCTATTGAGCTCCGCTCTCCACTAACAAGTAGCAGTTAATTGTCAAACACATGCATAATTTCTAAATTATCACAACACAACCAGCATACTCACTTTCTGACAGGATCACATCCTATTGAGCTCCGCTCTCCACTAACAAACAACACATATTGACAAACACATGCATAAACATTAAATTATCAAGCATACAATCAGACAAGATCACATCCTATTGAGCTCCGCTCTCCACTAACAAACAACACATATTGACAAACACATGCATAAACATTAAATTAATTATCAGCATACAATCAGACAAGATCACATCCTATTGAGCTCAGCTCTCCACTACCAAACAAGACGATAATTCACATAATACATTACACCGAGTGTTCAGAGAACTGACCGAGAGAGAAAACACAACCGAGCAAGGATAAGTGGAGGAGCCGGTGAAGAATATGACAACAAGGACCTATCGTGCATAAATGAAATTATTCATTTCAAATCAAATCACTATTCCAAAACCAAGGAAAATATTTGCTAATAGAAAGCAAAGGAAAAAAAACTGAGTCATTGTTTTGAAGTTTTTGGTTTCGAAATTAGGTGCTTTGAAACTATGGAGAAAGATGGTTTTGGGGTTGGCTAATATCAAGATTCCTATGTAGTCTTTTAAAATCCACAAGATTCTTTTATACCAAAATAATCTTTTAAAATCTCAATCCAATACACCAATTTAAATTGAAAGGTAGGAATATAGAGCAAGCCTTTTAAACTTACTCTTGAACCAATAGAAAACCAAACTTAATCCCTTGTATGCAGTGACCTGAAAAATAGATATTATTCCTTCCTACTTTTGTTCACTTGTGGGCCATGTTTCTTACTTTCACTTTCCATTCTCAGATAGTGTTGTCCATTTGAGTTCCTCTGCTATACAACTTTGGAAATAATATTACCACACTTTTTTCCTTAGATAACCTTTATCCCCTCACATGTTATAAGTTTCCTGTGCATGAATTGCACATAATTTATATAATAATGTATGCAAAAAATTTATATGATAAAATTAAAGTGATGTGCCAATATCAATTTGCTAACTGCATTAGGTTCCAGAATTGATCCTTCAAATTTTAATCCAATATGCATTCTTATTCGTTTGTCAGGTAAAAGTGGAAATCATATTCTGAAATTTGAAAGTGGATATATAGATATATATATATATATATATATATATATATATATATTATGACTTTGTTCTGAGAATCTGATATCCCTCTCGACTTGGAAGTGCCAAATCCCATCTAGCCATCCTTTATCTTTGTTCTAGAGGAAAATTCTTAACAGTTAGAAGCCTAATAAATCTGTAGTTCCACAGCTTCTTAGTGTCATTTTATTAGTCCTCAATGTACAATATGCATAGTTCTCTAGCACCCTAGTACGTGGGGTTGAATGTTATGTATGGTAAAGTATGCAGACAAAGACATGAGGGAACAATGGTTGCAGATCAAGGCACTTGGAACAATGGTAGTTGGAAATGGGATTTCAGCTGGAGGAGAGGTTTGTTCGTTTGGGAGGAAGACATGGTGGCTACACTCCCGCAAATACTTGGACAATGCAGTTTTGGTGGAAAACAAGGAGGATTGCTGGATTTGGAGAGGGGGAAATGATCAAAACTACACGGTCAAATCAAAGCATACTCAACTCGACAACAACAGTTTCTAATGGTGTTAATACTCAGCACTTCAAGTTCCTATGGGAAAGAGGCATACCACTAAAGGTGGGAGCTTTTTGTTGGAGGGTCTTGTTAGATAGGGTCTTGTTAAATCTGGTTAGAGTAAGAATGTGGACTTGGTGCAAGGCTTTGGTGAAGAAGGCTTCGTTCTCCTACAGAGATTGGTGTTTAAATCCAGATTTCTGCATCAAATCATTAGGCTATACTCACTGACGGGAACTTGGCTACCTAGTCCATGTCCTGCTGTTGACAGCGATTATTTTGTAGGGCTGTGTATCAAGCATACAATGTATCAAGCATAGAAGTATATCAAATAGGAGTGGCTACTAATACTCGGACTGGTGTATTAATCCTAATCCTTTGACCGACTCGATTCAAATATGCTCGCATAAAATGCGGGATCTCTTTGAGTTTGTTTTTCTGTTGTTTCTGTTGACTGCTAAGTTGTTGATGTTGGTTCTGTTTTTGGTCTGGTATTTTGCGAAGGGTTTGCAGGAGGTGACTGGCATGTGGGCTGGTCTTAGGCTATTTAGCTTAAGCAACAACCAAAATAAATCTGGTGCTGCCATTACTTAGTGTTTGGGCGCACTGCAGGATGGCATTTCGGAGTGGTAGGTGGCAAGTGGGACAATCCTTATCTCCCGTTTCTGCAGTGGCTAAACATGGGGCTGGAAGAGTACAATTTAATTCAAGGTCTCAAATGGCTAAGTTTAGGTGTTGTGGCTTTAGTGGTTATTTTCCGCTTCGTGGGCTTGGTTTGGCTAGTGGGTGAGCAAGTGTTAGGTGTCTTTTTGTTGGGGGAATATCAATTTCATTTATTCTCCCTGTTTCTTTGTTGCTGGGTTTGTGCTTTGTAATACAAATACTGCTTCCTAAGTTAGTATTTTCTTTACATTGTTCATTCCTTCACTTTGATATCTTTGTATTCGGGTTAGAATACACCTTGTATTCTTTTCAATATACATCTTTGCTTATCAAAAAAAAAAAAAAACAGAGGTCCTGAACCAAGGGAGCCTCAAATGGCCACCCAACAACCCACAAGAAATGAAATTAGGACAAGGCAACCTCCTTCATATTTAAAGGACTATTACTGTTATAGCACTACCAACAATCCTACCCTTATGTCATTACAGGCAGCATCCAAAACTGACATAGAATATCCCATTTCCAAATATATAGACTATGATAGTTTCCCTAATAAACACAAAGCTTATGTGGCTGCCATTGCTCAACAAGATGAGCCTAGAAGTTATATAGAAGCTGTCCAAAAGAAAGAGACAGACAGAGACAGAGAGACGTCAGAAAGAGAGAGAGAGAGAGAGAGGGAAGAGGAGAGAAGACAAGGTAGCTTACCCTTGGTGGTGGTGGTGTCACCGGAGCTGCGGACAGTGGTGGCTCAAGGGAGGCGGCTCAGGTGCGCTACAGAGACAGAGACAGAGAGACATCAGAGAGAGAGAGAGAGAGAGGGAAGGTGGAATCACTCACCGGAGGTGCGTGGCCTGGCGGTGACCGGAGCACAGAACCGCGCTTGGTGGCAGGGAGGAGCAGAGCGTGCAAGGGAGAGAGAAGAAAAGAGAAGGAATGAGAGAAATGGGGAAGAAAGGGGAAGGGCTCGCGATTTAGGGGTTTCAGTTTTAGCGACCGAATTATTCGGTCGCTATATAGGTCGCTAATTTGGTTAGTTTTAATTTGAATTTGTAATTTTAGCGACCGATTTAACTTTTCGGTCGCTAACACGCGCAATTTTATTTTTTTAAAGCGCCTTTTTGTGACCGAATTAATATCGGTCGCAAATATAAATACAGTTTAAAGTGTGAATTCATAAATTTAGCGACGGATATATAAATCGGTCGCTAATATAAACACATTTTGACCGTCGCATTTAATTCGGTCGCTAACAATTCATAAACTTCTGGCTTTTACTCTCCTTTGTTTAGCGACCGATATCTCTGCTACGCTCTATTTCGGTCGCTATTGCGGTCGCAGAATCAACTCTAACCAGTGTTTCATGTAGATCCTACAATCGGTCGCTATTTCGGTCGCAAATAGCAACCTAAAAATTCGGTCGCTATTTTCGGTCGCTAAATGACCTTTTTTTTGTAGTGATAACTTTTAACTATTATCCTATGAACATATTCCTTTGTGTTAAAATTTGCTCATACTTATTAAGATCTATATTTAGATGGAGCTTCATATACTTTTTATGCCATTTAGGAATTTAGATAGACACAAAAGTCAATTCAAAAATTACTCTTGACTAATTTTTTCCCTAATAGGTGTATAACTGTATCCATGTCAATTATGTTTGGAGTGACTATTTTTCTTCTCAAAGTGTGTTGTACCATAGAGTTTTTTGGTTAAATTTCACTTATAAGATAAGGATGTCTACTCTCTAGCCATGTTTGCCTATATAAAAACATGATTAGAAGTTCAAAACATAAAGCACCATTCCACACTTTTTCTTTTAAAAAATTGAACAAATTATAAAATGTTATTTTCTATATTCAAGAATAATTATCTAAATAAGATCTAGTGTGTGTGTGTGTGTGTGTGTGTATATATATATATATAATATACTAGATGATGGACCCGTGCGATATGCACGGGGTGAAATATACGCGAGGGTATAATTTCATTTTATTTGGAAAGACAATATATGATTGTGTTAAATTCGAAAATAAATAAATAAATAAATAGATGTGTGAATGACACAATGCATTTTATACAGGTTTGCAAGATACAATAATGAAATTCTAAACAAAGTTGAAATTTTGAAATGAAATATATGTCCCTTATAAAAAAGAAAATTTCAGTAAGAGTTTGCCGTCTATAGAAATTGTCAACTATAGATTCCATGTATAGGCTGAACATGTACCTAGCACGGATAAATTATTTGTAGGAATAATATTTTTAATTATTTTAAAAGAGAATTTGTGTTTGAAACATAAAAATAATGTTAGAATAAAAGACTAATAATTTAATTTTTTGTTAATATTGAAGAAAAAAATATAAAAAATCGTTTTTCTATATATTCAATTATGTGAAGTAACGGTAAATACATTGGTGATAGAATACAATTTAAACCAAAAAAGAGTTGAATATAATAAAAACGGAAACAGAAACTGAAGCATGCAAATGAAAATAACACTAAATGATCGATAAATCTGATGATTGCAAGAACCCTACAAACAATATACCAATAGTATGATGGCTCGTGTTATACATGATATACAATAAATGTCTACATTTGGGCAGGATAACTTCAATGTTTTTTATTGTTTTATGTTTTATATATTAGTGCATCTTCAATGGGAGTTGCTTATGGAGTTCTTAAATCTATGTGACAAATAAAGAATCATTGTTTATTTTTTTTCTCCATTGGAGTTTATTTATGTTACAATATGGGTTGCTCAAACTTCAAGGATGAGTTGCTACTTTAAATTAAAACAAAATTAAGTGTAAAAAAAATCTAAAAATGTGGGTTTCTTGAGGATTGCTTAATAGCTACCATTAATTGGAGTAAAAATATGATGGATTGCTTAAATTTGATGTGGTATAGTGGGGCTCACTTAATGAGAGATAAATAACCCAAAGTGAATTGCTTAAATATTACCCCTTGAAGATGCTCTTAAGATAATGACAATAATTGTAATAATATTTTTATAGTTTCTAATAATATGTTTATAAATTTATAATTATAAATTGTAATTATAATTACACTTACAGTATAATAGAAAAATTCATATAGCAGTTGACTGTATTGGAGGATTCACAAATAATATTCCAATTCGTAGTTTAAAAATATATCTTTTTTTTTCTACAGTAACATCATACAAATTTGTACAGTAATTGTGATGACCCGAATTTTCGTAGCCATGACCGGCCAAAAGGAAAAACCTCTCTTTTCCCCTTCGCAGCCTCACAAGCTTACATAAATTCATTTCATCCAACGAAAACGACTACATTCATTAAGTATAACAACCTAACGAATATAATTTCATCAAAGTGCTGTACAAAACAAAGAAAATTACAAAGTCCTGCCGAACTAAAGAAAACAATTTAAAACTGAGGGTACAATAGTTTAATCTATCCACATGGCATCCAAGACTTCTGGCGGTTTCACAGATACCTGCAACTGAAATGTTAAGCGTGGGGTGGGTCAACTGACTCAGTGAGGGAATTTCCCCAAACACATACAAGCATACAAGATAAGAATAAAACCATAGCACACAGTCACACAAGCACGCACTCATATTCATGCTTAATCCATCTCAAACAAGTAACACAGCAATAAATGCATAGCAACATTCATATAGTAAACACAACTCAAAAGGACATCTTTTCCATTCCTAGAGTACTTGTGGAATGACTTGTGCTTCATTTATCTCTTATATTTCAAGTCCCTCACAAGGGATCAATACATTTCAAAATATCCTCGAGTCTTTGGGTATCCTAGGCTATGTAGTCAATCGCGGATTGCGTAGCGTAGTGGCCGACCCCTGAAACGTAATAGCGGTGTAGCGGGTAGCGGTATAACCGCTACGCCGAAGTATAGGGAAACTATACAAGAAATTTATACCATACACATATGAAAGCTAAAAAATAAAAGAATACACAAAATTAAAGACATATTCATAACTACTATTCAATGTTCATTGTTACCTAAATATTCAAAGTTCAAACCCAATATAAAGCAAATAAGGTCTAGCCTCCGTGGCTCAAAATAAATAATTAGTTCTAGCCTCCAAGGCTCAATATTAGTCATCTAAGCATCTAAAGCAAATACTAGTGAATCCTTTAATTGGAATCACTATCTCCAAGGTCTTCATGGTCAGTTTGTTCACCACCACTAGACCTCAATTCTTCTACATCCTCATCTACTTCTTCTGCCTCTATAGGAGCTTCTTGGTCCCTTGTCCTTATTCTTGTTTGCTGCCTAGTCATTGTTGATGGCTCATCAAGTCAATATATCATCCCCAAAGACCAAGTCATCTTCAGCACCTTCTCCATCTTCAACCATTTCTCCCGTCAACCACTCATTACAAATATCAATGTCCTTTAAGGCAATGGGGTCGATTAAGTTACGATTGTCAAAGCGTTCCTTAAGTTTTTGGTTATACTTGACAAAAACCAAATCTTGCAACTTTTGATGCCCAAGATTGTTTCTTTTCTTGGAATGAATCTATTTTAAAGTTTGACAAAAAAAAAAGAATGTTAGTTTCTTTCACAAAACTACTATATCAATGTTTACAACAAATTAAAACCATTTCACATTTACTTACTTGCTCAAAGGCACTCCAATTATGCTCACAACCCGAAGAAGAACATGTCAAGCTCAATACTCTAATTGCAATTTTTTGCAAGCTTGGAACATGATGCCCATAAGTCTTCCACCACTCAGCTGTAATGAATAACAAACTAGCATTACTATCAACACAAGCTCATGTGAATCTAGTCAATAATATCAAAAAAATGCACTTTAACTTACCGGGAGCCATAGTTTTTCTACTTCTTATTGCAGCGGGCAAGTTAAAGCGTCCTTCAGACCTCCTATAAATCGCCAACTCATTGGTAGTTTATCCTTTTCTTGTTCATTATCACTAAGCCTCTCCATGCATTTAAGGAGCCCCAAATTAACTTCAGAATTTCGATCAATATCTGGGTTACCATAGAAGAACTCAGGATTAAGGAAATGGCCGGCTGCATGCAATGGATGATGAAGTTGGCATTCCCATCTTCTATCAACGATGGCCCAAATATCTCTATATTTGTTTTCATTTCCATTGAAAGATATCATCATGGCTTCCTTTGCCCTGTCCATCGCCTCATAGATGTAACCCATAGCAGGCTTTTTCTCATTATCAACAAGCCTTAGTACTTCCACAAGAGGTCACATGACCTTCAAGCTGTAGAGCACATCATTCCAAAATGATGGCATTAGTACAACATCCCTTGCCTTTTCCCTTTAGGGTCCTTAGCTGCCTTTGTCTCCGCTCACTCCTCCGAGATGAACATCCTACGAAGGTTGCCTTTTTGTTTGTGCAACCTTTGCAATGTGAGGAAGTGAGTAGCAAACCGAGTAACTCCAGCCCTTACCAATTCGGTCTTGTTGGTGAACTTTCTCATCATATTTAAGGCCATGGTATGATTGTAAATGAAGCTTACAAGAGACACCCCTCTTTGACATGCCTTTTTGATTCCTGGAATTTTACCAATGTCTTCTAACATCAAATCTATACAATGTGCAGCACATGGTGTCCAAAACAGTTTTTGCCTTCTTGCTTCTAAAAATCGACCTATAAGATCAAATCAAATGGACATAATTAAATAACTAATTTTAACTCATCCAATTAGAAAAGTGTCCAATAGGTAGTTAACTTAGCATGAAAAAAAAGGCTCTAACCCGCTGAAACATAATTGCTACCATTGTTGGTGACAATTTGCACAACATTGTTTTCTCCCACCTCCGCCACAAAAGAGTCCAACAGTTCAAAAAGTTTCTGTCCACTCTTCACATACCCGGAACCATCAACACTCTTCACAAACATTGTCCCAAGTGGACAATTGACCATGAAATTGATCAATGTCCTATTCTTGCGATCCGTCCATGCATCAGACATTATAGAACAACCGCTTTTAACTCGCTCTTCCATATGTGGCCGCAACATCTTTTGAGTGATCACTAGTTCCTTTTTTAAAAGTGGAACCCGCATCTTATGGTAGCTTGGAACCTTTATATTTGGACCATAGTTGCCAACAGCATCAAGCATTGCCTTGAAGCTTTTGTCATGCACCACATTAAAAGGAATTCCACACTTATAAAAGAACCGAGCAATAAATTGAACCGTCTTATCCCGTGCTTCTTTATCACAAGCAACATTGACACTTGTTTGCTTCTTAGCATAATGCAAATCCACGGGTCCTTTCACTGTTTTTCCTCTCTTGGCAGAAGGGGCAACACCATCAGCAGTACATTTTCTGGCTCGAATATTGTAAATTTCTTGAACCTCTCCTTGCTCTTCATCATATTCGTTAATCCCATGCAAATGTGAAGCATCAGACTTTTTCTTATCAAACAGATCTGTCAGCTTCTTCCTTACATCAGGAGGAGTTTTCTTGCAGTCATTAATGTCACCCCTCGAACCCATTTGAAGTTTTTTCGCTCTAGTGATGCCACCGGTAGTAGTTTTCCCACAAAAATCACATGTAACAGCCCTCTTGTTATTGATGTCTTTGAGACTATTCCATTCCCAAGCTGGGTCAATATTATCCCCAGTGGGTTTAACCAAACCACAAGCGGCAGTAGAGGATGGTGGTACTGTTTGGGACGCCATCTAGAAACAGAGAACAGAGGAGGACGAACAGAGGAGGTCGCAGTCGTACAGAGGAAACAGAAGTCGCAGGGAGCTTCACCGTTAGTCGCAGGTAATGGTCGCCGACGGAAGTCGCAGCTCGCATGGTGGTCGCACTCGTATAGTGGGTTGTTGTCGAAGAGAACAACAACGGTCCTTTTGTTTGGTTTAGGTTGAAAGAACAGAGGAGGGAACCCTACTTTATTCAAAAGAAGTTTAGGTCGAAATGACCAAAAGCCATCCCAAAAAAACCCTAAAACGGCTATAACTCGAGGGCATTTGTAGGTTTTCACCCATTCTTCAGTGTTGCGGCTGCAACAGGCGTAATTTCGGCCGCGATTCCACCGCTAACAGAGCCGCAACGGCAGCTACACAAAACCGCAACGCACCATGGTTTTGCGTAGCGCCGTGGTACCGCAACGCTTCGCACCATCGCGATTGCGGGATGTAACACCCCCTTTGGGCATTACTTTAGTAACACGTGCGGAAATAAATTAAAAATAATTTTGCTGGCCGTTTTCGAAAAAATTTGATTTATTTGGAGTCAGAAAATCTGGGTGTAAAACAATTTCCTTTGAATAGGGTAGTACATAACGTACTTATCTCAATAGTAAAAATAAAACATATTATTCACAACAGAATTTTAAACCATGTAATGGTTTTCAAAATACCTACACAAACTTTCTCAAATCATACTACCCCAAAGAAATCCTAAGCTGGTCGCTCTATAAGACACTCGCTGATAAGACCTCGTGATCATCCCTATGATCACACATATTTTTCCGCAATCCAGACTTAAGTCTCCAACTGACTTAAGGAACTCTTCTGCAATATCTGCATTCGTGTACCAAGGTACGATAGTAGAGACAGAAGAACCTGTATATGCAAGGGTGAGTTCCAATATATGGATTTTAAAACGACAACCACATGTACGACTCTCAATTACCACTTAATCATAAATATTAAAGACAACAATATATTTAAATATATCTCAAAGGGTTTCATACCCGTCAGTCGTAACCGCTTAAAAACCATGACACTTCAATATTCATCAACTAACTTTGAGACCTAATCTCCGGAGCTCCAACCAACCAGTAGATGAGATGATCAGGCTCTCATTGCCGAATAAGGCAGAATATAAACATTGCCAGATATGGCAAGTTTCAAACAATTTGTCCTGTCAAGGTTCCGAGTTCCAACTATTTAAGTACATAACTCGGTAGGATACGAGCTCCAACCATCATCGTAAGTATTTCACAAGAACATCCAACGATAGTCGTAATTAACTTGGCCTATAAAATATGAGTAATATCCGAGCTCCCGAAATAGTCGTAATTAGACCGACCTTTCCTAAACCCCCTTTCATTTCACCCAAAGGTGAAATGTATCACATAACATGGATACCTACCAAGGTACCATGCATAAAACCTTTAGGCACATTTGCCACAATAAAATGCAAAATGCATGTAAAACATTTTATTCTCGCTGTTTTTCTTTGTGTTCATTCTTTATATGTCGGAACTAAAAAGTTTCGCGACAACCCATTATCTTAAACTACTAAGTTTAATATCTCAATTAAACCATAAATGACCTTAAGTCAAAAGTGTGCAAATCACGAAATCTAGACCGGTACACCGGCCTTAGACACATAGATTTTAGTGCACAAAACCAATACACAGATTATAGGACCTCTAGTCCATTATTCCACTTTCTTTAGCCCCGGGCCATATATTTAGGAACACTAGGTCCGACGTCTCGGCGGCTAGGTTCATTTACAACTTTAAACTATGTTTATTCTGCGAAAAATAGAAGTAAAACCAAACCTTTCTTAATCCGACTGAAATAATCCACTGTTTACCAAAAATCCTTTTACGTTGAAAATTCACTGTTTTATTTAAAACTCACTAATTTAAACTCAAAAATCTTATTTAAGACTAATCCTCAGTAATAATAAAATTTATCTCTTTTTAAGACTACTAAAAACAATATTGACGGAATTGTCCGCCGTTTTCAGTTTTCAAAACGCAAATAGGCAAAAACGTGACTCCTTACTATAAATTAATTTTTCTGATACGGTAATAAAGTTATTTTTGAAACTTTTCTTCATAAAATAATATTTTCTATTATTTAGAAATTCCTTGGGCGAAGATTAGCAGTGTTAAAATATTTTCACGGTCACGTCCTCGCCGTAACTCTTAAAAAACTCTTTCGCCGTTAAATCATTAAAATAATATTATTTCTCATAAATTCCCATTTTCACCACATAATTAATTAAGTAATATCATATTACTATTTCCACCTAAATTAACTTCATCATTTCATAAAAAGCTTTTAAATGCTTTTAAATGCGTATTTAATCGAGTTTTGACCACTGTCAGGCTTTCAAACTCACAATCCACATCAACAATTATTTCATTTCAATAATACGACGCTTAGAAATTTAAAACATATCACCAAATATAACAAATAATTAAATATAGTTAAATCAAATAATTAACAGCAGATAATCAATAGGCAAATAATGTTAACTACAAAATAAATACATACACACCATAATTAAGACACAAAATAACAATTACACATGGCTATCGGAAAAATCCCTCAGGTACTCCCCTTACCTCTTGAAGATTTTTCTCTTGTGGAATTGAAATTCCGTCAAACATCTGGTTTCCGCAAAACACGTACACGACTCAAACAACAAATTACCCTTCATCAAAACACAACAATTAATGATTAATCAAACACTAAATACACCTATGCTCATATATGCTAGGTTCGACCATGTGGGAATTAATTAACTAAAAATTTCTAAAAATCCCAAGCTCTTGGATTAGTGATCCATGATCACTTAAAACACTAAAACAAAGATTAGAATACGAAGATTGAAATAAAATACTTCAATCTTCCAAAAACCCTAATTCGGCCATGACACTAAATTTGAGTTAGAGATTTCAAAATTTGACATACTCTTAGATCCATGACCTAATTCGGCATAACTAACATTGCTCAAATTCAACTTTGGCCTTCGTTACAATTAATATTGTGGTCTTGGGCATTTGAGATAATCGCCTAATCGGGCGTGAAGTGTGAAGATGGGGACATCATGTATGTTTGCATTGGTGAGCAAAACCCCGTGGCCAGGTTTCCGAAGCAGGTGGAGAAGGTTCCATTGTTCCACCGAATCCTTAATAACCAACTCCTCTCCTCCACCTCCTCCTTCGCCGTCATGGGAACCCGTTCGCAAGGAAAAGGTGGTCATGCGGGTCGGCTACGTCGGCACCAACTACCGAGGTGAGAGACCTCACACTTTTTCATCATTATCATGTATATTCGACAATCGTGTCAATGATGTTCAAAATCATGATTAATGAGTTACGACACTTCGTATACACATTGTGCATTAACCATGGTTATCAAATTTTGTTGTCTCTTATCATAATCATACATATCACTCACACATCCTCTCAAAATTCAAATAAATAACCTTCCTTTCCTTACTCAAACTTTCCAGGTCTCCAGATGCAACGGGATCAACATTCACTCTCAAGTATGCTCCCTTTCTCCTCTTTCTTTAACTACTACTTTCCCAAGCTGCTACATGTGTGCAAGCAAAAGACTTAGCTGTGTTGTGGCATCAAATTGCTCCTTCAGTGTTATTTTTACTTTTATGGCATCAATTGGTCCTTAATATCAACCTAGTCATTAAAGAATGAAACCAATGGGACTAATTATTATTAAATGATCAATTTGATGTCCCTCATAAACAGAGGGCCAATATGATATCGTGTATTTATATCTTTAGAAATGTTTACTAAAATTACTTTGTAAATTTATTAAAACTACGGTTTTAGAGTTTATTGGAAAATTTAGCAACAAGTTTTTAAATTTAAAATCTTTCAATATTTGTGAGTGGTAAGCTGGAAAATGGAAGCACATAACTTTAAGCTATTCTTGCATGTGCTTAGAGCACACATATTATTCTATCTGCCTTTTTTAATTTAAAAAATGTAGCTATTGAGAAAGAACTGGAAACTGCCATATTCAAGGCTGGTGGCATTCGTCATAGTAACTTTGGGGATCTGGAAAAGATTGGATGGGCCAGAAGTAGCCGAACTGACAAAGGAGTAACTCATCATCATCATCATCATCATCCCTTCTTTCTATTATTGTTTCGGTATCTATGCATGCAGCCAGGATATCGTTGATTATTTCATCTTTTTTTAAATGTATACACATATTATAGGTTCACTCTCTGGCAACAATGATATCCTTTAAAATGGAAATCCCAGAAAACCCTTGGAATGGAGACCCTAATGGCATTGCCCTCGCAGATTGTATCAACTCTTATCTTCCTCGTGATATCAAAGTTTTTAGCATTTTGCCTTCACAAAGGTAAGGCTTGAAACCAAGTTCATTCTTGAGTATTCATAATATAGAAGAATCTCTGAAGTGTTATGATTGTTGGGAAAATTTCAACTTTTTTAATGAGATAAACTATATGTTTCTTTATATTTTCACTTTTATTTTGGATTTTCTTATTGACAGATGTTTGAGTTTCTGCCACTCTTTTGTTCTGCTTTCTAATTTTGTTTTTCGGCTATTGGACCCAGGAGCTTTGATCCAAGAAAGGAGTGCATTTTACGAAAGTATTCCTACCTCCTCTCTGCTGAAATTATTGGTATCCAAAGCCACCCTAGCAATGATGAAATTGATTACCACATATCTGAGTTCAATGATATTCTTAATGCATTTGAGGTGTGGTATTCTAGTCTCCTTTTTTATCGGTTATTATTTCATAGTGAAATCCTTTTTTATTTTGGTTCACAATTACAGAAATTTGTATCAGTTATCAAACTTTGTTGTGAAAAGTTTTTTCTTCTTCTGATATTAGTTAATTTCTGATGGTTATTGTATATATTGCATCAAACTGTTGTCTTTGTACCCAAAATTGTAATTGTTGATATTAGTTGGACGGTGTGGACGGTGAGGACGGTGCGAGCTTAACTATGTTTCTAGGAATTAAATTTCCTTGTAAATTGTAAAGTGTATTTACTGTTTAGTTTATATATATATCAAGTATGATGAATAGAAGATTCATTCAAGCATTTCACAAATATTGTTATCTAAATTATGTCCAAGTCTTTCAACATGGTATCAAGAGCCAGGTTGGTTGTCCTTTAAGTTTTCTGCTTCTGGTCAGCAGAACCCAGTTTTTTTTTTTTTAACGAACACATCTCTTTCCATATAACCAAACAGCAAGCTCAAGGTCCCAAAGTCCCCGTCACTGGCCAGCCCAGTATCCACCTCCGCCAGAAAACCACTCAGCAGCCATCGATCGGCCGTCCACCGGAGACTCGTCGCCGAAAACGTCCCCACGCGCCTCCACATGCACTCCTCCCTGTCGGCGCGTGCAAACCACGCGCCACCTTCCCGACGTCGGAGCCACCGCACGCTCGCCCAGATCTGATCGCCAGCGTCTCCTCTTCCTGTCTAGGGGGTCGGTTCTTCGATTCTCTGACTCTTTGACAAGTGGGTCTCCTCCACTTTGGTTCACAGTTCTCTGCATCTGGTCTTTGGTTCTCAGTTCTCTGCTTCTGGTCTTTCTTTTCATTTATGGCTCCTTGCTGCTGCTGGTCTCTTCT
The DNA here is from genome assembly GCA_030762895.1 of Sophora flavescens. Lineage (NCBI taxonomy): Eukaryota > Viridiplantae > Streptophyta > Magnoliopsida > Fabales > Fabaceae > Sophora > Sophora flavescens. Next base: position 1,817,916 of record JAUPTC010000016.1, read on the forward strand.
CATTCTCAGGTGTTAAGATGGCTTCTACCTCACAGAAAAATGATGGTCCTGCCTTCTCCATCTCTGGAACGCCTACAATAACTTTAGAGAAATTGAATGGTAAAAATTATTTTTGCATGGTCAGCCTCTGTAGAACTTTGGTTTCTTGGTCAAGGATATTATGAACATCTAGAAAAGTCCTCAGAAAAAATTCCAGAAGAAAATTGTGAGCAATGGAAGAAACTTGACTATCAACTTTGTGCTCTCTTGTGGCAATCTGTAGAGCCAGCCATCCTCACAAATTTCAGAGCCTTCAAAACTTGTCACTTTTTCTGGAAAAAGGCTCAAAGTGTCTTTGCTAATGACATTCAACGATTGTATGATGCTGCCCAAAAATTGGCCACTCTTAAACAAACTGATCATGACATGGTTGCCTATGTTTCGAAAGCCCAATCAGCAGTTGAGGAGTTAAAATTATCCTTGGAAGCTGATAAACTCGAAGACATGAAGAAGAAACTTGATAACCTGTATATGGTGTTGATTCTACGAGGAATGCATCCGGATTTTGATCATGTTCGCGATCAAGTCTTAACTGGCCAAGAAGTTCCTTCATTAGAAAATCTGATTACTCGACTCCTTCGGGTTCCCTCATCAAGAACAGAAGGAAATTCAGTTGACAGTTTCGAAACTTCTGCCATGGTTTCCAATCGAGGGGGGAGAGGAGGTCATGCAAACAGAGGAGGACCAAACAGAGGAGGACGAGGTGGAAGAGGAGGTCGCCCTCAGTGTTCCTATTGCAAACGAATGGGCCATTCTCAAGACACTTGCTACTCCCTTCATGGATTCCCCGGAAAATCCGTGAATATTTCTAAGTCTGAAACACCAGAGAGAAAATTTTCAGAAGCTGATTACCAAGAGTACCTCCAGCTAAAGGCTGCCAAGGAATCTCAAACATCGTCTGCTATAGGAGCTCATAACTCTACTGCTTGTGTTTCTAGATCTGGTAATGATCAAAGTCCATGGATAATTGATTCAAGTGCCTCTGATCACATTGCTGGTAATGGTTCTTTATTTTCATCCATTTCTCCTCCTGAAATTCCTCATTTCATTACTCTAGATGATGGTTCTAGAGTTGCAGCAAAAGGAATTGGTCATGTATCACCCTCTTCTTCTCTCTGTCTTTAAAATCGGTTTTGTTCATACCTGGTTGTCCTTTCAATTTAATATCTCTCACCAACTTACTCGTTCTCATAATTGTTCAAGAACATTTGATGCTAACTCCTTTGTCATACAGAACGTGGTACGGGTCGAACGATTGGCATAGGACATGAATCTCATGGTCTTTACTACCTTAAGCCCAATCCTGCTTGGGTTTGCAATCTTTGCCACATCACCAAAACTCCTTCATGAACGCTTGGGACACCCACATTTAGCTAAATTAAAAATAATGGTTCCAAGCCTTGAAAAAATAAAGACTTTCACCTGAGTCATGTCAGCTAGGAAAACATGTTCGTTCTTCTTTTGTTAGACATCTTGAAAGTCGTGTTGATTCTCCTTTTTCAATTATTCATTCTGATATATGGGGCCCTAGTCGTGTCTCTTCTATGGGGTATAGATATTTTGTTACCTTCATTGATGAGTTTTCTCGATGTACTTGGGTGTTCTTAATGAAAGAACGTTCTGAAATTTTGTCCATTCTCACTTCTTTTGTTAATGAAATAAAAACTCAATTTGATAAGACAATTAAGATCTTTAGAAGTGATAATGGAAAAGAATATTTTTCTTCTGATATTTCTTCTTTTTTGTCATCACAGGGCATTCTCCATCAATCCTCTTGTCCTCATACCCCTCAACAGAATGGCATTACCGAAAGGAAGAACAGACATATTGTTGAGACTGCTCGGACATTATTACTTCATGCAAATACACCTGTCCGACATTGGGGTGATGCTGTTTTGAACCTGTTTTTCTGATAAATCGGATGCCTTCTTCCTCTATTGAAAATAAAATTCCACATTCCATTTTGTTTCCTAAAGAACCACTATTTCATGTTGCGCCACGTATTTTTGGATGCACTTGTTTTGTTCATGATTTGTCTCCAGGTCTTGATAAGCTTGCTGCTAGAGCCATCAAATGTGTTTTCCTTGGATATTCCAGATTACAGAAAGGCTACCGCTGTTTCTCTCCAGTTCACAATCGTTATTATATCACTGCAGATGTAACCTTTTTTGAAGAAAAGTCATATTTCTCGCCCTCCATCGTTGAGTCTAATACTCTTCATGAAGTTTTTCCTATTCCCTATCTTGGTCCATCACCTTTGCAGGAATCAGAGTCAACTGTCGATTCTTCTGTAGATATTCCTGTCAATCCTCCACCTGAACAAACTCATAGATCACCCATCCTATATCGGCGTCGTCCACGAATTCCCAATACAGAACTTGAAGGTACTGAAAGACCAGTTGAATCATGTCCTACTTCAGCAGACAACCCGACTACGGACCTACCTGAGGATAATCATGACTTGCCCATTGCTCTTAGGAAAGGTACTCGGTCCACACGTAATCCCCATCCTATTTATAACTTCTTAAGTTATCATCGTCTCTCTCCTTCTTATCATTCTTTTGTGTCTTCTTTATCTTCTGTTACTCTTCCTAAAAATTTTTGTGAAGCACTTGATCATCCAGGATGGCGACAAACCATGATTGATGAAATGCAGGCTTTGGAGAATAATGGTACATGGGAGTTAGTTCCTCTTCCTCCGGGCAAGAAACCTGTTGGTTGTCGCTGGGTTTATGCTATAAAAGTTGGGGCCGATGGACAGATTGATCGTCTCAAAGCTCGATTGGTAGCCAAAGGTTATACCCAGATTTATGGCCTTGATTATGGAGATACTTTCTCTCCTGTGGCTAAAATTACTTCTGTTCGACTATTTCTTGCCATAGCCGCCATCCGTCATTGGCCACTGTACCAGTTGGATATTAAAAATGCATTCCTACATGGAGAATTAGAAGAGGAGATTTATATGGAGCAGCCACCTGGATTTGTTGCTCAGGGGGAGTCTAGCTTGGTTTGCAAACTGCGACGGTCTCTTTATGGACTCAAACAATCCCCACGAGCTTGGTTTGGAAAATTCAGCTCAGTTGTTCAAGCTTTTGGGATGAAACGTAGTGAAGCTGACCATTCAGTTTTTTACTGCCATACCTCTCCAGATAAATGTGTTTACTTGGTGGTCTATGTAGATGATATAGTTATCATGGGAAATGACCAGAAAAAAAATTACTGAGCTAAAGCAACACCTATTTAGTCACTTTCAGACAAAAGATTTGGGAAAGCTAAAATACTTTCTTGGAATTGAAGTTGCTCAGTCAGAAGGCGAGATTATCATCTCACGAAGGAAGTATGTGTTAGATATACTTAAAGAAACTGGTATGTTGGATTGTCGACCAGTTGATAGTCCTATGGATCCAAATCAAAAACTGACACCCAACCAGGGGGAGCCTTATTCCGATCCAGAAAGATATCGGAGATTGGTTGGGAAGCTCGTCTATCTCACTATTACAAGGCCAGATATTTCCTTTGCTGTTGGAGTGGTGAGTCAATTCATGTAGTCTCCTCATAATGAACATTGGGATGCAGTAATACGAATCCTGAGATACATTAAAAAGACACCAGGACAAGGACTACTCTATGAAGACAAAGGAAACACTCAAGTAGTTGGATTTTGCGATGCAGATTGGGCAGGATCACCTATTGATAGGCGTTCCACTTCAGGGTATTGTGTGTCTATTGGAGGAAACCTTGTCTCGTGGAAGAGTAAGAAACAAAATGTTGTTGCAAGGTCTAGTGCAGAGGCTGAATATAGAGCCATGGCGATAGCCACGTGTGAGCTCATTTGGATTAAACAACTTCTTCAGGAATTGAAGTTTGGAGATATCAACAAATGAAGCTATGTTGTGATAACCAAGCAGCCCTCCATATAGCTTCCAATCCAGTATTTCATGAGAGAACTAAACATATCGAGATCGATTGTCATTTTGTCCTAGAGAAAGTCCTTTCTAAAGAAGTCGTCACCAAATTTGTTAGCTCTAATGATCAACTGGCAGACGTCTTTACAAAATCTCTAAGAGGACCAAGAATTCAAAATATTTGCTCCAAGCTTGGAGCATTTGATTTATATGCTCCAGCTTGAGGGGGACTGTTGATATTAGTTGGACGGTGTGGACGGTGAGGACGGTGCGGACGGTGTGAGCTTAACTATGTTCCTATGAATTAAATTTCCTTGTAAATTGTAAAGTGTACTTATTGTTTAGTGTATATATATATATATATATCAAGTATGATGAATAGAAGATTCATTCAAGCATTTCACAAATATTGTTATCTAAATTATGTCCTAAGTCTTTCAACAGTAATTAAGATGTTGACTGGTTCTTCCTCTTTCAGTTATCAGTTTACTTACCTGGTTTTTTAGTTGGGCCCTGGATGCTAAATGTCTGTGTTTCCTGGAAGCATGCTAGAACTTTTAGATTTATTATTAAATTGCGTCCAGGTTTTCTGATATTTTGTGTTATTTCTCTGATTTTTAATTTATGGACATGGTTAGCTGAAGCATATTAGCATTTGTGATCTTAGATGTCAGTTACTATCTATAATTGCCTTTCATAGGGGGAACATCCTTTCCATAATTATACAGCTAGGTCCAGATACAGGAAACACTCACCTCATAGGAAAACACCATCAAAGAGTGGCACGTCAATAGAAAGTAGCATATCAGCCACCGAGTCAGAATGTGAGGATAATGATGAGGAAGAAAATTTTAAAATTGATGAGGCATTTACAGAAAACATAATGTGCCAAAGCCAGAAGTCTTTCGAAACTTGTGATTTTGGTGAACCTGTCGTTGGAACTAGCAATAAGAATGGAAGTGGTTTACCTGATCGAGACTGTAGATTGGTTGTTCGTGCAAAATGGTTATATGAACCTGCTGAAGGAGATAGATTAAGTGCTTCTCATTTCAGAAAAGTTTTTCGGTGTTCTTGTGGAAAGCTGGAAAAATCACTTGGATATAATTATGTCGAACTCTCCATACAGGAGAGTCCTTCATGTTACATCGGTAGATCATTTATCCATATTATTCTTCTTTAAATTTTCTATCCTCGGAAAAGTTGTGTTTGGTTTCTTCACATTTTTACGTTACTCCAAGATTAAATAGACACTAGTATGCATATTTTGTGGTAAACTTTTTTATGCATAAATGTTGGTGGCATTTAACATACGCCCACTAGGGATGGGTGTATGCATACTCCAAGCATATTTCACCATTGATGTTCTAAAAAAGCAGATCAACGTTGGATAACAATTACCCGTAACTTAACAGAATCGAAACTTAGGGTAGAAGAAGGAAATTAGAGAGAGAGAATGAATGAATCAATTGTAATTGATTTCTGTTTTCTTGATTGTACAGATTTCGAGAGAAGGCTATGTATTTATAGCCTTGAGCTTCTAACAGCTCTTTTGATAACTCGACCTAACTGAATTTTACATCTAGCAGCTTTTGATAATCGCCTTATCTAACTATCATAACCGAATATGCTGAGTCAAGATCATTCGGTTATGATTTACAGAGATCCTCTTATACCCTATTAGCCCCCCTTCAAGCTCAAGGTGGTGGCTGCAAAGGTACTACATTGAGCTTGATCCTTGTGTTGGCAAACTGAGCTGATGAGAGAGGTTTGGTAAGGGAGTCTGCCAGCTGATTACCACTAGGAACATGAAGAACAGTAAGTGCTTTTGAGAGGACCTTCTCTCTTACAAAGTGAATATCAAGTTCAATGTGCTTCGTGCGAGCATGAAGGACTGGATTGTGTGCTAGAGACATAGCACTTAGATTATCACATTAGAGTTGAGGAATGATGTGAGGAATCTTAAGTTCGAGATAGTAACGATTGTATCCATGATAGTTCAAGAACAAAGATGTGCCATGCTCCGATACTCAGCTTCTGTACTAGACCGAGCCACTAGAGGCTGTTTCTTTGAGCTCCAAGATACCAGGTTGGGACCAAAGTAGATGCATGAACCAGAGGTAGACCTACGATCATCTGGATCACTTGCCCAGTCGGCATCACAGTAGGCAGATAGAGAAAAGGGCATATAGATATAGGAGCTGGTCTGAGTAGTAGTCCATAGGAGATAGACCCTTTAAGATAGCGGAGAATCCTTTTAACAGCTTGCCAGTGTGTTTCAAGAGGATTAGACATAAACTGACACACTTTGTTGACACTAAAGGCAATATCTGGCCTAGTTAGTGTAGCATATTGTAAAGCACCAACGATAGACCTGTACAGCTGAGGATCGGACATAGTGTCTGTCCCAAATCTTGACAGTTTACAGTTGCTTACCATAGGAGAGCTGATTCCCTTGGCTTCAGTCATGTGTGCCTTGGCAAGAAGGTCACAAATGTACTTAGTCTGAGTCAGCAGCAGGGTATCTGGGGACGGATGCTTGACTTCAACTCCTAGGAAATAGTCAAGAGATCCAAGTTCTTTTAGAGCAAATTCAACATTCAGCTTCTTTATGAGATTAGTGAGAAAAGCAGTAGATGACCCAGTGATAATAATATCGTCCACATAGACTAGGACAAAAACAGAGATGCTGTCCTTGGCATAGACAAAAAAGGATGGATCACAACAACTGGCAGCAAACCCAAACCGAACCAAAGTAGAGGCTAGTCGTTCATACCAGGCCCGAGGGGCTTGTTTTAGACCATAAAGTGCCTTGTGCAATCGACAAACAAGAGTTTTATCACTGTTTTCAAACCCTGGGGGCTGGATCATGTACACTTCTTCATGCAGTAAGCCATTGAGGAAGGCATTGTTGACATCTATTTGTTGAATTGCCCATTTATTTGTGAGAGCTAGAGTGAGGATGATCCGAATGGTCACTGGTTTCACAACTGGAGAAAAGGTTTCATGAAAATCAAAACCATGTTGTTGATGGAAGCCCTTAGCAACCAACCGGGCTTTATATTTGCTTATAGTACCATCTGGATTTTCCTTTACTCGAAAGACCCATTTACACCCAATAGCAGTCCTATTTGGAGGTAAGGGAACAAGTGAGCAAGTGTTGTTTTTGAGGAGAGCAGTGTGCTCATCCTTCATGGCTGCAAGCCAGTGAGGACTAGACAGGGCTGCTTTGACAGAGGTAGGCTCAAGATGAGCTAGGAAGAGCCTAGGAGGAAGACAACCTGTTTTAGACCGAGTAAGCATAGGATGAGTGTTGTCAGGAGGAAGGAAAGAAGACTGAATTGCAGAAGAAGAGTTGTTGGAGGGATCAGCAGGAGCGGCAGCAGAAGTAGTAATGAATGGAGATGGCTCATGTTGTGACACAGGCACTGGAGAGAGATGAGACTCATTAGAGCTAATCAAAGATGAAGTATGGGGAATGGTTGGAGACTCAGGGAAGGGACTGGAATCTGAAGTCCGAGGTGAGAGTGCAAGAGAAAGATCAGGTGCAGATGTTGAATGATGCTCAGGGGTGAAATTATGGTCATGTGAGGGAGTTGGATTGTGTTGGTTGAGGGGAATAGGTGAAAGAGGAGGATATTGTGGAGTAGGAATAGATGCAGAAAAGGTGGTTTCATTAGGTGAACAATGTGAAGTGATCTTGAAGAGAGTTGAGTAGGGAAATCTGATCTCATTAAAGAGAACATCTTTGGAAACATAGATCCTTCCAGATGGGGCAAGGCATTTATGCCCTTTGTGTTGAGGAGATAACCCTAGATAGACACACTCAGTAGACCTAGATTCAAGTTTGTGTTGATTATATGGTCTAAGAAAGGGAAAGCAAGCACATCCAAAAGTTTTAATGGTTTTGTAATCAGGTAGAGTGCCATAAAGAGCATGGTAAGGTGAGGAGAAATCCTTTAGGGCCTCTGTAGGAAGTCTATTGATGAGAAACACAGATTGAGTGAAACTATGATCCCAGTAGTTGAGAGGAATGGCAGAATGAGACAAAAGGGTGAGCCCCATCTCCACAATTTGCCCGTGTTTTCTCTCAATGGTGCCATTTTTGGTGAGAGGTGTGGGGACATGTGAGCCTATGCACAATACCTAAGTCAGTCAAGTACTTAGTGAAGGGTCGAAATTCCCCTCCCCAATCCGACTGGACAACTTTGAGTTTTGTTGAGAATTGAGTGGAAATAAGAGTATAAAACTGTTTGAAAGTTGTTAAAGCATCTGATTTTTGTTTAAGAAAATAGATCCATGTGAATCGTGTGTAAGCATCAACAAAGGTAATGTAGTATTTATAGCCACAAGAGGACTGAGAGGGTGCTGGTCCCCACAGATCAAGATGGATTAATTCAAAGGATTTATGGTAAAAGTGGTGGAAGGTGGGGCATGCAGTCTATGGGCCTTACCAATACAAAGAGCATTGCAAAAATCACTCTCTTTATTATTGATTAAGGGAATATTACATAGTTGTAATACAGTTTTTACAAAGATTGAAATGAGCATGTCCTAGTCTACAATGCCAAGAGTTGTAGGAATTAGGACTAAGAGATACAACATTGGAGGTATTTACAGAGGCAGGAATACTTTGACACTTAGCTAGAGAGGATCTGGATGTAGACTGAGGCTGAGAGTGAGAGTCTTGATGAACTTTGAGATTGCGGAAGGAATAGAGGCCATCCTTTCCAAGACAGACCTTCAAGCAAAACTCACTAGAGTCCTCGTGTTTTAACAAAGCATGAGTATGGATGGAATTCAAAATAAACATTATTATCCCTAGCAAATCGAGACACGTACACAAGATTCTTTGTAATTTTGGGAACAAGAAGGAGATTATTTAGAGAAAAGGTAGTAATTGGATTTAGAGAAGAGTAAAGTTTAGAAGAGCCAATGGAATTAATGACAAGACCTTGTCCATTACCCATGAAAACTTGGTCTTGACCACCAAAAGGAGTGCTATGAGTGAAGTTGTGAGGATCTGCAGTCAAGTGATGAGTTGCCCAGAATCAGGGTACCATGTTTGACCTTCAAAATGATTTGCTCCATTGCAATCATTATTGCTGGAATTATTAGAAAACTGAGTTGTTTGGGCAGCCATGTGTGCACTTGGCTGAGCATTTTGCTGAGACTTTGGCAGGGGTAGAAGGCCTGGAGCTGAGTTGGGTGCATATTGCCCTTGTTGATTAGAAGGAGGAGGCTGTGGAGGAACGAAGGTTTCATCAAACTTGTGCCAACAATTAAAGGAGTCATGACCATACTTTCCACAAAGCTGACAAGTAGGTCTGTTTCCACGACTACGGCCTCTGCCTCTGCTCCCTCTTCCTCGATAAGAACCTCGAAAGCTACCTCGTTGTGCATCAAACTGACCTCTGTGAGCACTGCTAGGGTTCACATTTGCAGGGAATGGAGCATGGGCTATGTTGGCTGAAACTGAACTACCAGTAGGCAATTCTTGACGAAACTTTTCTAATTGTGAATCTTGAATCTGTAATAGAGCTTCAATATCATCAATCGAAGGAGAATCACCTCTGCCATATATCATCATTACAAACGTGTTGTATTCCTCTGGGAGTCCTTCCAATACTGTGTCAATGTGATCTTGCTCTGAGATCGGATCTCCCATAGCTTGGAGAGAGTCAACTAGGGCTCGAATTCGTAACAAGTATTCGGACATGGTTCTTGTTCCTTTCTTGGTATTCTTCAGTTCAGATCGAAACTGCCTCACCTTGGCGCGAAGATGCGCATAGAAACATTTGTGAATTTTGTCCCAGACTTCATGCGAGTGTTTACATCCTAAGAATCGAGGAAGAATCGCCGATGAAAGTGAGCTGAGTAACCACGTGAACAACATTTGATCCTGTACGATCCATAGCTGATAGGCTTCGGTTTCGATTCCAAGATTGCGATCTGCTTCACTCGCGAACCTTGGAGGAATCGTCGGATTCACAACATACCGATGAAGCTTATGAGCGATGATTACGGCTTCTACCGCGCTTTGCTTCCACGTAAGGAAGTTTTGATCGTCTAGCTTAACAAAAGCGATGGATTGAAGTTGGTTGGAGAAGACGATGGCACCAGAGATGCAAATGATATTCTCGGTGAAGGGATTCCCGATAGAAGCCATGGCCCAGAATTTGGCTCAAGATACCATAAACAGAATCAAAACTTAGGGTAGAAGAAGGAAATTAGAGAGAGAGAATGAATGAATCAATTGTAATTGATTTCTGTTTTCTTGATTGTACAGATTTCAGAGAAGGCTATGTATTTATAGCCTTGAGCTTCTAACACTCTTTTTGATAACCGACCTAATCGAATTTTTACATCTAGCAGTTTTTGATAATCGCCTTATCTAACTATCATAACCGAATATGCTGAGTCAGCAGCATTCGGTTATGATTTACAGAGATCCTCTTATACTCTATTAAACTTGAAGTATAGGTTACCTTGATAACTTGGACCCCTCAATTTTTATTCTTTTTTTTTTTTGGGAGGGGGGCATAGATAGTTGTACGTACAGCCAATCCTACAATTTTCAATTGGCAATATTTACACACTCTCCGCCAGACCAACACACAGGAAACTTGATCCAATCCTTTTCTTTGGCCACAGATAGTTGCACACTGCTGCACATATACTAAACTCTACAGATTTCAACCGATAATATTTACGTACACCTAGGCCCACATACACACCCAGCCATGAGCGGGCTAGCCCAATTTCAGAGTAGGTGACAACGGGTCAGGTCTTGTTAAATAAATTATTTTGGGCTTGAAAAGTAATTATGATACCATGATAAAATTCTATTGAGAAACACGGTATAACCACTTGACTGGTTATAGGCAGTAATTTTGGATGGCCGCCCTTGGTATAGGTGCATTATAAACGCCTCCATAAATTATGTCTATCATATGCAAATTTTCGCAAACTCCCCTGTTTCAATTTAATCAATAATCACCATCATACTCATCAATCAAGTTGAATGTTTTTCCTACTCGAAAACTTCAATCACTTTGTTTTAGTACTCAATTTGAATGTATTGGGACAACTTTTGAAGTTATGTATATTATCGCAATAAACTTTTTCTTCCTTTTCATTTGTTACAATGTCCTATTGTTTTCAGTAATAATCATATTTGCCAATACAAACCACTATTTTGTTTTAGACACGTCTTGATCGGTCAATCTTCGAATGAGGTAATCTACTGTCAGTTTTTTGCTTCTTTGCTGGAGACGAATTGAATTGGTTAAATGTGTTTTGCTGCTTTGTTTGAACGGCATTTTATATTCTCACCAGATAAGAAAAATGGTTGGGACAGCTGTGGCAGTAAAACGCAAGCTACTGCCAAAAGACATTGTAATGCTGTCACTGTTAAAGTTCTCGCGAATCATTCTGCCCCTTGCACCATCAGAAGTTCTAATATTAAGGGGAAACAGCTTCTCTATAAGAACACGGCCAGGAAATGTAACAAGGCCTGAAATGCTGACAACAGTCGAGTCAGATGAAATTAATAAGGCAGTTGATGATTTTTACACATCAGTTATGCTACCTCAAGTTTCAAAATTTTTGGACCCATCAAGATCTCCTTGGGAAGAATGGATTGAGAAATTGGATGCTCACACAAGCATACCAAAGGATCAGTTGGATGAGGTCAGGAAGGGTTGGAAATTGTGGAAAGAAAATCTTCAAAGTAAAACTAGTGCTCATCCATCATAACTGAAGGAAATAAAAGGTGATGGTTTGCTCAACTTATACTTTCATTAGTTTCTTCTGAATTTGGTCACTTAACATACCTTAATTAAAGCTTTCATTGCCTAGCACTTGCATTCTTAATTATGCACATGCTACATGCCAAAACAGTAGGTTGGTGTTTCTTTCCCTTGCTAATGTAAGAAGAAGGATCCCATTTTTATATTTGTTCTGATTGTCATGCTCAACATGTACATATTATGTGATTGATTTGCAGGAAAAACATAGAAGTCTTGTAACTTTTTTGTTCGTGGATCTATCAATGGACAGTCATGCTATTGCTGGCTGAATATCTTTGTTTTGGAATAATTTGGCCTGAAAAGATGTGTTTTAATTGGCTTGATTGACCCCTGGAAATGAGGTCTCAAGAACTCATCAAGTGGAACTATGACAACTACATAGGCTGACAACTGACAAAATTTCACTAGTCAACATAAACATCAGCTTCATCCGCTAGCATCTAGAGTAATATTTATTTCCCCATTTGGTTTGAGATGGGGGCTTCTGACTTGCTACAGGCTATTATTTTCACTCTGAAAGGGTTGTATTCTCATGCCAAGATTCTTATCTTTAGCTAAAAGTATAGTGATTCATGATTTTTAAGCTTTTTTATATGATACACATTTTAATTTTAATCTCTTTTTATAGAAATCTGGAAAATAATGCCGCTCTGCATGATTTTGAATCCAGGACCCTATCTTCAGCAAACCAACACCTGTGGCCTGTAGCCCCATTGAAAGTTTTTTGAAACTGTTAGCCATGCAGAAAAGGAAACAAAGGTCCTTTATCTTGTTTGTGGATTGAGAGGCCGAATGATCATTGCTAACAGGACCATACGATTTTTTGGAATGGCCCTTAATAACTACTTATCTTCTACGCATTTGTATGTTAGAAGTGAAATCTAGTGAATGTGATGTCAACTTGGAAACACGATGTACAACAGGATTCAAGCCTAGCAAAACAACTATGAAATGGAAGTAACCACGAAAACTAATGAATAAACATCATCAAAAAATTATAAAAGGACAGTAGTTTCGTCAAAAAAAAAACTTATCCAATTAAAAGTTATTCATAGATATAAGAAGGCCTTTGATTTACATTGTTGTAAATGTATTTCTTCTCTTTTACTGATAATAATTTTTAGTTCTTATACGCTTATTTTATGCGATGACATATTATTTTAGGAATAATATGACGAGTTTTTTTTTATCTCGTTTTTTTTTTCTCTCTCTAACTGGTTAGATTGATATATTCACAAAATTCTAGACTTATAAAAATCGATTAGATTAAACTAATCTATCCATAGCATGTTCAGTTTTCATAATCTAACTAATCCAATTCAGTATAAACATATCAATAATTCAATGACATTATTTTGATCTGTTGGTTTTTTTAACTCAAAAACATTTAAATCAAATGGGAAATAACCTAGTAGGGGATACAATAGAGGTGTTTATGGGATGAGTTTAACTTATTCATATTCGAATCGGATATTTTAAGAATTTGACCGGATATTTTAAGAATGGCAAATATTGGGACTTCAACTTGATTTGATTAGTTTAAAATAAACTTGATTTGATTAATGACTATGTTATAATTAGGTCAACCCAATATTAAAAAAAAAAGTGTATGTATTTAAATATTATACATAATTAAGTTGCAAAATTTTAAAAAAAGAAATTAAAACCTACATGTTTTAACTAGTGTATTTCAAAATAAATAATATTAATGTATACTTTATGTTTTACAAAAACTATTAATTACACCATGGCCGATATGTTGCTAGAAAATAGAAATGGATGTTAGAACATGGATGATAAGTGTGTGTTTGGTTTGGAGTTGGGTTCCACGTTAATACAAATTCAATGGCAAACATATTATTTCAACATCTGTTCGAACTGTTGTTGACGTTGGATTTGCATTGATGTTGGACTAAACACAAATCCAAACACATCATAAAAGTGGCAGATCCACATATAAGTTAGGGTGTGCAGATGTTAACATTGATCATGATAAAAACTACTAATACCTTGTATTGTTTAAGTTTGCCCCCTATTTTTATATAATTGCACCTATGTCATTGCTCTTCGGCCTCTCCCTTTCTTTCTTATGTGAACTTCAACAACTCTCTCATCTCTCATTTCTTTCATTTTCAAAGAAAGAACCTATATGATTTTAGTTTAAAAAAAATTACTTTTTTAATTTTTGTTTTGTTTTGTTGGTGTACCTGATATGGCCTGTAAATAGAACTGGTTGCACTCTTTGTGTTTTTCTGTATTATTTGTTGAGACTTTGATGTCTATACTGAAAACAGAAAATTTTATTTGGTTTGAGCTGAAATTTTGAACTTTATTCCATCCTCATCCATAAACAAGTTTTTGTCTTCATTAGATGATTTTAAAATATGATGAGCTATATAGTTTATTTGATTAGATATATTAAAATTTTATGATTTTAATATTTATAATTTTATCTTTAATAATAATAATAATATATATGACAACTCCCGGATCCGTCGTCACTGAGTGATTAGAAGTTATGGTCTGAAAGAGAAAGCCTGGCAGAATACTGAGTTTTGTAGCAATGGTGTGCATTTATTCTCTTCCATTCTCACTATCCCCATGGACCAACCCTACCCGAAACCTGAATATACCAGCTCTACCTCCAACACTGTTGTTCTTCAGGTGCTTCTGTTTCTCTTCTTCCACCGAAACCGAAACCCATTCCCCTTCTCCTTCTCCTTCCCAGAAGTGGGACCCTTTTCTCAAGAGAAAGGTCGTAATGAGAGTCGGATATGTCGGCACCGATTATAGAGGTCACCCCATTTTTTGTTTTTACACATTCTTCTTTCAATTTGATTTCTTTGTTGTTGAACTTTTTGGAGTAATTTAATTTCATGAAGTTATTTACAGGTCTGCAAATGCAACGAGATGAACATAGATTATCCAGTAAGACCCTCTTTCAGTTATTCTTCTTTACTATCTTGTTGATTATGGTAGAATATAAATAGTGAGAACTTTTTGTTCATAAATGTGTTTAAAATGGATATGCTTATTCAATGGGTCAAAATATTTATTTTTTGTTCTTATTTTTCACATCTTGTGTTTTACTGTTGCATATTTGTATGTGTTTTTATGTAATTGCATTTTCTAATATTTAGATTCATTTTGTGTTATGATTTATGATATGATAAGTACCTGTAGTGAAATTTTAATGTGTTTGTTATTTGAAATTATTCAGTTTTCTTTCCAAATGAACAGAGTTTAATGTAAACTCTGACTACTGGCATACGCTTAAATCATGTAGTTGGTGTGAATGGATTCTTGCTAAAGCATTAGAATTTTGACATGATGTAGCTATCGAGAAAGAACTCGAAATCGCTATCTTCAAGGCTGGTGGCATCCGTGATAGTAATTTTGGGGACCTGGACAAAGTTAAATGGGGCCGGAGTAGCAGAACTGATAAAGGAGTAACCTTCTTGTTATTGCCTTTCTGTCTATTTATAATTTTATATAAAATTGGTTGTTGATAATCTTTTCATATATATCTTGATTTCTTCCATATGTTATGCATGTGCTAGGTCCACTCTCTGGCAACAATGATATCCTTAAAGATGGAAATCCCGGAGAATGCATGGAAAGGAGACGACAATGGCATTGTGCTTGCAAACCGCATTAACTGTTATCTTCCTCATACTATCAGAGTTTTTAGTGTATTGCCTTCAACAAAGTAAGTCAATTAGTTTCGGTTCTATTATATACAATGCTCGATTTCTAAGGTTATTCTATAACTGACTTTCTTATATCTTGATTGTGGAGTAGCAATGCATGCATATGTTCCTATAAATTAAACAAGCGAATTTTGATTTTGATTTTTGTTTTTTTAATTTCAGTTTTCCCACATTTGACTATGTTTCTATACTGTTAGATATTTGATCAGAAATGCTACAGTAACATTTGCAAACAACTAGGAAATTGATAATGTAGCAAAAGTAATTTTGAATTAACCACACAGCAAAGATCTACGTGACCACATGGATCCATGAGGTCTTACTTATTTTGTGTCATGTATGTAACTAATATCTGCCACAAAACTAATACTTTTACTGATTAGTTGGAAAATTAAATACCTCAATTTGTTTCACATGTCATGCAAGTTTTATATAAGAGCAAAGATATTTGGGCACACAATTTGGACATCTTGTATAGACACCGTAGAGCTTGTGAGTGTCTTGGGAGTGATAAAATAAATGATGAGAGAAAAGAAAACAATAAATAAGTGGGGAGGAGTACTTTTATATGGTGTTGGACACCATTTTTGTGTCTAAATATCATTGTACGAAAATGTTTAGAATAAAAATGTCATCCATGGGAGCACATAAAGAAAGCACTTGAGCATTCATTTGCAGTAGTGGTTGTGATTTTTCAAGTGACTCATAATTTGAAAATGCTTTCTCATTGTTATCTCATACTTTATAGTTTTGGCTTGTTTTAGGAGATTTGATCCTAGAAGGGAGTGCGATCTGCGGAAATATTCTTACCTCCTCCCTGCTGATATTATAGGAATCCGGAGTCATTTTAGTGAGGATGAAATTGATTTTCATATTTCAGAATTCAACAGTATACTTAGCGTTTTGAGGTAATACCATTTTTCATTTGTCTTATGTTTTATTGTTGTGGAATTATCCATTTGTCTGACATACCTAACAGATTTAATTAGTTAGGATAAATAGTAGTTAAGATAGATCTCTCCTAATTGATTAAATTGAAAAATATGTGGCTTTTTCTGAAGCGAATTCTTGAATTAAAATGTCAGGTTGTTGTAGCTTAGAATCTTGTAAGTTGTAAGCATGCTACTTCCTGGATTAAGATATCGAAAGATTTTGCTTTGTGGCTCTTTTAAGTTTATGTGCTAATTAAGTTGTTTATTTCCTCTTTCCTAATGATTGTGTTAGTCTTGTTTTCTGTTACAGGATGTATACTATGTGAATAATGGTCAAATATACACTAATTATTTGTTAATTTCTCCTTTTATTTTGTTTATGATGAAATGATGACAGGTTCAAACATTGACCTCTTGCAATCTTACCAAATCGAAATCCATCTCCACTGGCCCTCCCTCTCCCAGTGGCTTTTTCTTTTAAATTTCTTAAAGTTACATATTGCCCTGTTGTCTAATTATACTCCTAAATTGGAAAATCTATATATTAAATATTGAAGACATATTGTAGTTGTTACCATCATCAAGCTGAACTAAATCCCTTTATTTAAGATTTCTGTTTACTGCTGGTTATAACTCTATTTTGACTATTTGCTATGTGCATATAAGACAAGCATAACTCTGACTGGGGACTATTTATGTGTTGTGAACAAGTGAAAAGGACCATGCATGCATAAGATATTTAATCTTAGGCATTTATTTACTTTTATATCTTTTGATATTATATTGTAGGGTGAGCATCCTTTCCATAATTATACTGTTCGGTCTAAGTACAGGAAAAAATATCATAAATGGCAGCGTGGAAATGACGGTAAGCGCCTGATAGAACAAGATCACCCAGTTTGGTATCAGCTTGTGAGTCAGAGAATGAGCAAAGTGATAATTATGATTTTGTGAGTGGTATACCAACCACTTTAAGTGAAAACGAACAGAGCCACGAGTCTTCAGAGTCTAGTGAATCAAATGGTTGTAGTGATCAAAACTCTAGTTTAGGTGTCCATGCAAGATGGTTATACGAACCTGATGAGGCAGATAGACTAAATGCTTCCCACTTCAGAAGTATTTTCCGTTGTTCTTGTGGGAAAGTTGGAAACGCCGCTTGGATATGATTACGTTGAGCTTAATGTATGGGGAGAGTCCTTCATGTTGCATCAAGTAAGTCTTGGTTGAATTTATATTTCAAGTGTGTAATTTTGATCTACTTATTACGGTAAAACTTTCATACATTATCATCCAATCATTTAATGCCACATCATTAGAATAGTTTGACTGTGATAACAACTACCTAGGAGTTCAAATTCTTTTAGATAGATTAGATTAGATGATGTAAAAAAGTTTTACATCAACAATGAAACAAAATTAAGTCCAACTTTCTACCTTCATTATATTTTTTTTCTTCATTGTTTGGTTTTGTATATATAAACATTACATTTATGGTAAAATTTCATCACAGGCATTTTACACTTTTGGTGCAATTTTACTTGCATATACACTGGCACATGCTTCTTTGATTTGAAAGATATGTACCACTTGGTCTCGCTTCACATAATTTCGTAACGTTAAAATAAATGTTAATATAGTACGCTCTTGGTAGGAAGTTGTTGCTAAACCGATTAAAATCTGCAGCAGCCATTTTATTTGAACCGTGATAGACCTGGTTCAATTACACCTCGAGAGAACTCCGATCTCTCCCTAGTCCCAAGACTAACTCACAAAATGCCTCACTCTCCCTCTCAACCCTCCCCTATATATAGGCAACATGCCTTTTTTCTCCCTACTTCCACTAACTAACTAGTGTTCTCTATCAAACCGTCAGCTCTTTCTCGTCCAAGTTTGGCAGCTGGTGGGTCCTGCCAGGGGAATGGGGTGTAGTCCAGACTGGGCTTGTTGTATAATAGATGAATGGACTCCAAGGGGGGCATCTCTTTGGAAATGTAAAGGGAAATGAATATTCATGATTTATCAGTCTCTGAGAACCATGAACTTATGTGTGTCATTTTTCTTTTGGCAGGGGGTTGTTTGATGGGTAACTGTATCTTTTCCCGTTTCCTTGTATATCAGTTGTGGGCAGTTCGGGAACCAAAGGTAAACAGAATTGAAAACTCATTGAAGAAGAAGAAGATAGAGAGAATGCTGTAACTTTATTTCTGTTATGAATAAATGTTACAGATTTAGAGAAGGCTTTTTAATTTATAGCCTTGAGCTTCTAACAGCTCAGTTAATAATCGCTCTAATGTAATTGTAAATCGTCTAACGCAATTGTAATCGCCTTTATCCAACTATCATAACCGAATATGCTGACTCAAAGATTTCTGTTATGATTTACAGAGATTTCTCTTAAACTCTATTACTCTTATACTCTATTAGCCCCCTTCAAGCTCAAGGTGGTGGTCAGAAGGTACAACATTGAGCTTGATCCTTGTGTTGGCAAACCGAGCCGATGAGAGAGGTTTAGTAAGAAAGTCTCACACCTGATCACCACTAGGAATATGAAGAACAGTGAGTGCTTTAGAGAGGACCTTTTCCCTTACAAAGTGAATATCAAGTTCAATGTGCTTTGTGCGAGCATGAAGGACTGGATTGTGTGCTAGAGACACAAAGACTCGGATTATCACAAAGAGTTGAGGAGTGCTGTGAGGAATCCCGAGTTCGAGATAGTAAGGATTGTATCCATGATAGTTCAGAACAAAGATGCGCCATGCTCCTATACTCGGCTTCGACTCGATCGAGCCACTAGAGGTCGATTTCTTTGAGCTCCAAGATACCAGGTTGGGACCAAAGTAGATACATGAACCGCAGGGTAGACCTACGATCATCCGGATCACTTGCCCATCGGCATCACAAGAGGGGCGGGAGAGAAAAAGGACACGAGAGATAGGAGCTGGTCCGAGTAGTAGTCCATGAGAGAGAACCCTTTAAGATAGCGAAGAATCCTTTTAACAATTGCCAAAGTGTGTTTCAAGAGGATTAGACATAAACCGACACACTTTGTTGACACTAAAGGCAATATCTCGGCCGAGTGAGTGTAGCATATTGTAAAGCACCAACAATAGATCTCAGACAGTGAGGATCGGACATAGTATCTGTCCCAAATCTTGACAAGCTTCTGATTGCTTATCATAGGAGAGTCGATTCCCTTGGCTTCAGCCATATGTGCCTTGGCAAGAAGGTCACGAATGTATTTGGTCCGGGTCACAGCAGAGTAGTATCCGGGGACGGATGTTTGACTTCAACTCCTAGGAAATAGTCAAGAGATCCAAGTTCTTTTAGAGCAAATTCAACATTCAGCTTCTTTATGAGAGTATTAAGAAAAGCAAGAGATGACCCAGTGAGAATAATATCATCCACATAGACTAGGACAAAAACAGAATGCTGTCCTTGGCATAGACAAATAGGGATGGATCACAGCGACTAGCAGCAAACCCAAACCGAACCAAAGTTGAGGCTAGCCGTTCATACCAGGCCCGAGGGGCTTGTTTTAGACCATAAAGTGCCTTGTGCAATCGACAAACAAGAGTTTTGTCACTGTTTTCAAACCCTGGGGGCTGGATCATGTACACTTCTTCATGCAGTAAGCCATTTAGGAAGGCATTGTTGACATCTATTTGTTGAATTGCCCATTTATTTGTGAGAGCTAGAGTGAGGATGATCCGAACGGTCACTGGTTTCACAACAGGAGAAAAAGTTTCATGAAAATCAAAACCATGTTGTTGATGAAAACCCTTAGCAACTAACCGGGCTTTATATTTGCTTATAGTACCATCTGGATTTTCCTTTACTCGAAAGACCCATTTACACCCAATAGCATTCCTATTTGGAGGTAAGGGAACAAGTGACCAAGTGTTATTTTTGAGGAGAGCAGTGTGCTCATCCTTCATGGCTGCAAGCCAGTGAGGATTAGACAGGGCTGTTTTGACAGAGGTAGGCTCAAGATGAGCTAGGAAGAGCCTAGGAGGAAGACAACCTGTTTTAGACCGAGTAAGCATAGGATGACTGTTGTTAGGAGGAAGGAAAGAAGACTGAGTTGCAGAAGGAGAGTTATTAGAAGGAACAGCAGGAGCTGTAGCAGAATTAGTAATGAATGGAGATGGTTCATGTTGTGACACAGGCCCTGGAGAGAGATGAGACTCATTAGAGCTAATCAAAGATGAAGTATGAGGAATAGTTGGAGACTCAGGGAAGGGACCAGAATCTGAAGCCCGAGGTGAGAAAGCAGGAGAGAGATCAGGTGCAGATGTTGAATGATGCTCAGGGGTGAAATTATGTTCATGTGAGGGAGTTGGATTGTGTTGGTTAAGGGGAATAGGTGAAAGTGGAGGATATTGTGGAGTAGGAATGGATGCAGAGAAGGTGGTTTCATTGGGTGAACAATGTGAAGTGGTCTTGAAGAGTGTTGAATAGGGAAATCTGATCTCATTAAAGAGGACATCTTTGGAAACATAGATCCTGCCAGATGGGGCAAGGCATTTATGCCCTTTGTGTTGAGGGGATATCCCTAGATAGACACATTCAGTAGATCTAAATTCAAGTTTATGTTGATTATATGGTCTAAGAAAGGGAAAGCAAGCACATCCAAAAGTTTTAATGGTTTTGTAATCGGTAGAGTGCTATAAAGAGCATGGTAAGGTGAGAAGAAATCCTTTAGTGGCTTCGTAGG
Organism: Sophora flavescens; assembly: GCA_030762895.1. Classification (NCBI taxonomy): domain Eukaryota; kingdom Viridiplantae; phylum Streptophyta; class Magnoliopsida; order Fabales; family Fabaceae; genus Sophora; species Sophora flavescens. The sequence continues at coordinate 1,839,024 of JAUPTC010000016.1, forward strand.
GAGTCCGTTGATGAGAAAAACAGATTGAGTGAAACTGTGGTCCCAATATTTGAGAGGAATAGCAGAATGAGACATAAGGGTGAGCCCCATCTCCACAATTTGTCTCGTGTTTTCTCTCAACAAAGTGCCATTTTGGTGAGAGGTGTGTGGACATGTGAGCCTATGCACAATGCCTAAGTCAGTCAAGTACTTAGTGAAGGGCCGAAATTCCCCTCCCCAACTGACTGAACAGCTTTGAGTTTGGTTGAGAATTGAGTGGAAATAAGAATATAAAATTGTTTGAAAGTCATTAAGGCATCTGATTTTTGTTTAAGAAAATAGATCCATGTGAATCGTGTGTAGGCATCAACAAAGGTAATGTAGTATTTATAACCACAAGAGGACCGAGAGGTGCTGGTCCCCATAGATCAAGATGGATTAATTCAAAAGGTTCATGATAAACAAGTGGTGGAGGGTGGGGCATGCGGTCTATGGGCCTTACCATTACAAAGCAGGCATTGCAAAAATCACTCTCTTTATTATTGACTAAGGGAATATTACACAGTTGTAATACAGTTTTTACAGCATTAAAATGAGCATGTCCTAGTCTACAATGCCAAGAGTTGTAGGAATTAGGACTAAGAGATACAACATTTGAGGTATTTACAGAGACAGGAATACTTTGACACTTAGCTAGAGAGGATCTGGATTTAGACTGAGGCTGAGAGTCTTGATGAACTTTGAGATTGCTGAAAGAATAGAGACCATCCTTTCCAAGACAGCCTTCAAGCAAAACTTTGCTAGAGTCCTGTGTTTTAACAAAGCATGAGTATGGATGGAATTCAAAATAAACATTATTATCCCTAGCAAATTGAGAAACAGACACAAGATTCTTTGTAATTTTGGGAACAAGAAGGAGTTTATTTAGAGAAAAAGTAGTAATTGGATTTAGAGAAGAGTAAAGTTTAGAAGAGCCAATGGAGTCAATGACAAGACCTTGTCCATTACCCATGAAAACTTGTTCTTGCCCACCAAAGGGAGTGCTATGAGTGAAGTTGTGAGGATCTGCAGTCAAGTGATGAGTTGCCCCAGAATCAGGGTACCATGTTTGACCTTCAAAATGATTTGCTCCATTGCAATCATTATTGCTGGAATTATGAGAAAACTGAGTTGATTGTGCAGCCATGTGTGCACTTGGCTGAGCATTTTGCTGAGACTTTGGTAGTGGTAGAAGACCTAGAGCTGAGTTTGGTGCATATTGCCCTTGCTGATTAGAAGGAGGAGGCTGTGGAGGAACGAAGGTTTCATCAAACTCGTGCTAACAAAGATTCAGCGATCATGACCATACTTTCCACAAAGCTGACAAGTAGGTCTGTTTCCACGACTGCGACCTCTGCCTCTGCCTCTGCCCCCTCTTCCTCGATAAGAACCTCGAAAGGTACCACGTTGTGCATCAAACTGTCCTCTGTGAGCACTGTTAGGGTTCACATTTGCAGAGAATGGAGCATGTGCTATGTTTGCTGAAACTGAACTACCAAAGAGGGCAATTCTTGACGAAACTTTTCTAATTGTGAATCTTGAATCAGTAATAGAGCTTCGATATCATCAATCGAAGGAAAATCACCTCCGCCATATATCATCATTACAAACGTGTTGTATTCCTCTGGAAGTCCTTCCAATACCGTGGTCAATGTGATCTTGTTCTCGAGATCGGATCTCCCATAGCTTGGAGAGAGTCAACTAGGGCTCGAATTCGTAACAAGTATTCGGACATGGTTCTTGTTCCTTTCTTGGTATTCTTCGATTCGGATCGAAATCGCTTCACCTTTGCGCAAGATGCGCATAGAAACATTTGTGAATTTTGTCCCGGACTTCATGCGAATGCTTACATCCTAAGAATCGAGGAAGAATCGCCAAGAGAGAGTGAGCTGAGCAACCACATGAACAGCATTTGATCCTGCACGATCCATAGCTGATAGGCTTCGGTTTCAATTCCAAGATCGCGATCTGCTTCACTCGCGAACCTTGGAGGAATCGTCGGATTAACAACATACCGATGAAGCTTATGCGCAAGGATTACGGCTTCTACCTGCTGCTTCCATAGAAGGAAGTTTTGATCGTCTAGCTTAACAGAGAGCGATGGATTGAAGCTGGCTGGAGAAGACGATGGTGCCAGAGGTGCAGCGACATTCTCAGTGAAGGGATTTCCGCTAGAAGCCATGGAAGCTCGAATCGATGCTTCGAAGAATTGGGAAAAACGAAGAAAACGAAGAAAAACCCTAGGTGAACCACATAGAGAATCACCAGGCCCGAGAAAAAGCTCTATGATACCATAAAATGAAATTGAAAACTCATTGAAGAAGAAGAAGATAGAGAATGTCAGAACTTTATTTCTCATTATGAATAAATGTTACGGATTTAGAGAAGGCTTTTTAATTTATAGCCTTGAGCTTCTAACACTTCGCTTAATAACTCGTCTAATGTAATTGTAAATCGTCTAAATGTAATTGTAATCGCTTCTATCCAACTATCATAACCGAATATGCTGACTCAGCATTTCGGTTATGATTTACAGAGATTTCTCTTAAACTCTATTACTCTTATACTCTATTAAAAGGGGCTTTCATTCATTCTTGTTAGAGTATATGTGCTTAGTCTAACTACTCTTAGGCTAATTGTAACTCAACTGACCTGCTGAGTCAGCAGTCAGTTGAGAGTTAGTTACAGAGCAGTTAAGCTCACAGCTGTATCAAGCTACAGCTATATATACCATGTACTGTGTACACTCTATTCATAATGAAAATCATAATTCAGTTTTTTCAGTTTTACTTTTCTCTCTTCTCTCAACTCTATTATGGTATCATGAGCTCCGTTTCTGGGGCCTCACCCTGAATCGATGGCGGAAACCGGCAATCCCTTCGACACTGCGGCCATCGGAGCCAATATTCCGGCCACCGGAGTTGCTCCCTCCTCCTCCTTCAATCCACCTCTTTCTGTAAAACTCGATGATAAGAACTTCCTCTTATGGAAGCAACAGGTGGAAGTGTAATCATTGCACACAAACTCCATCGCTATGTAGTAAGTCCTAGTATTCCACCGATGTACAACAATGAGCAAGATCGAGCCCTAGACATTCAATGCGAAGCTTATCAGCTATGTCTGGTGCAAGATCAGATGCTGTTTACTTGGCTCCTAAGCTCGATTTCGCCTTCTGTACTTCCGCGCTTCATCAATTGCAAGCAATCGTGGCAGATATGGGACAAGGTGCGCAAATTCTTCCACTTGCACCTGCGCGCCAAGATTCGTCAATTTCGATCGGAGTTGAAGAACACGAGAAAAGGATCGCGCTCGATTACCGAATACCTAATGCGCATTCGAGCCCTAGTTGATTCGTTGCAAGCGATCGGTGATCCTGTTTCAGAGCAAGATCACATCGACACGATCCTTGAAGGCTTGCCTGAAGAATTCAATTCGTTTATCATGATGATCTATGCTCGTGTAGATCCTGTATCAGTCGTTGACATTGAAGCACTGTTAATTGTTCAAAATGCTCAATTCGAGAGGTACAAGCAAGATCTCTCTTCGTCATCTTCGGTTTCTCTCAATCTAGCTCAAGCTGATTCGATTAACACTTCTACTCATTCTCAACCTGGTTCTGAGGTGAATTCGAGCCGTGGTGGCTACTCTAACCGGAGCAGAGGACGGGTGGTGGTGGGCCGTGGGCCCGTGGGAAGCAATGGTGGTGGTGACAGGCCTACATGTCAGCTTTGCCATAAATATGGCCACGATGCTTATAACTGCCGGCACAGATTCGAGCATGATTTTGTTTCCAGTCAGCCTCCTCCACCTCCCTCAACAGCTCAGGTTGCTTACAATTTTCCTCCTCAAGGAGCTTCTAGGCCTCAGACTCAGTTCCCTATGTCTCTGCCTCCTAGACCACCTCCGGTTCACCATGATCAACCATCAGCGTTTATGGCTGCTCAATCCTATCAGTTCCCTCAGACTCAGTATAGCTCCCCTACTCAAGAGTTTTCAGTCAATCAAATGTGGTATCTATACTCGGGAGCATCTCATCACATCACTGCAGATCCTTAGAACATGACTCATGGCTAGAGCCGTCAAATGGGCCGGCCCTAGCCCATTTAGCCCTAGCCCGTATGGGTTAGGGCCAAATGGGTCACAGGGCCAAAAGGGCCACATTTAAAAAAAGCCCACAGGGCCAAAAAGCCCTAAAATGTCCTGGGTGGCAAACCCTGGGGGGCCATAATTTTTTTGATGGAATATTTTTTTTTTATTTTATAAAACTTGACAAAAAGAACAACAACTATAATCACTCTAACATTATGTAATAATATCATTTAACCTATGAAATTATCTATTTCAATATGTATTACATGCTATAATTTTTCCTTCACTAACCGCACAACCACTTAAATCCAAGTGAATGGTTTTCCTTAATTGAATATTATCTATTGCAATAATTTGATATCGTTATCTACTTTAACAATTCATTTCATATAAAGACAAGGATGAAAAGAGATAAAACAATGGTTTCTCTTCAATTTTTTTAGAGAAAACTATAGCACTTAATATATATTTGATAGTTAATTTCATAGGTTAAATGATATTATTACCTAATGTTAACGTGATTATAATTTTTGTTCTTTTTGTCAAGTTTTATAAATTAAATAAAATAAATAGGACTATCAAAAAAATATGGCCCATGGGTCACCTGCTTTTTGGCCCCGTGGCTGGGCTTTTTAATGTGGGCCTTTTGGCCCTGTGGCTCATCTGCCCTGGCCCACATGGGCCGGACTAGAGGGCTAGGGTGGCCCATTTAACGAGTTACTAAATGGCTAAATGGGCATGGGGGCCGATGGGTGTGGCCTTAGGGCTTAGGGCCCAATTGACATCTCTACTCATGGCATTATCTTTGGAGGCCAAGACCAAGTTCTCATGGGCAACGGGCAAGGTCTCCCTATTCATTCTATTGGCTACTCTAAAATCACTTCTTCTAGTCACCCACACACCATCTTGTCTTTAAATAATTTACTCTTAGTTCCTAGCATAACCAAAAATCTGGTCTTAGTGTCCAAATTTGCTAGGGACAACAATGTCTTTTTTGAATTCCATCCTTACACTTGTTTTGTCAAATCACAGGGATCTAACAAAGTCATTCTTGAAGGCTCTCTAGGCAGTGATGGGCTGTTTTGTTTCAAGCACATCAATATACTCAAGGAGCCTTCCTCCTCTGTCATAAGTTTTCTGCCTTTAACTTCTAGTTCTTACTGCAGCTCAAATAATGTCAATGTTTCTACTTTTTCAGCTAATATGTACACAAATACTGTTTCCAATTCCTATGTGACATGGCACAATAGGTTAGGCCATGCTCACCCTATTGCTGTAAAAACTGTTATGCAATTGTGTAATGTTCCCCGTTCAAATAAAATAAATACTGAACTTTGTTCTGCTTGTTGTTTGGGCAAGTCTCATAGACTTTTTGCCTCTCCCTCTCCCACTGTACATGCCACAGCTTTTGAGTTGATTCACTCAGACCTATGGGGTCCAGCACCCATAACATCCTCAAATGGCTACTACTACATAGCCTTTGTTGATGCTCACACTAGATATTCTTGGATGGACTTCCTCAAGAAGAAATCGATTCCCTCATTGCTTTCAAACAATTCCATGCCTTGGTTAAAACTCAGCATTCAGCAAACATTAAGGCTCTCCAATCTGATTTTTGTGGGGGGTGGGGGGTGTGGGGGGGGGGGTGCTGCATTTATGACATTCAGCAATCTCCTTGGTTTGCTGGAACTTCTGCAGAGACTCTGTTGCCAACACACTTCCCATCAAAATGGGACTATCGAAAGAAAGCATAGACAAATTGTTGAGATGGGATTGGCTTTACTCTCTCATTCCTCCCTACCTATGTCCTATTGGGACCACAACTTCACCATGGCTGTTCATTTAATAAACAGAGTTACCTCTCGCAGCCATTTAAAACTTTTCCACTCCTTATCATGCTCTACACAACACTATCCCTGACTATTCTATTCTTAGAACCTTTGGTTGTGTATGTTTTCCTTTCCTTAGACCTTACAACAAGCATAGGTTGCAGTACAGGTACAGTGAGTGTGTTTATTTGGGAATCTCCCCTCAGCATAAAGGCCATAAATGCCTTGATCCCTCTGGTCGCATCTCTGTGTCCAAAGATGTGCTTTTCAATGAAAACCGCTTTCCTTATCCAGCTTTGCTTCAAAGTTCCCAATCCTCCTCTAAGTCTCCTAACACCACTTTCTCATCCACCATTCCTATCTTTCAGTCACCTCCTTTAAATCCCGTCCCTCTTAATCAATTTCCTCCCCAGACTCCTCATTTCAGTGTTCATTCAGAGTCATCCAACCAGCATAATTCACCTTCAAACTCTCCCTCCACAAATCACCCACCTGTTCTGTCACTTGTTCAGTCACCATCTTTGAGTCACTCTCAGTCTCAGTCTTAGTCTATTAACTCTGCAGCCTCTCACTCTCCCATCTTAGAAGTTGCTGCACCTAACTCACCTGCACACACTCAGTCTGATCACTCGGGTTCATCCAGTCTTGTTCCTGTGCTCCCCTCTCATCCCATGCTCACTAGGTCCAAAACATGGTGTCTCCCTCCCAGACTCTATCTCACTCATATGGAACCCCACTCAGTCAAGCGTGGCCTTGTCCACGACCCGAATGGCTATCTGCGATGAAAGATGAACATGCAGCCTTTTGAGGAATCAAACTTGGTCATTGGTACCTCTCCCTCCCAACAGAAAAAGCAATTGGGTGTAAATGGGTCTTCGGGGTTAAAGAGAATCCTCTGATGGCACCATTAACAAATATAAGGCAAGACTTGTTGCCAAAGGGTTCCATCAGTAGCATGGCTTTGATTTTCATGAAACTTTCTCACCTGTCATCAAGCCAGTCACTATCCGGATCAATCTCACCATGGCCTTAACTTCCAAGTGGGTTATTCAGCAGATAGATGTTAACAATGCCTTCCTAAATGGCTTGTTGACTGAGGAAGTGTATATGACACAACCTCCTGGCCTTGAATCCGAGGCCAAATCTCTAGTGTGCAGGCTTGACAAAGCCCTCTATGGCCTTAAACAGGCCCCAAAGGCATGGTATGAGAGGCTCACCAACACCTTGCTATACTTTGGCTTTATGATTAGCAAATGTGACCCATCTCTCTTTGTCTACAACAAAGGAGCAACTTGTCTGTATGTGTTAGTATATGTGGATGATATCATCCTTACTGGGTCCTCACCACTTCTTATTACTGAGTTAATCAAGAAGCTGAATGCCACTTTTGCTCTAAAAGAGCTGGGCAACTTGGACTACTTCCTAGGAGTTGAGGTGAAGCACCTTCCTAATGGCAGCCTCCTTCTCACCCAATCCAAGTATATCAGGGACCTTCTGTCCAAAGCTTGAATCTAAGGGAATCTCCTCACCCATGATTAGCAATTGCAAGATGAGTAAATTTGGGACTGATACTATGGCTGATCCTACCCTTTACAGGGCCATTGTGGGGGCGTTGTAGTATGCAACTCTCACCAGACCAGAAATTGTTTTTAGTGTCAATAAGGTCCGCTACTCATGTCACATCCTTTGGAATCACACTGGCAAAGCAAAAAAGAGGATATTGAGATATCCGAAGGGCTCTCTAAACTATGGGCTTCTTCTAAAACCCTGCGCAGTCTAAGCTACACCCTTCTCTATCACACCTGTTTGTGATGCCGATCGGGCTGATGACCCTGGATGATAGGAGATCTACTTCGGTTCATGCATCTACCTAGGTCCTAATCTAATTTCTTGGTCCTCCCAGCAAGCAACAACTCGGTTGCTAGGTTAAGTACTGAGGCAGAATACCGCAGCATGGCCAATACCACAGCTGAGATCTTGTGGATTATGACCTTACTCACTGAATTGAGAGTCCCTTTTCTCACTCCCCGGCTTCTGTGTGACAACTTAAGTACTGTCTCCATTGCCCATAATCCTGTATTGCATGCAGGACCAAGCATATTGAACTAGACATCCACTTTGTGCGTGAAAAGGTGTTCTTTAAAGCTCTGTCTGTCATTCATGTGCCTAAGATCGATCGGTTGGTCGACTCTTTCACTAAGCCACTTCCTTCCTCCAAATTCACTGACATCAGAACCAATCTCAATGTAGTTGCTGCTCCTCAACCATCTTGAGATTGCAGGGGGAATGTTAGAGTATATACGCTTAGTCTAACTAAGCTTAGGCTAATTGTAACTCAACTGACCTGCTGAGTCAGCAGTCAGTTGAGAGTTAGTTACAGAGCAGTTAAGCTCACAGCTGTATCAAGCTACAGCTATATATACCATGTACTGTGTACACTCTATTCATAATGAAAATCATAATTCAGTTTTTTCAGTTTTCCTTTTCTCTCTCCTCTCCACTCTATTAATTCTCCACCCATCAGTTAAAGTTTGCCTGCCTATATATATAGCATGCTTAATGCAAACATGGTTTGTCACTTTGGTTCTGGCAATCTGACTAATGGTCCTTTATAACTTTCGCACAGATGTTTTTCACTCGGCATTCTTGACATGATTAGCATATGGTGATATGTTCTACATTGAAAGCCTAAACCTTATTTTGTTCATTACATAAACTCAGTAAAGGGCTGCCTTTGGCCTTGGCATGCTTTTCTGTAAAATTGAGATAACATGTCTTTAAGCCTTAATTTCTTGTTTCTACTAATTGAATGCACTAGTTATTTGACATTAATCATACACACTGACTGAATTACTTGTCAGATACGCAAAATGGTTGGGACTGCTGTGGCAGTAAAGCGCAAATTAATCCCCAGAGACATTCTCTTGCTGTCACTCATCAAGTTTTCAAGAATTGTCCTCCCCCTTGCACCGCCGGAAGTTTTGATTTTGAGGGGAAACACTTTCAAAATGAGATCAAGTGCTGGAGGCTTTACACGGCCAGAAATGGTGTCTATGGTTGAATCGGAAGAAATTCTTAAAGTAGTTGACGAGTTCTACGCATCTGTTATGTTGCCTCAAGTTTCAATGTTCCTAGATTCAGCAAAGTCTCCTTGGGCGCAATGGGTTGAGAAATTGGATAAGCATTCAAGCATTCCAGATGCTCAATTGGACGAAGTGAGAAAGGCTTGGAGGACATGGAAGGAAAATTTCAGAGCAAAGCCAGCATCAGAACCATAGTATATCTATTCGGTTGTGGTATGCTTTTGCCGTTTGTAGCTATAGTTTATCCAGCATTGGTGATCTCTTCTGCTTGTGGGTAAAATTTACCTCTTCTGCTTTAGATCATGGCATTGAAGGGTGTTTCTATGATTTGCCAAGGTGCAGAGGGATCACTTATAAGTTATAACGAGGTTTTTCATTTAATTTGATTGGTAGCTTTAAAGTTTGAATGAGGTATGGATCATTTCCCCCCCAAAATGGTCCAACCCAGCTGCTTATGCATTATGTCACTTGAAGTGAGATTCAAATACAGCTGGCCAAATGGGTTGGCAGGGTCAGGTTAAGTATATTTCTGGCTAGCATTTTGCTAGTCCGACCTAACTCGTCATTGGCTGCAGGTTGGGCAGGTCTGCCGAGACCATCTTTTTTTTTAGTAATAAATTTAATCATCATCATTAGCATTAACAATGATGTAACCTAGTTTATTTTAGAAGGAAAATTAATTGACATCAAGCTTATGTGCTTTTTCTTAATGAATTGAATACATCTTTATTCTGCCTCAGTTTTTAAATAAATTGATTTACTTTTCAAATAATACTGTGATAAGAAAAACAAGTTATTGTATTAGATCATTGAATCTATACCTTTAACAGGGATCATGGTGTAATTTTCGAGAGTAATGATACTTATATAAACTTTGGAGTACATCTATGCTTATTTCTGGTGATCCTAAGCAGAAAATATTTAGTAGGAAATACAATCAATAATAGAAGGAAACTGTCTATGCTCCGCATGCTGGGTTAAGTATCCAATATTCATTACGGGTGTGAACCAGGGGCCCCAGTTACTACTGGCGGTGACTTTCTCGGGTGATCCAAAGCACGGCCTGCACTTGAAGGTGGAGGTTGCATTGATGGGCCTCTAAATTAACAAGCATCAAATCATTATTTAATAAAAGTGTGAAGTACAACTTAGTTATGGATGGTTAATAGGAGTGAAAGTTAATTAACTGAAAGACTGAAACAGAAAGCTATATATGGGAATGGATGAGAAGCAGTCACATTTAGTTGTGGGTAATAACTAAATTAACAAGTCTACATCTCATTTAAATAAGTGTGAAATACAACTTAATTAGTTACCTGGGAGCAACGGTGGGGTGGATGAGAAGCAGCGCCAGGAAGAAGAGGCATTGAAGAAACCAAAGAACCTTCATATCTGTCTGTGTTATGAAATGAGAAAGTCAGTTGTAAACATGTTCCTATGTTATGTGAACTCTTAAATAATAAAGAATTGAAGAAAGGGGTACCGCGTTTAGGTGTGGTTTAAGCCTTTAGCTACTTCAAGTTCAAATGATAAGAGCCAATGTCTTGTAATTCAACATGGTTTTTGATTTGTTTACTCATGTTTTATGTACTTAAAAATTATTTACAAAACATTATTGGATAGTTGAAAATAAAAATGAAACTTAGAAATGACAATCTAATAAATATTAATAATTAATATTTCATATAACAAACGAGGCTGTGTTTAAAAAAAAAAAGAAATTAAATTTTAGTCAAAAATAAAAAAGAAACTCAACTCCTCTAATCAAACAACTAAAATATTATTTGCTTTATTTTATAAGAGTCAAAGTCTACTTTGAATAGTATTTGAGTCAAATGGTATTGGTGGGTGGAGACGAATTAACTTTAGAGTAAAGCTAACGAGTATTCTTAAGACACTTTTTAAGAAATTAAGAAAAATAAGTTTTTATTGAAAAACTAAATATCTCACAATTTCAAATATTAAATATATCAATTCATCATGGAACAGCCTTTCTTTTCTTTGTTCCTTAACGGACACTCGATAACATTCTCCCAATTTTTAAGTGTGTTGCTAATAAGTGACCCGAGAACATCGGTAAAGGAAATCATAAAAATAAAAGTTTGTATTGAGAATCTGTATTTAGTACTTTTCAATACAATAAATATACCAATTTCATATACAAAATTGTCTCTTTTGATTTCTTAACTAAGAGGGCTATTAAAGCGTGTTTGCGGAAGCTCTAATGTCATCATCTGGACTAATTTGGGGGCCCTATTTTTTTGGGTTGTAAATCTGATGTTAACGCATTCAATCTTGTTGGGTGCTGCTATGTACATTTGATTAATCTTATACTCTCAAGAGGCTGCATCAAGTTTACATAGTTTTCCAACTATTTTGCTTTTGTACATGGGTTGGAGCATCCCAAATGCTCCTTTTTAATACATCTTTTACTTATAAAAAACATTATGCAATTTTTAATTTTGTTGTATATATTGTTCCCGCGGAGATCCGATTTGCCGGAATATCGCCGTAGAACGTTAAACCAAGAGTGAACAATGGGGGTTGTTTTAGACTTTGGCTTGACAGAATGTGATATTCCGGTCCCACGTATCCCAAATGAGCAAGGACTGTCTGATAGTCTCTTGGTCGAGCTAGTTCCTCTAATACGCTTAAGGGAGAGTTACCGGGATTCAGTGAAAAGTGAGTTTCTATCATGGGTACTCCTCCTTTTATAATAGGATTCACATATCTCTTAGAGACCTGATTTATCTCTTAAATATCCTTTAGAGATCTGATTTATCTCTTAAATATCTTTTAGAGATCTGATTTATCTCTTAAATCTCTTTTAGATGTGATTCCTTAATTTAAGGGATATTATCTCTTTTAACCAGATAAGGTTATTTTAGATAATATCAGGATTTAATATTAATATCCTATCCTTTAATTAAGTGATCTTTAACTTATTATCTTTAACTTCCGGACTGGGCCGGGTATTCGAGCTCGGTGGCCGGGTTTCACTCTTCGGCCAGTACACAAGCCCCCCAAGCTTTGAGCTGATTAGGCGTAAAATCTTTCATGATGTTAGCCGAGCTCAGGAACTCGGTTTCATCTTTCTGTCTTTAGGCCAGGCGAGGTGATTGGCCGAGCTTCATACTCTATGCATATATATACATCCTCCAACTCGGTGAGCAGCTTGGGTGACCGATCTTGATGCTTTCTGGGTGCCGGACTCTGTATCTCGGCTCATACACAAGCCCCCCAAGCTTTGAGCTAATAAAGCGTAAAAGCTTTTTCTCGAAGGAGCTGAGGTTAGCCGAGGTGGGGATGATTACTCATTTTATGTTAAGGCCATACTTTGTCGGTTCCCGAGATGGAAAGGAAACGTTACCCTGTGCGGCGCGTGGCCTTTACGGTCTCATTTCCGAGGCTTGCGCTGTAGTTGCGTGCTCAAACGATAAGTCGAGAGCCGGAGCTCAATCGAGTGACCGGGAGCCGGGGCTCAACCGAGTGGTCGGGAGCCGGAGCTCAACCGAGTAGGGAGCCTGAGCTTCTAGTTTCAAGTTGCCGAGCTTCACATTTCGGCCAATTCTTAAGTTCAGCGGTCTCGGTGGGCGAGTCTAGTAATCATTTCCCTTTGATTGTTTGGGTTTGGTGATCTAGCTTTACTTCTCGTTCAATATTTTAGTTTGGTAGGCTCGGTAGCCGAGTTTAACATCTCGATCAGTATATAAGCTCCCCGAGCTTTGAGCTCAGAATAAGCGAAAGAGCTTTATGAAAGAAGCTGAGCTTGTCCTTAGTGTTGATAAAGTACTGGATTTGCATAGATCCTCTTACTTCGGCTGATACCTCTTGGGCAGTAATATGTTCGAATCAAGATACTTCAATCTTACCTTTGTTAAGACAAGTTTAGAAGTCTGGTAGGCGAGATTCGACTTATCAGTGATTCAAGCTCGAACCAATCTCTTGAAGAGTCAAGTTCAAACTCGGTCATTAGGAATTTACCTCAGTGCTTGTATTTCATCCTTTAATTTTCGATGCTTTCAAGATGCTTATCTTGAGAGTTTGAACTTGACTCACCTTTTCCCGAATGTAGCTCGGTCTTTGAAATTCTTGAGAGCTCTTAACATTTTCTTCGAGTAGCTCATAATCCTTTCATTTGGTGGATTTTGAAATACCCACTAACTTTGAAACTTGACCTCGAATGTCATTATTTTTCCCAATCTTGAAGGTGTGTCTCAGAATAAAATTTCCTAATATCTTCTCCAACTTGTATGAGAAAATAGTTTTCATACAAGTTCTTCGAGCTGTAGGCTAAGGGATATCCTTTCTCTGTAATTTCCGAGAATATCCTTCCTTTATTCCTACTAACCCCCAAGCTCCGAGCTTGAAATAAGAGAAAGAGCTTAAATGTCAACTCGCATGTCTTAACACACTTTTTGGTTCCGAGGACTTTGGACTATGATTCGCGGGAGCATTGCTCGGAAATCTGTTTTTTTTGTAGAACCAAGCCTTTATTGGGTTATCGTCTTGCTTGGCCGAGCACTGCTCGGATTTTTGTGCGGAGCCCAGTCGTACTTGGGATTCCGGCTTATTTGGTTGAACACTACCAGGATTTCCTTCAAATCCTGGGTCTCTCACATGCATGATCTGCTGTGGACTTTATCTTGGTGCGAAGATGTTGTGCTTGGCCTAGGATTTTTATTGCGAGGAAGGAAACATTGCTCGACCTCGACTTTTTTCGGTGCGTAGTGCGAGGGATCATAGCTCGACCTCGGCTTTTTGGTGCGAGGGAGCAATGCTCGACCTCGGCTTTCTGGGCTTCTGCCCTTTGTTCTTAGCTAGACAATTTTAAATCTGGCCCTTTAGTGGGTTCCCAAGTTATTAAGCCAGCATATGCTCGGCTTTTACTCGAATTGGGCCATGATGCGAGCAGGAAATCTACGGTCGCTTATGCTCTTCTAAGTCTCCTTCATTACCCGTTTTTCGAGTCATGAGCTTTGAAAAGTATGAAGGCGGAAGCTGCCCGAACTTTGCGCACTGGGGATGAGCTTGAAAAAGCCATGACAAAGTGTGAAGAGCAAGCTCGGCTAATTGGGCAATTGAAATCCCGAAAGGTAGAGCTGAAAAAAGGCAACACCACCCTTATGGCCGAGCTGGAAATGGAAAGAACCGACCGGCTCAACCTTCCGAAGGTCGTGGAAGGGCTTCAAGCCGAGAAGGAAGCCGGTCTTGAGTTGCGGAAGTTGATGGAATCCGAGAAGGAGGAGAATCTGAGGCTCCGTTCTGATCTGGCTGAAGCCGAGGCTTCTATCATGAGGGAGCATGTTAATGGCTTTTCGCGAGCCGTGAAGCAGTTTCAACATTTCAATCCGAACGCTGACTTCTCCTGTGCTGACGTAGACAAGGATTTTAACCGAGATGGAATCCTAGTTCCATTGTCTGAGCTGATGAGGAGGCCTTATCTCAGGGGGAAGAGGACAAGGGGAAAACGGCCGAGGAGGGACCCGAAGGTGAAGGTGAAGTGGGCCTACTTGGCCAGTCTGCTACCTACCCTCCAAATAATGAGGATGGCCTTGACTCATGAATTTGTGTTAGTAGGTTAGGAAACACGTTGTTTTTGGGCGATGCCCTTTTGATTTTGAAATCTTATGTATTCTGGGCTTGGCCCATGGTTATTGATGGACATACATGCACCTTACTTTTTGCAACTATTTTTCTAAGTTAGTACTTGTTTAGTTTCAGCGTGTTACGCGATTTAGTCGAAATAGTCAGAATTTGAAATACCTGTAGGTTTTTACCTACCTTCTTAGGCCTTGAAATACCTTTTCAGGAGTTAAGGTGTTATTACCGTTGTAGGCTTGGCATTTCGACCTCAACTCGGTCGACTTCAACTTGGCCAGTCTTTTTAGGTAGTAAGTTGTTTTTTACCTTTATAGGCTCGGCATTTCGACCTCAACTCGATCGACTTCAGCTCGGTCAGCCTCTTTAGGCACTTGCCTCTTTAGGTCAGGCGTCTCGACGGCAACTCGGTTGATTTTAGCTCGGTCACATCTTTAAGCTCTTGCCTCTTTAGGTCCGACGTCTCGACGGCAGCTCGATTGATTTTAGCTTGGTCACCTTTTTAGGCACTATATACCTTTATAGGATCGGCACTTCGACCTTGATTGGTCGTAGCTCGGTCAGCCTCTTTAGGATTTATGCACCTTTATAGGCTCGGCACTCCGACCCTGATTGGTCGTAGCTCGGTCAGCCTCTTTAGGATTTATGCACCTTTATAGGCTCGACACTTCGACCTTGATTGGTTGTAGCTCGGTCAGCCTATTTAGGATTTATTCACCTTTATAGGCTCAGTCCCTTTAGGATTTATGCACCTTTATAGGCTCGGCACTTCGACCCTGATTGGTCGTAGCTCGGTCAGCCTCTTTAGGTGAGTTAGTATGGTGTCTTGAGTGCTAGAGCTGATGGAATTTTATTTTTCCAAGGGAGAGCTCTATCTCTATGATTTTTATAGAGGGAGTCTAACTCGGCCTCCATAGTTTTAATTTGAGGAGCTTTGACTCGTTTTCCTCTTTGGTGGAATTTTGAGAGGGAGTTTTGGCTCGACCTTTTGGGAGCCGGGGCTGAATGTGAGTTTTCAAGGGAGCCGAAGCTCAACCACTTTGTAGTCGCAAATTTTGTGACTCTGGGAGTGGTATCAGCCGAGCATCAGTTTGCTCAAATATATAAAAATGATATGATCACTAGTGAAAAATATACATTAGACGGGAAAGATTTACGTCAGTTAACCAAAAGCTAGATGTTAAAAAGGGGGCGGTGGCAGTTTTGTAAATATCAGACTTCATTAATTCAATTTTAACGTCAGTTGTTATAAGGACCGACGTTAAAAGTGAAGTGACTCACTTTTAACGTCAGTTCAATAAACAACTGACGTTAAAAGTGAACATTTTAACATCAGTTCTTCATTGAACTTACGTTAAAAGTGAGTCACTTCACTTTTAACTTATGTTCTTTCATCAACAGACGTTAAAGGTTATTTTAATAATTTTTTTTATCTAGTATACGTACCCTTCCGCATTGCCTTCCTCAAAGTTTCAGTTTCACAATTGATTTGATGTTTTGTGTTTCTGTTTTGAAAACTAAAATATATGTGCGAAGTATAAGTTGAATCAATAACCCAAACCGGATCTCATTCATGAAGTGTAATACAGACTGATACAGAAGATTGAAAGGGTTTAAAATCCTATAAAAAGTTACACTGAAAGGGTTTAAAATCCTAAACATTTGTTGAGGATTCGTTCCCTTCACGGGTGAGCAAGAGAGGAGAGTCGAGCGACTGAGTTTTCCAGAGCAGCTGAGCAAGGGTACACCCGATCTGTTTCAGCAATGGTCTAATAAAAGTCATATGCTTCCAAAGCTGAGGTTCTGGAGCTGTAGCTGCCGATTCTCCGGAAAGATGATAAGGTGAGCAACTCACATTATGTGATTTACACAATCTTATCACCCATGTTATGTGATTTACACAACCTCAGAAGTTGTTTGACCATTAAGACAAAGATCTTTGAGTCTAGGAATATGAATAAAGAGTGATGAAGTTAATCTCCATGGCAGAGCCATATTGTGAAGCAGAAAATTAAAAGGATGGAAGGAAGCTATTTATAGGAGCAGGGGATGAAGTTACTAAGCTATTCTGATTTTCTTGAAAACTTATCTATAAACTTAATGCTCATTAAGAGGATTAAGTTACAAGGTGCATGGGTAAGTAGCACAGTAGTCAAAGGAATGAATGTTCTTGCAGACACTTATACACCTTTAACGAAAGTTGTTTAATACAACTGACGTTAAAAGTGTTTTTAATATAAAAATTATTTATTTTTAACGTCAATTTTTTATACAACTGACGTTAAAAGTGTGATTTTTTACTTCAGTATAATAAATAGCTGACGTAAATAATCTTATATATTATAAACGTGCAGAATGAATATTGGAAATAATGTAATATACGGGAACTTGATAGTCATAAATTAAGTTGACGTTAAAAATGAGGTGGTGGCAGTTTGTAAATATTAAATCACTATTTGCGTCAGTTGTGTAAAGAACTTGTGTAAATATTAAACAAGTTTATTTTTAATGAAGATTAAAAATAAACTTGTGTAAATATTAAACAAGTTTATTTTTAATCTTCATTAATTAGCTTGAATTAGTAAACATATTCTTATGAAAATTAAAATAAATAAACACTTAACATAAAAGTGTTATATGTATAATCAAATCGTATCTCATTGAAGCGATTCATAAGTTACAATTACATGATTAAAAGATAAAAAATTTCTGCAACATAGCACTAAAATATTAAAAAGTTTCTGCTTCAAAATCAATTTCTTCTCAGTTCTGTCCTCAGAAACTCCAATGGATGCATCGATCCCCTCCCTCATTTGAAGTCTTTGATGCTCCATTTGTGCTTTATCCACAGTCACTTGGGGAGGAGATGGAATAAAGTGAGGGAGTCATATTATGTGATTTACTCAACCTCGTAAAGTTTTTTAACCATTAAGACAGAGACCTTTAAGTCTAGGTATAGGAAGAAATAACAAAAGTCTCAAATGCGATAGAACCATATTGTGAAGGAATAGAAAACGCACGAAATATAGAGGAAAAGAAGAGGGTGTATTTATAGACTGATACAGAAGAATGACACTTTATATAGAGAATAGAGTCTCTCTGATTTTCTTGAAAACTTATCTATAAACTTAATGCTCATTAAGAGGATTAAGTTACAAGGTGCATGGGTTAGCACAGTAGTCAAAGGAATGATTTTTTTTGCAGAAACTTATACACTTTTTAACGCCGTCGGTTGTCTTCAACAACCGACGTTAAAAGTGCTTTTAAAATAAAAAATATTTATTTTTAACGCTTGTTGTTTAATACAACCGACGTTAAAAGTTTGATTTTTACTTCAATTAAATAAATAGTCAAAGGAATTAATGTTTTTGGATAAACGTATACACTTTTAACGCCGTTTCTTAAGACAACTGACGTTAAATATATGACCTTTAACGTCAGTTTTTACAAACAACTGACGTCAAATGTTGCTTTATTTTGGTTTACACCTGCGCGCCTTCTGCACTTCGCTCTGTACGTCTCTTTTCTCTTTTCATCACGCTCAACCCTCACTCTCATTCTCACTCTCACTCTCACTCTTACTCTTCCCTAATCGCGAGCTCATCTCCACCGCAACCACCACGAGGGCTTCTTCGCCACCACCGTGAGGTACACTCTTAACCCTAACTCTGTCTTTCCATTCATTCTTTGCAATAACTTGACATGTCTCTTTCCCCTTCCCGCGCACTAACTCTCCTTGTCCCTCTGCTCTCAGTAACCACATCGAACGTTGGCCACCACTCGAGTTCCCCTCCCCACCACCACGCGAGCACCTATTTCTGGTGAGTCTTTAGGGCACATTTTTTTTATTTTTGGTTTTGAGTGTATGTTGAAACTGTAGTCTCAGTAGTTAAAACTTGAAACCGTGAGTTTGAGTTGTTTGAAATGTCTCTATTTTTGGTTTTGAGTGCATGTTGCTCTGCTGGTTGATCTGTCACGGCCGTGATGCTCATCACGGCTAGGCCGTGATCAGTTCTGCTTGTGATGGTCTGGTTCAGTTGGCACGTTACCGTCGTGATGGACATCACTGCCAGGCCGTGACCAGTGCTTGGCAATCTTCAAAAACTATAGTTTTCAATCTCCCGTATTGTCCTTATATTGGATATATGTTTTGTATATCTACAGGACCTATCTAGTTATGGATCGTAGTTGGATGGTTTGTAAGCGCACTAGTGCTGAGTATTTGAAGGGGGCGGGAGAATTTATAGAATTTGCTCAAAGGAATGTTCCTAATAGTAATGGAATGTTCTGTTGTCCTTGTGTCAAGTGTTTGAATACGAGAAAATGTACGGTGAAGGATATACGTACTCATTTGATTTGTGAAGGGATTTGCTTGAGTTATACAAGATGGATATGGCATGGTGATGTGTTGTTGAGTAGTATGACAAGTGTCTCCCAAAGTGAGGATGTTGACGTAGATATGGAGGATGATCAAGTAGAGGACATGGTCCGTGATATTGGACAAGAATCTTTTCATCGAGCTCATGTGTACGATAGGTTGTACAATGATGCGGATAAGCCTTTATATCCAGGGTGTACTACTCATACACGGTTGTCGGCGGTGCTAAAATTGGTTTGTGTGAAGGCGAGAAATGTTTGGACCGATAAAAGCTTCACGGAATTGCTTGAAGTGTTGAAAGACTTGCTTCCTGAAGGACAACACATTGCCTGACCGTAACTATGAGGCCAAGAAGGTATTGTGTCCTATGGGTATGGAGTATAAGAAGATACACGCATTCCCCAATGATTGCATATTGTACACCGGTCTTCATGAAGACAATCACAATTGCCCCAAATGTGGGTTATCACGATACAAAGTGAAGGGTGGTGATGATGATGATGATCTTGATGATGTGAGAAAAAAGGGTCCTCCTGCGAAGGTGTTGTGGTATCTTCCAATAATTCCAAGGTTCAAGCGATTGTTTGCCAATGCGAAAGATGCGAAGAATCTTAGATGGCATAATGATGAGAGGAAACGTGATGGAAATGTTCATCATCCTGCTGATTCTATGCAATGGAAGAATATCGATACTATGTTTCCGGATTTCGCCGATGAGCCAAGAAACCTAAGTCTTGGACTTGCTACGGATGGAACGAATCCTTATGGTAACATGAGTAGTATTCATAGTTCATGACCTGTTCTATTGGTAATTTACAACATGCCCCCTTGGTTGTGCATGAAGCGCAAATACATGATGTTGTCTATGATGATTTCGGGCCCAAAGCAACCGGGAAATGACTTAGATGTTTATCTAGGTCCCTTGATTGAAGACTTGAAAACGCTGTGGGTGGAAGGTGTTGATGTAGTTGATGGGTATTCTCATGAGACTTTCAAGCTTCGTGCCATGTTATTTTGCACCATCAACGACTTTCCAAAGATACTCAGGTAACTTGTCCGGCATAGTGTGTCAAGGGGCATAAAGCATGCCCTATATGTGAAGAAGGCACATGCTACACTCAGTTGCATCATGGAAAGAAGACGGTTTACCTTGGGCATCGGATATTTCTTAGACGTGATCACCCATATTGTAAGATGAAAAAAGCTTTTAATGGATGCCAAGAGATAGAAGAAGCGTCGGCGGCCTTAATTGGAGAGCAGGTTTATTAGAGGGTAAAGGGCATCGATGTTATATTCAGCAAGTCCAAAAAGAAAGGTAAAGCTGCTGAGACAAAAATATGGAAGAAGAGGTCGATATTCTTTGATCTTCCATACTGGCGCAAGCTTGATGTCAGACACTGCATTGATGTGATGCATGTGGAGAAAAATGTGTGTGATAGTGTGATCGGGACGCTTCTCAACATTCATGGCAAGACAAAAGATGGTGTCAATGACCGTCTCGACCTCGTTGCTATGGGTATACGAGAGCAGTTAGCTCCAGTTGTTGAGGATGGTAAGCGGACTTATTTGCCGCCAGCATGTCATACTTTGTCAAAAAAAGAGAGACAAAGTTTCTGCGGGTGTCTTCAGGGCATCAAATTTCCACATGGTTACTCTTCAAATATGAAGAGGCTTGTCTCTAGTGATCTTAAATTGGTTGGCTTAAAGTCTCATGATTGTCACATCTTGATGCAACAACTTCTGCCCGTTGCTATTCGTGGTATTGCTCCAAAAAATGTGAGACATGCCATTACTCAGTTGTGCTCATTCTTCAATTCTATATGTAGCAAAGTCGTTGACCCCCATATGTTGGATGACTTGGAAGTTGAGGCTGCTACAATCTTGTGCCAATTGGAGATGTATTTTCCTCCTTCCTTTTTCGACATAATGGTTCACTTAATTGTTCATTTGGTGAGGGAGATTAGATTATGTGGGCCGGTTTTTCTGAGATGGATGTACCCAGTTGAGCGCTACATGAAGATCTTGAAAGGGTACATGAAGAATCCTCATCGTCCGGAAGCATCTATTGTTCAAAGGTATGTTGCAGAAGAAGCTATTGAGTTTTCTTCGGACTACCTTCATAACACGGATCCTATAGGGGTTCCTAAGCCTCGGCATGATGAGATCAGATGTCAAGGTAAGGGTACACATGGCTTAAGAATTAATAGCAAGTATCGGGAGGAAGTGCTTCAAGCACATTTGTATGTATTGAACAACATCGAATGTGTTCGCCTTTCTTATTTGAACATAAAAGAAAAGTCAATCAAGAAAACCCTCGAATAAGCGAAGGGTGGTTGTTGAACAAGCGTAACAAGACTTTTTTACCATGGTTCAAGGAAGAAATGCTTAAGGATGGTAGTACTGCTTCTGATGACGTAAGATGGCTAGCACGTGGGCCTAGCTTCAACGTCATATGTTGGAGCGAGATACGACATAAATAACTTTTCCTTTTATACAAAGGAACAAGATAACAAGAGTACCATGCAAAATAGTGGGGTTATGATCATGGCCGAAGCAATGCACTTCTCTAGTGCAAAGGACACAAAACCCGTTAAAGCACCGACACCTTACTTTGGATATATTGAAGATATTTGGGTGCTCGATTACACTAAGCTTACGGTGCCGGTTTTTAAATGTAAGTGGGTTGATAGTAACGGTGGTGTACAAACCGACGAATTGGGGTTCACATTGGTAGACCTCAACAAGTTAGGTCATATAAATGAGCCTTTCATAATGGCTTCCCAAGCAAAACAAGTGTTCTACATCATTGATCCTTCTAACAAAAGGTTGTCCGTGGTTCTCCAAGGAAAAAGCATGTATAATGGTAGTGCTGAAAATCAAGATTCAAATCTTGATATTCCTGAGACTCCTTCTTTTTCAACAAACATGCCTACTATAATCGAGGAGACACAGGTGGACGATGTACATGCCACTCGTGATGATCATCACGAAGGGATATTGATATAGGTAGTTTAAACTTAGTATACATTTATTTTTATTTATATTTCTGTATTTATTTTGAGTTATAACCTATGTTAATAAATATATATTGTTTCTGAACAGGCATACATATGGATCATTGTTCCATTTTTGTTTTGCAATTCTGTAATGTGTGTGATATTCTGTGTTACTGGGATATTTACTGAATGCAGGGATAGCTGAGGGGAGTGATATTTTAAAATTGAATTTAAAAAAAAATCAATTAACGTCAGTTGTATCAAACAACCGACGTTAATAGTATTTTATAAAATATACAGTACACTATTAACGTCAGTTGTGTAAAACAACTGACGTTAAAATTAAAACCTTTAACGTCAGTTTCGTTATAACAACTGACGTTAGTTTTAACAAAATTAACATCCGTTGTCTTAAAGAACTGACGTTAATAGTATTATGTTTAACGCTAGTTGTTTAAACAACTGACGTTAATTTTGACAAAATTAACGTCAGTTGTGTTAAAGAACCGACGTTAATAGTTTTATATTTAACGTCAGTTCTCAACTGACGTTAAAATTTTAACTTTTAACGTCAGCTGTATTTACGTCAGTCAGTATTCTGACGTAAAAAATCAATTTTAACTGACATAAAAAGCACTTATTGCACTAGTGGATGCTACATAACACAACATTAAAGGCGTGGAGCAAAACATATCAAATCATATTAGGTTTAAGTTAGATTTAAAGAGCAATATCACCTGAGCATTTCGCGGCCTCTGATTTAGGCATTCCCTCAAGCCCATATGATCGAGCTCTCCTAGACCGAGCTGGGCTTGCCGAGCTCTTTGAGACGTCTTCTTCAGCTCTTCGAGGCCGGGCTGTGCGGGCCGAGCTTCGAAGCCGAGCTGTGCTGGCCGAGCTCTTTATCACAAAAACTTGTGATATCAGACCATGCACTTGCTCCCCAGTTATTTTTGCACTATCTCGAGTAATCTTAGCAAGTGGAGATTCTTCTTCTTTCTTCCTAGGAACGGGTGCTATTAATGGCTCAAAGCGTGAGTGCGCCAACTGATTCTCTGCTTGTTCTAGCTTTTCGGGTAAATCTGAGGTTTGACCAGCAACGTAGTCTCCATTACCCAACAGAGGAGAAGACGAAAGTGTATTCACCCAATATTTGTTCCAAAGCAAATCCAGGAGTGGTGAGTCAAGGGAAGACTTAAAGTAGGTGATACCCAAGGCATAATACTGTTTACAGTGGACACCGAAGTCTTCGATCTTATTGAGAGGTATGGTTTGGTACTCAGAAATAGGCTCATCCGGAGGCTTATAACCGTCAGGGTAGGTCCTAAATGCCCCAATCTCAATTTTTCCAGCAGAAATAGTCCTGGTTGTGTCAATCACAACAGCCAAAAAAGGCTTCTGAAACTGCTGGTTCAGCATTTGAGTAGACACGTCTATACCAGAAAGCCATCATCCATAACCTGGATGAGAATGATACCATCCCACAACATTTTCCAACCTCCCTGCCTGTTTATTGGTCTGTGAATAATCAACCATGTATTCATAGGCATCAGCTTGGGCATTGACGCGGGTTTCGGTACCTTCGACGGGAAAGGCAAAGGCGTCCATTACAATGATGGAGTCTTTGTCGGTTTTACCTTGCATGAGGCCCATGACCTCGATGGTGCCGCCGGAGCGCGCGTGAACAACCATCTTGAGGAGGTCGAGTGCGGAGATCTTGACGCGCTTGAAGTAGTGAGCGTCGTTAACCTAGGACTTCTCGCGCTGGAACTCGTTCTGAGCGGGTTCGTCGTAGTAGAAGATGGAGTTTGCCCTCCATGGATGGGAGGGTGGTTTTTGTGTTGAAGATGAGGTGGTGGAAGTGCAGACAAGGAGAAGACTGGGGGGCTTGGACGGTGTCCATGGTAGCATGGTGGCTGATGGTCTTTGATTGAGTGGTCAGGGCAAAGTTTTACCTTGCCCCACGGTGGGCGCCAAATGTTCCTGCCGAGATCCGATTTGCCGGAATCTCGCCGTGGAACGTTAAACCAAGAGTGAACAATGGGGGTTGTTTTAGACTTTGGCTTGACAGAATGTGATATTCCGGTCCTACGTATCCTAGTGGGAATCAAAGCCAGACGTAGTTCTAAGTTCAACCCTTGGTGGTACGGTGATCTCGACCCCCTAATCTTGTATCCGATGGATACCAGCGAGCAAGGACTGTCTGATAGTCTCTTGGTCGAGCTAGTTCCTCTAATACGCTTAAGGGAAAGTTACCGGGATTCAGTGAAAAGTGAGTTTCTATCATGGGTACTCATCCTTTTATAATAGGATTCCCATATCTCTTAGAGACCTGATTTATCTCTTAAATATCCTTTAGAGATCTGATTTATCTCTTAAATATCTTTTAGAGATCTGATTTATCTCTTAAATCTCTTTTGAGATTTGATTCCTTAATTTAAGGGATATTATCTCTTTTAACCAGATAAGGTTATTTCAGATAATATCAGGATTTAATATCAATATCCTATCCCTTAATTAAGTGATCTTTTAACTTATTATCTTTAACTTCCGGACTGGGCCGAGTATTCGAGCTCGGTGGCCGGGTTTCACTCTTCGGCCAATATATATATATATATATATATATATATATATATATATATATATATCAAAGAGTTCCAATATTTTACAAACAGCATTAACTGGAGTTATTATAATTGCACCAAAAGATTGATCAAAGTATTCGATAGCTGAAAACATTGGAGTATGTAAATGCTTATTGTTTATCTAATTATTATGGGTCCACATGAAGTTCTTATCTTGATTTTTAATGGTCCACGAATTTCGTATGTAAGACTTTTCAAACTCCAAGCAGCACTCCTAAAATTTAAGGAAAATAATAAATGGTAGAAAACTTTGTTCCTGAAATGATGTATGGAAATATAAGGGCATGTTTGCTTTATTTCCTATTTCCTATTTTTATTTACTGCTTTCAGAAATAATTACAAAACTACCATCTTGTTTTCACTTTGTTTCCAGTTTTAAAAAATTTATACACTACTAAAAATATTAAAATCAATGACGGGCATATTTCGTCGCTAAAGAGGAAAAATCCGTGACTAAATTAATTAATGATGAAACTAGCGACGAGAAAAAATCCATCGAAAAAAGTGGCGTCGCTAAATTTAATGACGAAATTTGAATTTTGTCACTGTCAGCGACAAAAAAAAGTCATCGCTAACAAAAAAAAAATTCGTCGCAAATAATGTTTAAAAGACAACTTAAAATTTGTAATTCCGTTGCTGTTTATGACGAATTGGGATCCGTCACTGTTTATGAAGAATGGGCAGTCGTCGCTATTTTTGACGAATGGACAGTCGTCACTATTTACGACAAATTGGGATTCATCGCTGTTTACGACGAATTGGGATTCGTCGCTGTTTACGACAAAAATACATTTGCCACTGATTGCGATGAGAGTATGTCGTCGCTACCTGCAACAAAAATTAAATTATTCGTCATAATTAACTACAAATTTAACGACAAATATAGGATTTTAGCGACGAATTTAACAACTAAAAAAGGTGTTTTACGATGGATTTAACAACGACAAAGAACTCATCTCTAATTTTTGCAACATTCACTACAAGAAAAACATAAATTTGCTACCTTTGATTAAACAAACTTGAATATATAAGATAAAAATTACATATAAACAATGACCAAGTCATAAATATCAAAATCAATATAAAATAAACATCATAGTGTTTAATACAAATCTGTCATCTTGTTTTCACTTGGTTTCCTGTTTCCAAAAATTTATATATACAGGAAACACTGAAACAACTATCTTTTTTTTTATTGTTTCTGCACAAATCTTTGAAAGTAGGAAACAAAATGAAAATAATGTGACAGTTTTATAATTATTTTTAAAAACATGAAATGTAAATAGGACCGGAAACAAAGCAAACATGCTCTAACTTTGCACTAAATTGTTTGTGTTCTATCATGCAACTAATCTGGGTTGTGGTGCTCTGTGCCTGGTGCTGCATGTGTGGTATTGGATCTGTTGATGTTCGTTCGGTTTTGGTGATGCCAATGTGTTATTTGATCATTTGGTTCTTCACTGGGCTTCGATTCTTTTACAAAAACATAGTCATTTTTTCCAGGGAGTTCGTGCTTGGTCTGAAAGTGCTACGTACTTAATGTGTTGCTCCTCTGGTGCTTGTGTCCCGTATCAGCTGCTTCGTTAGGCATTTTAGCTATATATGGTTTGTGGATACTTTTTGGTGTTACATATGGTGGATTTTCTTTGAGTAGGAATGATGTATAATTATTTATATCAACCTTGTTGTACTGCCTTGGGGGTTCTCTTGGTTGAACATTTAGCTATCTTTTCATCCTTAGTTTCTATAATTTGTGTCATTTGTATACGGGCTGAGTAACCATTGTGCTCTCTTATATATATATATATATATATATATATATTCTTTTGTTTCTTAAAAAAAATGCTCTTCAAAATATTCTAATGACACACTCAACCAATCTGTGTTTGTACAAATAGTATTTTCCCCTTATTTTTGAAGTGAAAGAAACAAAACTCATCTGTTTTCTTGGTCTTATGATATATTTTTTCCCTCTCTTTAATTAGATGTAGGACTAATTAACTTTTGCTTGGTTACTAAGGCTACCCCTCTCCAGAAGTATAAATCTTTTTGCACCAAAATAAGTATATTCTAGATAATTTGGTTTATTTAATGTTAAATTAATCATCACCTGGAACGAAAATTCAAGTAAAGAAATAATTTTAATTCGGTTGCTAACTCGAAAAAATTCTAATATTTGGAAACAACAGTAACTAGAGTTATTAGTATTGCACCAAAGGATTGATCAAGGTATTACACAGTTGAAAACATTGGAGTAAGTCAATGCTTTTTTCCGATGATACCAAGCAGAAAATATTTAGAAGCAAATCCATACAATAGAAGAAGGAAATTGTCTCTAAGCTCCGCATGCTGCAGGGTTAGGTGTCCAATATTCATTATGGGTGTGAACCAGGGGACCCGTTTACTGGTTGGGGGGGGGGGGGGGGGGAATTTATCGGGTGATCTTTGAAAGCACCTCTGAAATACAACTTAGTTATGAATGGTTAATAAAAGTTAATTACCTGAAATAGAAAGTTAATAATGTGAAATACAACTTAGTTACCTTTGAGCACTGGAGGGACATTGAAGAAACCAAAGAAGCTTCATATTTGTCCATGTGTGGGGATAAGCTTCATCCTACATGGCACTTGAGTCTTTTAGCAGCCAGTTTTTTTTGGGTCAACACTAGTGCGGAAAATGGATTCCACATCGGTTATTTTAGGCTTTTCACATCGGTTTTCAAACTGATGTTGAAACGACCGATGTTGTTTATTGATACTTTTCACATCGGTTTTAAAACCGATGTCTAAAGTATAATTTTAACATCGGTTTTCTACATAATCGATGTGGAAAGTTCATTTTTCACATAGGTTATCACAAAAACGATGTGGAAATATCACTTTCCACATCGGTTTTAAATATAGCCGATGTGAAAAGAGAACTTTCCACATCGGTTTTTACCAAAACCGATTCCACATCGGTTTTTTAATAACCCATGTGAAAAGTGAACTTTCCACATCGGTTTTTGTATAGCCGATGTGAAAAGTCTCATTTTTTAAAAAAAAACTCTTTTTACATTTCTATCATTCTTTTCCCCTGTTTCAGTAATCCAGATCAATACCAGTATAACATATTCTAAATATTCTCAACACAATCACTTTTGTACAACAAAAACACACTAAATTAATATATAATGAATTTTTTACGAACAATACATATGTTCAATTACATTCAGACAATAAAGATAATTAGAAACCAAAAAGCTACATGATATATTATCGATTTCATATCAAAATATATATCAGTCAAAAGTACACTATAGCTAATACATGATAAGTTTTTAAACTAACTACATACAAACTATGGTTGGTACACTTCAAGAAAGAAAGTTGCCCAACGCCTCCTTATGTTATTGATGTCGGCATCAGATAATGGAGTCGGATTGTTGAATATCTGCAAGTTTAATTGGACAAAAGATTATATCTTTTAAGTAATAAACTAACATAAAACATATAACGAATCTATAATTGTTACTTTTAATTGTTACCAATTAACATTTACCTCGTGCCATCTTTCAGTGATCCTGGAGGAGATAATTTCGACCATCCACTTCATCACATAGTATCCACATTCCCACGATCCACGTTGTATACGAGACTGCGTAAAAATGAAACCCAATTAGAATATGAGGAATTAAATAGAAATCAATAATTATACCCACAACATTTGAAGCGTTTGAACTAATAAATATCTTACGTTAGGAATAATCCATCTAATAGCCCGACGCCTTTCACCATGCAACATGTGGTTTGCATTAATAGAACTATCATGACAAAATAAACATTAATTAAAGTATATCTAATAGATTTCAGATAATTAAAACAACTGCATTACTAATTATAAAGTATTTTAATGCTTACGTTTCCATGATCACCTTCAGTTCATTCACCGACTTATTTCCCATTGAGCAGAAGAAGACCACGACATTCATCCTAGGGTACAAGATCAACAGTTGCCAATGCTTGCTGTATTTGCGGAACAATTAGTGACTAAGTCATATATAGTTATAATTAAATAACTGGTACTTACTTATTGAGATAAGGCACAAGGTAGAATTGATGATCGTCTCGGGCAAGTATATCACGTATGGTGGTGACCGGGTCTTCTGATGCTAGGAGAACATCACCCTGAATGAACATGGGGTCAATGAACCCATAAAGGGTGAGGTTACCCTGATCAACTTACATACGATGCAGATACCTAATATATTGAAAAAACATGTTAATTATCATAGTATTTAAAATTTAATTACTTAACTTATAAATAAAATGTACTTACGTGGACCATAACGATAGGTGTGCAGAACTAACCATTTCTTTATCGAGTACAATCTCCATAAGTTCCTTCTTTGGGATATATAGTTCGTCACCTGGACTGGCATCATGTTCCAACCTTACCAAAGCTGCGTCATTCTCCATGGTCACAACCTGTATAGCCAGAAGTTTAAAAACATCACCAGGTGCCCCTTTGCCGATCCCCTAAACAACAAAGATATATATTAGTAATCACAGATAAGTTATTTCATTCGTAATTAATTAAATGGCCAACTGGATACCTTGGCAGGAGCAGACATCTCTGGTCTTCCTGGATCCGACCTTTTAGGCAGAATATCATTCCCAACATCCTAAAACAAATAAAAATAAAGCATTATCTTTAAACAATAATAAATAATTTCAACTATGAATATAGAAAAACACAACTAACTGAATACCTCAGATGCAACAAGAAAGCTGACCAGTTTTCTTGGCCAAGGGATGAAGTTACCGGGGGCCTGACCCACTGTTTGAACCTCCTCAGTAGGCACAGGGACTCGAGCATCAGCATCTCGAATAATCTCAACAACGACCCTCACCTGATCATCCGGTAATAAATGATGGTGTATGGTATTACCGAAGTTATTATGTGCCCTCCCCAATGCCACTAAGCGGCAATCATGATGATCATCAACATACAGCTCACACCTATCAGGGTCGTCATCATCATCATCATCGCCATCACCATCATCATCATTTTCAGGCTGATGAGGAGGATCACATGAGCCCTTAGTGCTCACATGGACAGAGGGTTGGACACATGTCATCTGCTGGGACATAGAAGTCAATATTGCCAGCTGCTGGGCAAACTGCTCGGCCATCTCCTGTCTAAGCTCAGCTGCAATCTCCTATTTTAGTCGTGCTCTATTTGCATCAACATCCCTGTGGCATTGGTGTGAAGATGAACCATGGTATTGGCGAATGCCGATGCCCCATCCAACACCAATGACACGGCTCGGGTGGTCTGGTTTCTGATGTGGCGACTAAAGATATCATCATGTTCTCTAGGAACAAAGGTTCCTTGGGTTATCTACTCGACCAAGGCATCTTATAACATATAAAATATCAGGTCACATTACAATTTGGTAACAATGTTAAAATGACAATTACAATTCAAACTATACTTACAATCTTCTCAGCTACTTGGCGGGCCTCTTCAGATGTATATTGTCTCGTTTTTCTTTGTCGGGCCCTCTTCCATTTACGATGGCGTGGGGGTGGAGGTGGATCAACAACTTCTGGACGATTTTCAGCATTAGGATCCGCCTGAGATGCTGCTTCCTGAAATGCTTTCTTTTCCTCTTCCACCATTATCTGACCAAGTTTTTTATATCCCCCACGAGATAGTACATGGGGGTAGACATTCTTGCTTTGGTTTTCCTACCCTTTTTTCCTCTTATCCTGTTATAAATAGAAGACAATTAAATTACATAAGTAAATAAAATTAATGAAATTACATAAACAAATAGACAAATCAAATAAGTTAACCTGAAAGCTGGGATCATGTCGGCTCTGAACAAAGCGATCCCACGTTGCCTGGTCAAGAAACGGGTACACCTCAAGTGGGTTCTTTTCACATGTTGGATTGAATACATAGTATCTTCCCAGGTCGACCTTAAAAGCCCTCCAACGCTCACCAGCATACTTTATCAAACGCTTCTTCATATCCTTCGTATCCGGTATGTCAAAGGTGAGCTACATTAACACCAAAAGAATCAACGAAATACTGTATGATGTTAATAAGATTAAAATAAAGTAGATACAGACAAACACATGACGTAAAAGTATAGATACCATAATACTCTCCCATATCCGATCCTTCACGTCCGTCGGTACATCTTTCCAATTATCAATAAGTTTACTAGGTTTGCTTCTAGCAAGGGTCGCCATAAACCTGTTAAACTGCTCCGCCATTGACCCAATAAGATTGAGGTTATTATCAAAGTCGATTCTTATCCTTTTATTTGAACCACGGTTGGCAGTCAAATTCCTTATTCGTGTGGCACGTCTACCCTTTCTACCCGTAGACGGGGTCTCTGACCCGCTGCATGAATGAGGGATATCCTCAGGATCAGCCATGTATACCTGTTTAAACAAAAAAAAACTTGTTAGTATGTCAGTATAAATATCAAACATAACTTATAAATATCGATCAACGTACGTAAACATAACTTATAAATATCAACGTAAACATATAATGTGACTTTAAACATAACTCAAACTAAACTTACATTGTGGTCAATTAGTAAAGTTCTCCCATAACCCTTCTTGGTGATCATTACGAGTAGCATGTACATCATCCACTTCATTTTCCTCATTGAAATTAGGCACCCGTGTTGAGAAAGAAGGGGTATCATAAATATCAAGAGTTGAATCTTGATTTCCCTCACTACCATTATACATGTTTTTTCCCTGGAGAACCACTGACCACCTTTTGTTAGAAGGATCGTGGATATAAAACACTTGTTTTGCTTGGGATCCCATGATGAAAGGCTCTTCTCTATTACCTACCTTATTAAAGTCCACCAATTTGAATCCTAACTCATCGGTTTGCACACCATTGTTACTGTTGACCCACTGACATTTAAAAACAGGTACTCTAAACTTCATGTAATCAACCTCCCATATCTCTTCAATGATTCCAAAGTATGAAACGGATGCCATAACAGGGTTTTTATCTTTCGAACTAGAGAAATGCATGGACTCAGCGACAACCATAACCCTATTGTTTTTCATAGTACTTTTGTCATCCTGGGACTTTGTATAGAAGGAAAACTTATTGATATCGTACCCACTCCAGCATATGACATCAAAGTTAGGCCCCTGTGCTAGCCATTTTAATGTATCGGTATCAATACCATCCTTTGCAATTTTTTATTTAAACCAGTTCAAGAAAGTCTTGTTATGCTTGTTCAAACACCATTTTTCATTCATTCTAGGGTAAGTTTCATTGATGATGCTTTTGTGCTCACATAAGTATGGTTCAACCTCATCAGTGTTATTCAATATATACAAATGTGCTTGAAGCACTTCCTCCCGATCCATGCTCTTAACAGTGATACCTCGTGTACCCTTACCATCATATCTTCCTTCGTGACGAGACTTCGGAAGCCCTACAGGTTCCACTTCTGACATGTAGTATGTACAAAACTCAATAGCTTCTTCTGCAACATACCTTTCAACAATAGATGCTTCAGGACGGTGTGGATTCTTCATATATCCTTTCAAGATCTTCATGTATCGCTCAACCGAGTACATCCACCTTAAATAAATGGAGCCGCACAATCTAATCTCCCTCACTAGATGAACAATCAAATGAACCATGATGTCAACAAATGAAGGTGGAAAATACATCTCCAATTGACACAAGATAATGGCTGCCTCATTTTCCAAGTCATCCAACTTTTTAGTGTCAATGACCTTGCTACATATAGCATTGAAGAATAAGCATAACCTAGTAATGGCATGTCTGACTTTTTTAGTCAAGATGTCACGAATGGCCACCGGTAGTAGTTGTTGCATCGAGACATGACAATCATGAGACTTTAAGCCAACTAATTTGAGATCTTTCATTGAGAAAAGTCTTTTGATATTTGAAGAGTAACCCTGTGGCACTTTGACTCCCTGTAGACATTCACATAAACTCTTTTCTTTTTTTTGATAAAGTATGACATGCTGGGGGCAAATAAGTCTTCTTATCCCCCACTTTATGTGGAGCTAACTGCTCTCGTATACCCATCGCAATTAGATCCAGACGAGCATTCACACCATCCTTTGTCCTGCCTTGAATGTTGAGAAGCGTTCCGATTAAACTGTCACACACATTTTTCTCCACATACATCACATCAATACAATGTCTTACATCAAGCTTGCACCAGTATGGAAGATCAAAGAAGATCGACCTCTTATTCCATATTTTCTTCTCGGTAGCCTTCTTCTGGGTCTTCCCATAGATAACATTAGTGTTGTTCACCCTTTCATAAACTTGCTCTCCAGTCAAGGCCACCGGAGCAATTTCATTCTTCGGAAGTCCATTGAAAGCTTTTCTCAATCTACGATAAGGATGATTACGTCGGAGAAATCTCCGATTCCCAAGGTAAACTGTCTTCCTTCCATGTTGCAGTTGATGGTAACATGTGCCTTCTTCACATATTGGACACGCTTTATGCCCCTTAACACTATACCCACACAGGTTCCCGCACGCTGGAAAGTCATTGATGGTGCAAAATAACATGGCACGCAATCTGAATGTCTCACTGCAATACCCGTCGATCACATCAACGCCTTCATCCCACAACATTCTCAAGTCTTCAATCAAGGGACTTAGATAAACATCAATATCATTTCCTGGCTGTTAGGGACCCGAAATCATCATACTTAACATAATGTATTTGTGCTTCATGCACAACCAGGGAGACAGGTTCTAAATTAACAGGAGAACATGCCATGAACTATGAATACTACTTAAGTTTCCATATGGATTCATTCCATCGGTAGCAAGTCCAAGCCTGAGGTTTCTGGGCTCATTGCCGAAATCCAGAAACAAACTATCAATTCTCATCCATTGCAAAGAATCGACCGGATGGTGAAGTACTGATGAGTGTGATTTCACCTCGTTTTTCATGTACATTTCTGCATGCATTTGCATATAGTTAGGCCAATTTAGTGTTGATTTTGTATAGTTTTTCCTTTGGAACGGATGAGGTGGTTTCTGTGTGTTGTTTTGCAGGATTCAGTGGAAAAATGCCCAGAAATCAGCCTTGGTGGAGCTTGGATGGAAAAGAGCTAGAAAAGTGAAGAATACAGCCAAACAGAGCCTATCACGGCCTGGCCGTGATGACCATCACGGCCGTGATCAAGCAGAGAAGAAGGCAAAAGTCAGAGACTGTCACGGCCTAGCCGTGACAGACATCACGGCCGTGACCAACCAGAAAATGAGGGCTCGCGTCGCGAATACTTCTCTCGCCTCGCGAGAGTTAAAAACTTGAAGACACGCCTTGGACAGAAAGCGTCACGGCCTGGCCGTGATGGCCATCACGGCCGTGACGGGCGACGGACCTATAAATAACAAAGACACAGTATGTAAAAAAGAGGACGAACTTCTAACCTAAAATAATCTGCACTTGGAGGCAGTGAGGTGAGGTCAAGGGTGGAGAGGGTTTCTACCCAAAAAGGGGGGCGTTTTCTCTGCTCTTGGATGGGGAGAAGATTGGAGGAAGCTTGTCAATGAGTGTTCTCCATCCCTTTTCTCATCCTATTTTGTATTTCCTTATCATGAGTAGTTAATTCCCCATTGTTGGGGTTAGATGTAACTTTTCTAAACTTAGTTGTATTGTGATGTGGTTGTTTTAATACAAGTTTCTATTTCGTATGAGTATGTGATGCTTTGTGTTTAATGCTTTCCTTGGATTAGCTACCCATAGGAATGATTTGTTGCTTTGATAGATGACTGGAAGGTTGGTATTAAGGCATGCTCATGAATCATATGCCAAGTAGTTCAAGAATCTAGGAATAGGTGTTGAATGCTTGCAATCTTATAAGTCTTGACTTAATGCAAAATCTCGAGTTAATCCACCTAAGGAATTAGGGTTTAATTTGGGGTTTTAGGCTCAATGCACCTAAGGAATTAGGCTTGAGTATTTTAGAAAAGGCTTGATTGGCATAAATTGAATTAGGACTTGTGTTGATAACCATTTCATTGCAACTAAGGGAGGATTAGTGTAGTCTAACCCTAACAATCTTAGCCACATCTCTGTTTGCCTTCCAAGTGTTCGATATAATTCCCAAAAGACCAAAAATATTGTTTTGCTTTCTTTATTTTCTGTTTTAATCCCTCACACTTTAGTTAAGTCTAAATAGTTGTTAAGTTTGTGAATTGGTAATTGACAACCAATCCCTGTGGATACGATAACCGGTCTCACCACCGTATTACTTGATTGCGACGAGGTGCACTTGCCTTTATTTATATATCTTAAAAAATTCACGCATCAAGTTTTTGGCGCCGTTGCCGGGGATTGGTTTTGTCAATATCATTAGTAACAAATGAGACAACTAGTTTAGACATTTTTTATTTTATTTTTCTGTATATATTTGATATCTTTCTTTTGTTAGTTTTGTATATATTTGTTTTTGTGTTTCTTTGATCTTGGGCTTAATTGTCTGTGAGGTGAAAAATTGATTAGATAGGATCATGGACTACAATTGGTATCAACCATCTGATGCAGAAAGTGAGATATCTGAGCTGCAGCTGCGGGTAGATATGCTGCAGTTGGCCATAAAAATCCAACAAGTGAGTGATGAGTTGTCAAGGGCACAAATCTCTCCTCCACCAATGGTAGGTTGTTCTGAATGGGGAAATCAATTTCCCAACATTTCTACTCCATGGTGGGGGAACCCTCCAAATAACACTTTGATGGATGAAGGGGAACATTGGGAATCTTCCACACCTTGGTATGATGAGCCATCCCCATTGGAAGTTGTTTGGGAGAACTTCAAATCTGCATTCCCAGTCGAGGTTGAGCAACCTATCCCGGATAGTCAACCTCACTTAGAGGCTGTTTTGGAGAACTTCATGGCAACAACAATGGAAGAATTAAAGAATCAAGAAGATGCCATTCGAAGTCTCGGGGTACGTATTGAGGAACTCTCTAACCTACTATCCAAAATGCCAAATGAGGACTTGATGGATGATGGTGAAGATGATGCAATGATGGATGAGGAGGAAGAAGAAGAAGAAGTGGGAGCAACCGAGTCAAGAAGTGAAGACCCTGTTTTGGAGAACATAGGTGCACCACCCCCCATTGAACCCTTGACTAAAGAGCCTGAAAGGAAGAGGCAATTGGAGGACATCTATTTCACCATGCTTGGGGATGATGAAAAACTTTTGGAATTAGATGATGCTATTAGTTCCAATGCATGTGTGGAATGTGATGGGAGAAACACTTGTGTGGTTTGTGCGGAGATTTCTGCATATTTGGAAGGTGATGGATTTGGCGATGCTGAGAGTGAAGATGGTACAGAAGCCAGAACAGCACCAATGATCCTCTCGATTTGTTTGCCACCTCATATTTTAAAGCAGTCAACAATGGAGTTCATGCCTCTACCTGAGGTTGAACCCCATTTTTATTGGGAAGATTTTATGGATAAAGGGGTCATCTTTGACCCGAGTGGAATTGAAAAGCGCTTCCCATTTGAAGAAGTCGGCATGAATTTCGAGTGCTCACTTCCACATTTTTGCTGCAAATCGTGGGATCCAGGTGAAGGATCTCACATGGTTAGCATTCCTTGGTCCTTATACCACAGGTTATGGGATCCAGGTGGATGCTTCTTGATGAGTCAAGCTAGTGACGTTAAAGAAGCGCTTATTGGGAGGCAACCCAACTTTTCTTAACCCTTCTCTTTAGTTAATTTTGTTTTTGCTTTGACCTCTTGAATAATTTGAGAAGCTCAAGAGGTTTGTTAATAATTTTTGTTAAGTGTCTTCAGATTTTGAATAAAGGAAGGAGAAAAAGAGCAGGGAGAAACAAAGCCAAAAAGTATGTGAGCCAACACCCGCTACCGCCTCGGTAAGCCGTTCCAATTTTTTTGCTTTATTTTATTTTTCTCTCCTCTCCAACTTGATTGTTTACATTGGGGACAATGTAAATCTTTAAGCTTGGGGTAGGGGTATTTTGCATATGTTCATATCTTGCATTGTAAATATTGCATTCATATAGGTTTAGTCTTGCATGATCACATGAATTGATTGCCCTTGCTTAGATTGAGCTTATGATTGTGAGAACTAAGTGCCAATTAAATTGTGATAGTGGATTTTTGAACCCAATTCTGTTTATTCTTGTGATATGGCTGCAAATGAATATGCTTGAGATGATCTTGGATAGTTGATGATTAGCATATGTTTCTTTAGACTTGTGTTTCTCACTGGTTCTTGAACTGATAAATGTGAGCTTTTGAGCCATTAGGGGGTACTCACTAAATCTGCCCCCATTCTTTGTGTAGAGTGTTATTCCTCTTGGTTTGTTTTCTCTAGAACTTGACTTAAAACCATGTTAAAGCTTAAAATTTTTGGAAACATTTTTGAAAATGATTGAGGCAATAGGTATTTTTCTGGCCTTCCGAGCTTTGAATGTGTAAATGCTACCCTTAGTTGCCCAATTTTGAGCCAAAATGAATAAAATGCTTTTCTTGGTACCCTGAAAAATTTTGATACATATACTTGATAAGGGACCTTCTAAAGTATCACAAAAAGGGTGAAAAAGGTAGTTGAAAGTTTGGGATGAAAGAATCAGAAAAAAAATAAAAATAAAAATAAAAATAAAAATTCTCCCCTTCTCCAAAAAAAAAAAAAAATTTAAAATAAATAGAGAAGGGGACGACAAAAATAAAAGTGAGAAATAAAAAGAAAGAAAGAAAAGAAAGGTGGAAAGTATCTTGAAAACCCAAGAAGGAATTTTAGAAGGTGTCTTGTATTGAAATGATTGATACTTGGTCTAGCCTTTTGAAATATCCCTTTCTTGTTATTCCCACCTAAAGATTAATCCCATGGCCACGTTACAACCAAATAAAAGACCTCTTGATTCTTAAGTGTTTTTCATAAATAAAGTGGAGATTTGGTTGATAGTCAAGCATATGGTAGGAATCATTCCTTGAGGAAAATGGAGCGAATTGTTATATATACTTGAACACTTGAGTGAGTGAGGCAAGAAAGAGAGCCAAGCAAATAAACAAGCTTGGGGTGAGCTTCAAGTGAGCAAGAGTGCCCGAATCAGTGAGAATGTGAGTCTAGGAAACTTAAGCCCCTAATTGGACTTGAATTGATTGTCTCTTGCTGAAATAATTGAATGCCTGTTGCTTGGATCATTTTACTCGGGTTCTTAGTTCACTATCCATGCTTTGACTGTTTATCTCTTCTGGCCTTAGTTTTTGCTTGAGGACAAGCAAAGTCTTAAGCTTGGGGTGATTTGATGAGTGTGATTTCACCTCGTTTTTCATGTACATTTCTGCATGCATTTGCATATAGTTAGGCCAATTTAGTGTTGATTTTGTATAGTTTTTCCTTTGGAACGGATGAGGTGGTTTCTGTGTGTTGTTTTGCGAGGATTCAAGTGGAAAAATGCCCGAAAATCAGCCTTGGTGGAGCTTGGATGGAAAAGAGCTAGAAAAGTGAAGAATACAGCCAAACAGAGCCTATCACGGCCTGGCCGTGATGACCATCACGGCCGTGATCAAGCGAGAGAAGAAGGCAAAAGTCGAGATCTGTCACGGCCTAAGCCGTGATGGACATCACGGCCGTGACCAACCAGAAAATGAGGGCTCGCGTCGCGAATACTTCTCTCGCCTCGCGAGAGTTAAAAACTTGAAGACACGCCTTGGGCCAAGCGTCACGGCCTGGCCGTGATGGCCATCACGGCCGTGACGGGCGACGGACCTATAAATAACAGCAAAGCAGAGGCGAAAAAGAGGACGAACTTCTAACCTAAAATAATCTGCACTTGGAGGCAAGATGAGGTCAAGGCCGGGAGAGGGTTTCTACCCAAAAAGGGGGGCGTTTTCTCTGCTCTTGGATGGGGAGAAGATTGGAGGAAGCTTGTCAATGAGTGTTCTCCATCCCTTTTCTCATCCTATTTTGTATTTCCTTATCATGAGTAGTTAATTCCCCATTGTTGGGGTTAGATGTAACTTTTCTAAACTTAGTTGTATTGTGATGTGGTTGTTTTAATACAAGTTTCTATTTCGTATGAGTATGTGATGCTGTGTTTAATGCTTTCCTTGGATTAGCTACCCATAGGAATGATTTGTTGCTTTGATAGATGACTGGAAGGTTGGTATTAAGGCATGCTCATGAATCATATGCCAAGTAGTTCAAGAATCTAGGAATAGGTGTTGAATGCTTGCAATCTTATAAGTCTTGACTTAATGCAAAATCTCAGGTTAATCCACCTAAGGAATTAGGGTTTAATTTGGGGTTTTAGGCTCAATGCACCTAAGGAATTAGGCTTGAGTATTTTAGAAAAGGCTTGATTGGCATAAATTGAATTAGGACTTGTGTTGATAACCATTTCATTGCAACTAAGGGAGGATTAGTGTAGTCTAACCCTAACAATCTTAGCCACATCTCTGTTTGCCTTCCAAGTGTTCGATATAATTCCCAAAAGACCAAAAATATTGTTTTGCTTTCTTTATTTTCTGTTTTAATCCCTCACACTTTAGTTAAGTCTAAATAGTTGTTAAGTTTGTGAATTGGTAATTGACAACCAATCCCTGTGGATACGATAACCGGTCTCACCACCGTATTACTTGATTGCGACGAGGTGCACTTGCCTTTATTTATATATCTTAAAAAATTCACGCATCAAGTTTTTGGCGCCGTTGCCGGGGATTGGTTTTGTCAATATCATTAGTAACAAATGAGACAACTAGTTTAGACATTTTTTATTTTATTTTTCTGTATATATTTGATATCTTTCTTTTGTTAGTTTTGTATATATTTGTTTTTGTGTTTCTTTGATCTTGGGCTTAATTGTCTGTGAGGTGAAAAATTGATTAGATAGGATCATGGACTACAATTGGTATCAACCATCTGATGCAGAAAGTGAATTATCTGAGCTGCAGCTGCGGGTAGATATGCTGCAGTTGGCCGTAAAAATCCAACAAGTGAGTGATGAGTTGTCAAGGGCACAAATCTCTCCTCCACCAATGGTAGGTTGTTACTGAATGGGAAATCAATTTCCCAACATTTCTACTCCATGGTGGGGGAACCCTCCAAATAACACTTTGATGGATGAAGGGGAACATTGGGAATCTTCCACACCTTGGTATGATGAGCCATCCCCATTGGAAGTTGTTTGGGAGAACTTCAAATCTGCATTCCCAGTCGAGGTTGAGCAACCTATCCCGGATAGTCAACCTCACTTAGAGGCTGTTTTGGAGAACTTCATGGCAACAACAATGGAAGAATTAAAGAATCAAGAAGATGCCATTCGAAGTCTCGGGGTACGTATTGAGGAACTCTCTAACCTACTATCCAAAATGCCAAATGAGGACTTGATGGATGATGATGAAGATGATGCAATGATGGATGAGGAGGAAGAAGAAGAAGTGGGAGCAACCGAGTCAAGAAGTGAAGACCCTGTTTTGGAGAACATAGGTGCACCACCCCCCATTGAACCCTTGACTAAAGAGCCTGAAAGGAAGAGGCAATTGGAGGACATCTATTTCACCATGCTTGGGGATGATGAAAAACTTTTGGAATTAGATGATGCTATTAGTTCCAATGCATGTGTGGAATGTGATGGGAGAAACACTTGTGTGGTTTGTGCGGAGATTTCTGCATATTTGGAAGGTGATGGATTTGGCGATGCTGAGAGTGAAGATGGTACGAAGGCTTAACAGCACCAATGATCCTCTCGATTTGTTTGCCACCTCATATTTTAAAGCGATCAACAATGGAGTTCATGCCTCTACCTGAGGTTGAACCCCATTTTTATTGGGAAGATTTTATGGATAAAGGGGTCATCTTTGACCCGAGTGGAATTGAAAAGCGCTTCCCATTTGAAGAAGTCGGCATGAATTTCGAGTGCTCACTTCCACATTTTTGCTGCAAATCGTGGGATCCAGGTGAAGGATCTCACATGGTTAGCATTCCTTGGTCCTTATACCACAGGTTATGGGATCCAGGTGGATGCTTCTTGATGAGTCAAGCTAGTGACGTTAAAGAAGCGCTTATTGGGAGGCAACCCAACTTTTCTTAACCCTTCTCTTTAGTTAATTTTGTTTTTGCTTTGACCTCTTGAATAATTTGAGAAGCTCAAGAGGTTTGTTAATAATTTTTGTTAAGTGTCTTCAGATTTTGAATAAAGGAAGGAGAAAAAGAGCAGGGAGAAACAAAGCCAAAAAGTATGTGAGCCAACACCCGCTACCGCCTCGGTAAGCCGTTCCAATTTTTTTGCTTTATTTTATTTTTCTCTCTCTCTCCAACTTGATTGTTTACATTGGGGACAATGTAAATCTTTAAGCTTGGGGTAGGGGTATTTTGCATATGTTCATATCTTGCATTGTAAATATTGCATTCATATAGGTTTAGTCTTGCATGATCACATGAATTGATTGCCCTTGCTTAGATTGAGCTTATGATTGTGAGAACTAAGTGCCAATTAAATTGTGATAGTGGATTTTTGAACCCAATTCTGTTTATTCTTGTGATATGGCTGCAAATGAATATGCTTGAGATGATCTTGGATAGTTGATGATTAGCATATGTTTCTTTAGACTTGTGTTTCTCACAGGTTCTTGAACTGATAAATGTGAGCTTTTGAGCCATTAGGGGGTACTCACTAAATCTGCCCCCATTCTTTGTGTAGAGTGTTATTCCTCTTGGTTTGTTTTCTCTAGAACTTGACTTAAAACCATGTTAAAGCTTAAAATTTTTGGAAACATTTTTGAAAATGATTGAGGCAATAGGTATTTTTCTGGCCTTCTGAGCTTTGAATGTGTAAATGCTACCCTTAGTTGCCCAATTTTGAGCCAAAATGAATAAAATGCTTTTCTTGGTACCCTGAAAAATTTTGATACATATACTTGATAAGGGACCTTCTAAAGTATCACAAAAAGGGTGAAAAAGGTAGTTGAAAGTTTGGGATGAAAGAATCAGTAAAAAAATAAAAATAAAAATAAAAATAAAAAATTCTCCCCTTCTCCAAAAAAAAAAAAAATTAAAATAAATAGAGAAGGGGACGACAAAAATAAAAGTGAGAAATAAAAAGAAAGAAAGAAAAGAAAGGTGGAAAGTATCTTGAAAACCCAAGAAGGAATTTTAGAAGGTGTCTTGTATTGAAATGATTGATACTTGGTCTAGCCTTTTGAAATATCCCTTTCTTGTTATTCCCACCTAAAGATTAATCCCATGGCCACGTTACAACCAAATAAAAGACCTCTTGATTCTTAAGTGTTTTTCATAAATAAAGTGGAGATTTGGTTGATAGTCAAGCATATGGTAGGAATCATTCCTTGAGGAAAATGGAGCGAATTGTTATATATACTTGAACACTTGAGTGAGTGAGGCAAGAAAGAGAGCCAAGCAAATAAACAAGCTTGGGGTGAGCTTCAAGTGAGCAAGAGTGCCCGAATCAGTGAGAATGTGAGTCTAGGAAACTTAAGCCCCTAATTGGACTTGAATTGATTGTCTCTTGCTGAAATAATTGAATGCCTGTTGCTTGGATCATTTTACTCGGGTTCTTAGTTCACTATCCATGCTTTGACTGTTTATCTCTTCTGGCCTTAGTTTTTGCTTGAGGACAAGCAAAGTCTTAAGCTTGGGGTGATTTGATGAGTGTGATTTCACCTCGTTTTTCATGTACATTTCTGCATGCATTTGCATATAGTTAGGCCAATTTAGTGTTGATTTTGTATAGTTTTTCCTTTGGAACGGATGAGGTGGTTTCTGTGTGTTGTTTTGCAGGATTCAGTGGAAAAATGCCCAGAAATCAGCCTTGGTGGAGCTTGGATGGAAAAGAGCTAGAAAAGTGAAGAATACAGCCAAACAGAGCCTATCACGGCCTGGCCGTGATGACCATCACGGCCGTGATCAAGCAGAGAAGAAGGCAAAAGTCAGAGATCTGTCACGGCCTAGCCGTGATGCGACATCACGGCCGTGACCAACCAGAAAATGAGGGCTCGCGTCGCGAATACTTCTCTCGCCTCGCGAGGTTAAAAACTTGAAGACACGCCTTGGGCCGAAGCGTCACGGCCTGGCCGTGATGGCCATCACGGCCGTGACGGGCGACGGACCTATAAATAACAAAGAC
This sequence comes from Sophora flavescens, assembly GCA_030762895.1. NCBI lineage: Eukaryota > Viridiplantae > Streptophyta > Magnoliopsida > Fabales > Fabaceae > Sophora > Sophora flavescens. Next base: position 1,881,817 of record JAUPTC010000016.1, read on the forward strand.
AAAGAGATGAAAAGAGGACGAACTTCTAACCTAAAATAATCTGCACTTGGAGGCGGTGAGGTCAAGGCGGCTGGAGAGGGTTTCTACCCAAAAAGGGGGGCGTTTTCTCTGCTCTTGGATGGGGAGAAGATTGGAGGAAGCTTGTCAATGAGTGTTCTCCATCCCTTTTCTCATCCTATTTTGTATTTCCTTATCATGAGTAGTTAATTCCCCATTGTTGGGGTTAGATGTAACTTTTCTAAACTTAGTTGTATTGTGATGTGGTTGTTTTAATACAAGTTTCTATTTCGTATGAGTATGTGATGCTTGTGTTTAATGCTTTCCTTGGATTAGCTACCCATAGGAATGATTTGTTGCTTTGATAGATGACTGGAAGGTTGGTATTAAGGCATGCTCATGAATCATATGCCAAGTAGTTCAAGAATCTAGGAATAGGTGTTGAATGCTTGCAATCTTATAAGTCTTGACTTAATGCAAAATCTCAGGTTAATCCACCTAAGGAATTAGGGTTTAATTTGGGGTTTTAGGCTCAATGCACCTAAGGAATTAGGCTTGAGTATTTTAGAAAAGGCTTGATTGGCATAAATTGAATTAGGACTTGTGTTGATAACCATTTCATTGCAACTAAGGGAGGATTAGTGTAGTCTAACCCTAACAATCTTAGCCACATCTCTGTTTGCCTTCCAAGTGTTCGATATAATTCCCAAAAGACCAAAAATATTGTTTTGCTTTCTTTATTTTCTGTTTTAATCCCTCACACTTTAGTTAAGTCTAAATAGTTGTTAAGTTTGTGAATTGGTAATTGACAACCAATCCCTGTGGATACGATAACCGGTCTCACCACCGTATTACTTGATTGCGACGAGGTGCACTTGCCTTTATTTATATATCTTAAAAAATTCACGCATCAAGTTTTTGGCGCCGTTGCCGGGGATTGGTTTTGTCAATATCATTAGTAACAAATGAGACAACTAGTTTAGACATTTTTTATTTTATTTTTCTGTATATATTTGATATCTTTCTTTTGTTAGTTTTGTATATATTTGTTTTTGTGTTTCTTTGATCTTGGGCTTAATTGTCTGTGAGGTGAAAAATTGATTAGATAGGATCATGGACTACAATTGGTATCAACCATCTGATGCAGAAAGTGAGATATCTGAGCTGCAGCTGCGGGTAGATATGCTGCAGTTGGCCATAAAAATCCAACAAGTGAGTGATGAGTTGTCAAGGGCACAAATCTCTCCTCCACCAATGGTAGGTTGTTCTGAATGGGGAAATCAATTTCCCAACACTTCTACTCCATGGTGGGGGAACCCTCCAAATAACACTTTGATGGATGAAGGGGAACATTGGGAATCTTCCACACCTTGGTATGATGAGCCATCCCCATTGGAAGTTGTTTGGGAGAACTTCAAATCTGCATTCCCAGTCGAGGTTGAGCAACCTATCCCGGATAGTCAACCTCACTTAGAGGCTGTTTTGGAGAACTTCATGGCAACAACAATGGAAGAATTAAAGAATCAAGAAGATGCCATTCGAAGTCTCGGGGTACGTATTGAGGAACTCTCTAACCTACTATCCAAAATGCCAAATGAGGACTTGATGGATGATGATGAAGATGATGCAATGATGGATGAGGAGGAAGAAGAAGAAGTGGGAGCAACCGAGTCAAGAAGTGAAGACCCTGTTTTGGAGAACATAGGTGCACCACCCCCCATTGAACCCTTGACTAAAGAGCCTGAAAGGAAGAGGCAATTGGAGGACATCTATTTCACCATGCTTGGGGATGATGAAAAACTTTTGGAATTAGATGATGCTATTAGTTCCAATGCATGTGTGGAATGTGATGGGAGAAACACTTGTGTGGTTTGTGCGGAGATTTCTGCATATTTGGAAGGTGATGGATTTGGCGATCTTGAGTGAAGATGGTACGGAAGCGAGAACAGCACCAATGATCCTCTCGATTTGTTTGCCACCTCATATTTTAAAGCAGTCAACAATGGAGTTCATGCCTCTACCTGAGGTTGAACCCCATTTTTATTGGGAAGATTTTATGGATAAAGGGGTCATCTTTGACCCGAGTGGAATTGAAAAGCGCTTCCCATTTGAAGAAGTCGGCATGAATTTCGAGTGCTCACTTCCACATTTTTGCTGCAAATCGTGGGATCCAGGTGAAGGATCTCACATGGTTAGCATTCCTTGGTCCTTATACCACAGGTTATGGGATCCAGGTGGATGCTTCTTGATGAGTCAAGCTAGTGACGTTAAAGAAGCGCTTATTGGGAGGCAACCCAACTTTTCTTAACCCTTCTCTTTAGTTAATTTTGTTTTTGCTTTGACCTCTTGAATAATTTGAGAAGCTCAAGAGGTTTGTTAATAATTTTTGTTAAGTGTCTTCAGATTTTGAATAAAGGAAGGAGAAAAAGAGCAGGGAGAAACAAAGCCAAAAAGTATGTGAGCCAACACCCGCTACCGCCTCGGTAAGCCGTTCCAATTTTTTTGCTTTATTTTATTTTTCTCTCCTCTCCAACTTGATTGTTTACATTGGGGACAATGTAAATCTTTAAGCTTGGGGTAGGGGTATTTTGCATATGTTCATATCTTGCATTGTAAATATTGCATTCATATAGGTTTAGTCTTGCATGATCACATGAATTGATTGCCCTTGCTTAGATTGAGCTTATGATTGTGAGAACTAAGTGCCAATTAAATTGTGATAGTGGATTTTTGAACCCAATTCTGTTTATTCTTGTGATATGGCTGCAAATGAATATGCTTGAGATGATCTTGGATAGTTGATGATTAGCATATGTTTCTTTAGACTTGTGTTTCTCACAGGTTCTTGAACTGATAAATGTGAGCTTTTGAGCCATTAGGGGGTACTCACTAAATCTGCCCCCATTCTTTGTGTAGAGTGTTATTCCTCTTGGTTTGTTTTCTCTAGAACTTGACTTAAAACCATGTTAAAGCTTAAAATTTTTGGAAACATTTTTGAAAATGATTGAGGCAATAGGTATTTTTCTGGCCTTCTGAGCTTTGAATGTGTAAATGCTACCCTTAGTTGCCCAATTTTGAGCCAAAATGAATAAAATGCTTTTCTTGGTACCCTGAAAAATTTTGATACATATACTTGATAAGGGACCTTCTAAAGTATCACAAAAAGGGTGAAAAAGGTAGTTGAAAGTTTGGGATGAAAGAATCAGTAAAAAAAATAAAAATAAAAATAAAAATAAAAAATTCTCCCCTTCTCCAAAAAAAAAAAAAAATTTAAAATAAATAGAGAAGGGGACGACAAAAATAAAAGTGAGAAATAAAAAAGAAAGAAAGAAAAGAAAGGTGGAAAGTATCTTGAAAACCCAAGAAGGAATTTTAGAAGGTGTCTTGTATTGAAATGATTGATACTTGGTCTAGCCTTTTGAAATATCCCTTTCTTGTTATTCCCACCTAAAGATTAATCCCATGGCCACGTTACAACCAAATAAAAGACCTCTTGATTCTTAAGTGTTTTTCATAAATAAAGTGGAGATTTGGTTGATAGTCAAGCATATGGTAGGAATCATTCCTTGAGGAAAATGGAGCGAATTGTTATATATACTTGAACACTTGAGTGAGTGAGGCAAGAAAGAGAGCCAAGCAAATAAACAAGCTTGGGGTGAGCTTCAAGTGAGCAAGAGTGCCCGAATCAGTGAGAATGTGAGTCTAGGAAACTTAAGCCCCTAATTGGACTTGAATTGATTGTCTCTTGCTGAAATAATTGAATGCCTGTTGCTTGGATCATTTTACTCGGGTTCTTAGTTCACTATCCATGCTTTGACTGTTTATCTCTTCTGGCCTTAGTTTTTGCTTGAGGACAAGCAAAGTCTTAAGCTTGGGGTGATTTGATGAGTGTGATTTCACCTCGTTTTTCATGTACATTTCTGCATGCATTTGCATATAGTTAGGCCAATTTAGTGTTGATTTTGTATAGTTTTTCCTTTGGAACGGATGAGGTGGTTTCTGTGTGTTGTTTTGCAGGATTCAGTGGAAAAATGCCCAGAAATCAGCCTTGGTGGAGCTTGGATGGAAAAGAGCTAGAAAAGTGAAGAATACAGCCAAACAGAGCCTATCACGGCCTGGCCGTGATGACCATCACGGCCGTGATCAAGCAGAGAAGAAGGCAAAAGTCAGAGACTGTCACGGCCTAGCCGTGACAGACATCACGGCCGTGACCAACCAGAAAATGAGGGCTCGCGTCGCGAATACTTCTCTCGCCTCGCGAGAGTTAAAAACTTGAAGACACGCCTTGGACAGAAAGCGTCACGGCCTGGCCGTGATGGCCATCACGGCCGTGACGGGCGACGGACCTATAAATAACAGCACAGCAGACAGAAAAGAGGACGAACTTCTAACCTAAAATAATCTGCACTTGGAGGCAGTGGAGGTCAAGCGGCTGGAGAGGGTTTCTACCCAAAAAGGGGGGCGTTTTCTCTGCTCTTGGATGGGGAGAAGATTGGAGGAAGCTTGTCAATGAGTGTTCTCCATCCCTTTTCTCATCCTATTTTGTATTTCCTTATCATGAGTAGTTAATTCCCCATTGTTGGGGTTAGATGTAACTTTTCTAAACTTAGTTGTATTGTGATGTGGTTGTTTTAATACAAGTTTCTATTTCGTATGAGTATGTGATGCTGTGTTTAATGCTTTCCTTGGATTAGCTACCCATAGGAATGATTTGTTGCTTTGATAGATGACTGGAAGGTTGGTATTAAGGCATGCTCATGAATCATATGCCAAGTAGTTCAAGAATCTAGGAATAGGTGTTGAATGCTTGCAATCTTATAAGTCTTGACTTAATGCAAAATCTCAGGTTAATCCACCTAAGGAATTAGGGTTTAATTTGGGGTTTTAGGCTCAATGCACCTAAGGAATTAGGCTTGAGTATTTTAGAAAAGGCTTGATTGGCATAAATTGAATTAGGACTTGTGTTGATAACCATTTCATTGCAACTAAGGGAGGATTAGTGTAGTCTAACCCTAACAATCTTAGCCACATCTCTGTTTGCCTTCCAAGTGTTCGATATAATTCCCAAAAGACCAAAAATATTGTTTTGCTTTCTTTATTTTCTGTTTTAATCCCTCACACTTTAGTTAAGTCTAAATAGTTGTTAAGTTTGTGAATTGGTAATTGACAACCAATCCCTGTGGATACGATAACCGGTCTCACCACCGTATTACTTGATTGCGACGAGGTGCACTTGCCTTTATTTATATATCTTAAAAAATTCACGCATCAAGTACCGAGTCACCGGCAAGTGTACCGGGTCGTCGCAAGTAATAAAATAAACACGGTAAGAATTTACCGAGGTCAAACACAAGGATTGGGCTACCAATTCAACTAATTCGTGAGAAATTCGATAAGTTGGTCAAGTAACAGCAGATGGTTGAGGGGGAGAATAGGATCGCAAATTAAATTAACAAATCTAATAGAACTAAGGAATTAAAATCTAGAAATTAAAATATCTAAGGTCTCAAATCCACCTACCCAATCATGCATAGTACCCAAGTGATGATGATTCTTTCATAAGTTCAATTACAATGTCAACCAGGACCCCCAAATTCTCCTATATCCACTGTGGTGCTCAATAGGACGTATTCAACGATTGGATTAATTACTTACTAGGTCTCATAACCCTAATCATCAAACTCTATTAAACCTGGTTCCTATAAGGTTCCACCGATCTCCTACTCACTCTCGTGCAATATTCGATCGATGATCCCAATTCAAGTTCTAAAACGCGAATTGCCTCCTAAGCCTCATCACGTTTAACTAGTCAATCACGTATGCATATGATAAATGAAATCAAATCAGAATTGGAAAACATTAATTGAAATAAGGGATAAAAACATACATCACATCGAATTCTACACCGCCATGGGTGGTTTCATTGATCCCTCAGACGAGGGGATTAGTTCCTCATGCTCGTAAAGACAGACAAGCAATCGGACATAACCACCATAGTAAAATAAGAAAAAGAAAAGAGGAGACGCAGCTCCAGAAACACAAGGATTCGTCCCTAAACGCTACAAAACAGTGGTAACCAAAAGCTTTCAAATTCTGCCCTAAAACAGCAATATATAGGATTCAGGATCTGCGCGCGCTCGCGAGGCGAATATTAAAATTGACGCGCTTTCAAATTGGACTCTCGCGAGGCAATAGTATGTTTCACGTGGCGAGGCTTCAAATCCTAGTCTTTCACAGCCGTGACCTTCATCACGGCCAGGCCGTGATGGTCTCTGTCCTCCAGGGTCTTCATGATTCGCGAGGCGAGCAACCTCTCGTGAGGCGAGACAAAAAGGATGACTGTTGCTGCTTAGATGATCTTCAGGCTCGCGAGGCGAGCAACCACTCGCGGGGCGAGTATCTCCAGAATGGCAATTTCCACTGTTTTCTTCATTTTCCTTGACTCTAGGAGCTTCACTTCTAACCTGAAACATAAAAAGAAACAAAAAGCGTAATTCTATTCAAAATAAACTAAAAACTACAAAAAATGTCTAAAACGAGTCAAAGTCTAACTTAGGAACAAAACAAGGCCAAATTTGGGCGAAAACGAGATTGAACTCGAATAATTAGCACATAAACCACAGTCTATCTAGTTATAAAACTAGATAAGCCAGAGGCTTATCAAAACACCCCAAACTTAAACCTTGCTTGTCCCCAAGCAAGCTAAAACTCAAAAAAGACTCAAGACTTGGCAAGCTTAAAGGATCAATCAATTTCGCACAAATTTCACGTAATCTTAACAAAGCAGTTTTTCCTTCAATGAATCCCCCCTTGCATCAATGTAATCCCCACATTAATTTACTTTAAACAGTTGAGAACTTATCATTCATGCAAGTATTAATCTAAGTTGAGGATCAAAGTTACAACAAAAGGGAGATCACCAATTTCAAACAATTGCCTTCCTCACAAGGGCATTTAGTATTTCACTCATTCGCTCAATTGTGTCTAGGCTATCAACTTTTCACTCAAATTCACATTTCAAGAGCACTTCCCATGAATTTGATGTTCATCTCAAAAATAGTTCCCACGAAAACATGTATGCAACATCAGAAGGTCTTTTAAAGGTTGAAATGGGGCCTGGCTAAGGGTAGGATATTCAAGGATACTAGGCTTAAGTCCCTAGGAACTAAGAGAGCATGAGCATTTGACACATATTCCACTCAAATTCCTTTTTCCATTTTTCTTTTTGCCTTGGGTGACTACAGCCTTTTCCTTACTAATCTTTTTGTTTTGCCCCTTTTCTTTTGGCAATTTTTTTTCTTTTTCTTTTTTCCTTGGGTTTCAACCTTTATTTTTCTTTTTCTCAACCCAAAATGACATATCACCTTGTAGCCACCCCAAACTTAGTTTCTTACAACCCTTCTCTTGCTAAGCTTCCATGCTCTCCTAATCCTAAGATTGGGTTAACATGATTTTTCAGATTTTTGGCTTATAATATAGGGTCATCAAGAAACAATAGGTTAATTAGGCTCAATGTGGCTAACTAGGGAACATGCATTAGGGACGGTTCTTTTTAGGTCAAGTAGTTATTCAAAGAAAATTTCCTAAATCATTTGATGCAACACATAGACATGCAAACCATGAAGAGATTCAAGCAAATTCGGGAAAGTGAAGCTTAAAAGTGATTCACACAATCAAAAACAAAGTTGGAGGCTCAAATTACTCACCTGGACATTTTTTGCAAATTGTTTGACCGAGATACAATTCCTAGTGTGTGCACCCCTCACCCCAAACTTATCATAAATCAAGCAATCACAATAAAGTTTCTCAAAGTTCAATTTTCAATTTGTCACATGGGGATCAATTTTCTATTTTCAGAACCTAGGGGGAAATCATCGATGGTCAAAATAATTCATGCAATCAATCTATGCTAAATTTAATTAAAATCCAACAAGCTTGCCGACACAACATTCATACACATACTCTTGATCTTCTCAAATTATTCAAGAGCGACAAACAAAAACAAAAACAAAAACAAAGAACAAGGCAATTGGTTCCCTCCCCCACACTTAAAGCATACATTGTCCTCAATGAAAGAACACAGATATAAAATAAGAGTGAGGAAATGAGAGGGTGCTCCCTGATCAAGTTGTAGTAGCCGCTTCCACGCAAAGCTCTTCTATGGTTGCATCCTCATCTAATTGGTCTCTCGGTCACCCCTCTGCTGGGCCAAAGGTCTCTCCTGGAAGAAATCCTAGCTTGGGTTGCCACCCAATAAGCGCTTCTTTAACGTCACTAGCTTGACTTATTAAGAAGCATCCACCTGGATCCCACAGCCTGTGGCATAAGGGCCAAGAGATGCTCATCATGTGAGATCCTCCACCCGGATCCCATGGTTTGTGAAGTGGCAATTGCAGAAGCAATACGACTCTTTTCACAATTCCACCTAGCACGTGAGTGAAAACTCCATTGACCTCTGCAATTATGAACTCACTTCCTCTCGGGTCAAATGGTGTTTTCTCGAGGAAGTGTGCCATACAAGTGGGAGGGACTAACTTACCAGTGTACACACATGCATGCAAGCCAACATATTTATTTAATGCAGCAAAATCAGATTGCTTGGCAAGCATGGTGAAATACACTACCACATCGTCTGCGTTTTGATCCATCCCCCCAACCATATTCTGCTCAAGCAATGCTTCATGTGGGTATTGTACTAGCCGTTTGCAAACCTCCCCCACTTGCTCCGGTGCCTTGTCACTTGTCAACTCCTCTTTCTCAGGTTGCTCTTCCTCAACATGTGGTTGTTCCGGGGCCTTGTCTTTAATTTCCTGAGAACTAGTTGCACCCCTGTTAGATCCCAACACCCTACCGCTTCTAGTTGTTACGGCATTGCATTGGTTCTTAGGGTTGTTCTAGGTATCACCTGGGAAAGTGTTTGGGAGACGCTCATTTAGTTGCTTTGCGAGCTGAGCCATCTGCGTCTCTAGATTCTGAATTGCTGACCCTGTATACGTTGCCAACTTGTCAACTGCCGCATTCATCTTCTCTAATGCTGTGCCTGTATAGATTGCCAACTTCTCAATTGCCGCATTCGTCTTCTCAAAACCCAACTCCCAAGGTTGCCTTCCACCATCTGTTATTTGCAATTGATTAGGCCCCGGAAGAGCCTGCTGAGTATTATGCTGATGGATCACATAGTTAGGCCTCTGACCCTGTGGAGGTTGTTGTTGCCAATTATGTTGAGGTTGTTGTTGCTCGGCTAGACCACCACTAGCATTACTCCAAGCGAAACCCGGATGGTCTCTCCTCATATAACCCCTACTCCGATTCTGACTGTTCCTCTGATAGTTGTTCTGGGGCACACTGTCATAGAAATTGTGGCATGAGTCCACATGTTCTTGAGAGAAGTAGAATGGACAGCTCTGAGTGTCACAATCTCCGTTACAATTTTCATAACCCGGAGGCATTCCCTCGTGCATCACACTAACCTTCTTGTTCAAAGACAAAGCCGCCATTTGCATCTTCAACAGTTCATTTTGTTCCAGAATGGCTTCTATTGCTGCAGAACTGAATCCACTTGGGGTTTCCCTACCACGGTTGTAATCATTGTACGACATCTTCTCCAATAATGCCCATCCATTCTCAGCTGATAAGTAGGAAAATGAACCGCCAGCTGCGGCATCACAATCCATCTGGTAGCGCCCCCTTAACCCGTTAAAGAAATGTTGAACTTTGGAGACTAGGTCAAAGAAAGCTGAGGGCCATCTCCTCAAGATCATTTGCTTCAAACCTCTTCCGCTCTCTGGCTTCTTTCCTTAAGCGCTTCTCGGTCTTGGTGATCTCCGAATCAAATAGCAAGTCCTGTTGTGAGAGGGTACCTCGCATACAAAAACAAGGCAAGACCAAGTGGAATCAAAGAAGTAGAGAGAAATAAAAATGAATAAGTAAAAATAGCAAAAAATAAAAAATAAAAATAAAAATAAAAAACAACTTAACCAAATAATCAAATTCCCTAAAATTAGGAAAATTGGTTGTGCCAATCCCCGGCAACAGCGCCAAAAACTTGCTGAGTCACCGGCAAGTGTACCGGGTCGTCGCAAGTAATAAAATAAACACGGTAAGAATTTACCGAGGTCGAACACAAGGATTGGGCTACCAATTCAACTAATTCGCGAGAAATTCGATAAGTTGGTCAAGTAACAGCAGATGGTTGAGAGGGAGAATAGGATCGCAAATTAAATTAACAAATCTAATAGAACTAAGGTATTAAAATCTGGAAATTAAAATATCTAAGGTCTCAAATCCACCTACCCAATCATGCATAGTACCCAAGTGATGATGATTCTTTCCTAAGTTCAATTACAATGTCAACCAGGACCCCCAAATTCTCCTATATCCACTGTCGTGCTCAATAGGACGTATTCAACGATTGGATTAATTACTTACTAGGTCTCATAACCCTAATCATCAAACTCTATTAAACCTAGTTCCTATAAGGTTACACCGATCTCCTACTCATTCTCGTGCAATATTCGATCGATGATCCCAATTCAAGTTCTAAAACGCCAATTGCCTCCTAAGCCTCATCACGTTTAACTAGTCAATCACGCATGCATATGATCAACGCAATCAAATCAGAATTGGAAAACATTAATTGAAAGAAGGGAGAAAAACATACATCACATCGAATTCTACACCGCCATGGGTGGTTTCATTGATCCCTCAGACAAGGGGATTAGTTCCTCATGCTCGTAAAGACAGACAAGCAATCGGACATAACCACCATAGTAAAATAAGAAAAAGAAAAGAGGAGACGCAGCTCCAGAAACACAAGGATTCGTCCCTAAACGCTACAAAACAGTGGTAACCAAAAGTTTTCAAATTCTTCCCTAAAACAGCAATATATAGGATTCAGGATCTGCGCGCGCTCGCGAGGTGAGCATGCTCTCGCGAGGCGAATATTAAAATTGGCGCGCTTTCAAATTGGACTCTCGCGAGGCGATAGTATGTTTCGCGTGGCGAGGCTTCAAATCCTAGTCTTTCACAGCCGTGACCTTTTTCACGGCTAGGCCGTGATGGTCTCTGTCCTCCAGGGTCTTCATGATTCGCGAGGCGAGCAGCCTCTCGCGAGGCGAGACAGAAAGGATGACTGTTGCTGCTTAGCTGATCTTCAGGCTCGCGAGGCGAGCATCCAATCGCGGGGCGAGTATCTCCAGAATGGCAATTTCCACCGTTTTCTTCATTTTCCTTGACTCTAGGAGCTTCACTTCTAACCTGAAACATAAAAAGAAACAAAAGGCGTAATTCTATTCAAAATAAACTAAAAACTACAAACAATGCCTAAAACGAGTCAAAGTCTAACTTAGGAACAAAACAAGGCCAAATTTGGGCGAAAACGAGATTGAACTCGAATAATTAGCACATAAACCACAGTCTATCTAGTTATAAAACTAGATAAGCCAGAGGCTTATCACGAAGCTGTCCATCACACTTCCTCTCATCTGCATGCCATCTAATGTTCTTTGTGTCATTTACATTAGCAAACAATCGCTTGAACCGCAGAATCACGGGAAGATACCATAACACCTTCGCAGGAGGACCTTTGGTGACCACATCACAACTAGAATCACCATCCTTCACTTTGTAGCGTGATACCCCACACCTAGGGCACTCATACATCTCTTCAAACTCTTTCCTGTATAATATGCAATCATTGGGGCAAGCGTGTATTTTCTTATACTCCATACCCATCGGACACAATATCTTCTTTGCCTCATAGTTTCGAGATGGCAATGTGTTACTTTTTCGAAGCATGTCTTTCAACAACTCAAGCAATTCGGTAAAGCTTTTATCGCTCCACCCATTTCTCGCCTTCACATTGAACAATCTTAACACCGCTAACAACCGTGTGAAATTAGTGCACCCCGGATACAAAGCCACTTCCGCATCACTACACAAAGTATCATACACATGTGCGCGCCGAAAAGACTCTTGCCCAACATCACGGATCATGTCCTCTAGTCCATCGTCCATATCCATGTCATCAAATTCCTCTCTATCCGACGCCCTCGGCCTGTCTAACGATTCACCATGACATATCCATGTTGTATAACTCTTGCGAATCCCCTCACAAATAAGATGATCACGTATCTCCTCAGCTTTTAGTCGTCTCTCATTCAAACAGTTAACACAAGGACAATAAAACCTCCCGCTACCACTATCAGGAGCATTTGTTTTTGCAAACTGTAGAAAATCTTCCACTCCATTCTCATACTCATCTCCGTCTAGCATTCATCCAACCGCGATATCCATGACTAAAACCAATAACTTCGTACTTAGTCCAACATATTCATCAACCACTTCTTATGACAGGGTATGGCCCTATACCATTCGAGAAGAAACTTTTCCAACATTCGGTTAACAGTTAGTCCTTAACTCTCATGCTCATACTCGACTAAATTTTAGCAGCATTTCCCTTCGGTCTCCGATGACATCCACCACGATAAAGTATGCACCCGGAGAACTAAAGGAAATGTATCAATCCGAACTTTCATCAAGTATATAACATTAGAATCAATGAATAACTATTTTAACTGAATGAAGAAAAAGTTTTTTCCCAAACTGTCCAACTTTGGACAATTCAAGATCCAATACAATGAGCGGTACATTAAGCACGTACACGTGTGCTCATTAGTATTGCATCTCAAACGGGAAACTAAGGCTTTACTAATTATTGTGGGCATATGCTCGGATCAAATAAATTTTCAAGCAAATACATTAAAACTCCAATGAAAACTTTTCAGCCAAAACGATGGAAATCAAACCTTACTTTGTAATTTTCCAATGCAAAGCGGCTATCTGCTGGTATAACTCATTTCTTGTATTTTCCTGTCAGCACACCACATGCAAGTGGACTCCAAGTTGTCAAACCCAAGCCATAGTTACAGTTTGATTTGGATCTGAGAAAATAACATTGCCTCATCATAAACCAAATGACTTGACAAAACCCGTGAAAGTATAATCTTAAATGCTTCTCTCCATGAATCTCAACTCTCAATTTCCCAACATCCATACACAAGATGATATAAAATACAAAATTGGTAAAACTACTATGGGCAAGAAGCTCTTACCTTTTGTATCCAAGGATTGTGCCCCTCACGTAGAGTCTAAAATCAAAGCATGAAAAATACAGTGTTAGCTTATTTAAGACCAAAAGATCATATAAGAAAATGAGTAGCGAAGAGCTCTGGCTATTCAGGCAAGAAGCAAACATGAAGAAAAAAACTAAATCCATCATGCCATCATATATATTCAATCAAAAACTATATATATCCTTTATTCTCCTTAAGAAAACACAAAGTTTCCCTTCCTGCCATGTATTTTTGGTGCATATTGCAGTTGAAACACATCTTCTAAAAAGGCAAGCGAAATGTAAATGACCAACTTCTACAATAGACCAGAAACTCTTAAGAGCTACCAAATTATAAAATAATCTCTTTGAACACTCGAAGTCTCTAGTGCTTAAGAGATCAACACACAGAGACTAATATCTTGCTACAACAAAGTATCGTAGCATCTGAATAACAAGCAACCAAAACATTACCAGTAAAATAAAATTAAAACCAAAACAGAAAGCAAGAAATATTACCAGTAATAATGTCAAACATTTCATTAAATCAACAAAACATAGAGGCCTCAAAATACTAGAACTGCTCGGATCCAAACCACTAGACCTCAAAGTAAAAAGGGACAAAACACTATCAAGTAGTAATAATCGAATCCAAGTTCTCAAAATCTCATAGTAACAACAACAAAACAAGTAAATAAGCATGCACTCATGTTGCGACCTAAAAAAAAGGCTAGTTTTTCCTCTTAGAGAGAAAACATGGAGTCGCCACCAACTTTATTTAATTTCAGGAAAGTTGGAAAACCCTTCAAGACGAAGCTTCGGGTTCGGGAGTCGATTATGTCTAAGGAAGGCACGGAGACTTAACCTCACGGCACTCTAGAACATCCATAAATGGTTACCCAAAAATTAGTTGTGTAAATTATTAGTAACTTTGAAATATTTGTTTAACCCGTTGTGAGTCTCTTTATTAAAACTACATGAGGTTGAACATGGCACGTAAGTCCACAGAGCAACCACTAAATCTGAAGGGTTGAACATGACACTTGTCATAGGGCAACCCAAAAAAAAGAAGAAGTTGTATTAATCAAGTGATCATCCTCTATTTTTTTATGTAAAATAAATAATTTTTATCTCTTGAAAATGGGACAGAAACGTAGAAATGAAGCTTTTTACCAACTTATTCAGATAACAGAAGCACAGAGAAGTAAGGGTGTCAAGAGAAATTTATTAATAATATCAACGAAAAGAACAAACATTACCAAACGAGAGTAGAATAAGAATGACTTTGTTTACTCCCAGTGGTAAGATTGTAAGATCGAAGTCTTTACATTCAATCTCCCTGGCTCATTCAGCTCTTCCTTCTTAACCACTTATAATAATAGGGAAGAGAAAAGGAAGCTCCGATTTCTGATCTCTCTTCCTCACAACAAAAATCTCTCTTTATTTTCTCTTTTCTTTGTATCTTTCCTCTCTATCTCCTCTCTGATCTTTCGTTTCCTCTCAAGAACAGTGTTCTCCCCTCCAAAAAAATGTCCTCCCCCAGACCCTATCTTTTTCCTCTCCTTTTATAGACGGAGGAGAGGGCTTCTTGCTTCTTCTCCGTTGACTTCAAGGTCGGCTTGCACGAATACCCAAGGCTTGGGCCGTTCTGAACAGCGGAAAGGAGGGGATTTGATGTGAGGGTTGCACCTTTGAAAAAGGAAGGAGATGGGGGTTTTTGTCTGGTGGGTATGAAGGCTTTTTAGGGTTAGGAGTGAGGCTGCTAGGTTAAGACGAGGGAGGAGATGGAAGAAAAAAGAGAAGACCAATGGGTAGAGGAGGTGCAAAAAAGGGGGTTCTGAGCAGAGATAGCGTGTGTCCAGATGGGGTTGTATGAGTAGGAGAAAGGTGGTGATTTGATGTGCGGGTTGCACGCTTGAAAAGAGAAAGGAGATGGGGGGTTTTGAGCAGAAATAACGTGTGCCCAGACGGGGTGGCATGAGTAGCAGAAAGGTGGTGATTTGATGTGAGGGTTGCACGCTTGAAAAGAGAAAGGAGGTGGGGGGTTTTGAGCAGAAATAGCGTGTGCCCAGACGGGGTGGCATGAGTAGCAGAAAGGTGGTGATTTGATGTGAGGGTTGCACGCTTGAAAAGAGAAAGGAGATGGGGTTTTTTGGTCTGATGTGCATGATGGCTTTTTAGGGTTAGGAGTAGGGTTACCAGGTTAAAACAAGGGAGGAGCTAAGGAAGAAGGAGGACCAATGGGTAGAGGAGGAAAAGAGGTCTTGCCTTGTATGTAAAGTGGGTAGGAGGCGTAACTCAGCTTCCTTTCCTTTTTGTTGATTGTCTTCTTCTCCTTGTTCTCCTCGTCCTTTCTCCCTTATCTTATCCTTCTTCTTTCCTTATTCTTTAGCCTTCAGCCTAAAAAGAAAATTGCAGTGGACGGAATCCCTTCGTCCCAACAGAAACTTAGATATGCAAAAGTAGATATACACTGGACGGACGTCCTCGTCCAATAAGAAAAGATAATTGCAGTGGACGGAACCTCCTCGTCCAACAGAAATTAACATAATTGAAGTGGACGGAACCCCCTTGTCCAACAGAAATAAGAGGGACGGGACTGGACGGGACCACCCCGTCCTCCAGCAAGTGTAATGACTGGACAGGACCACCCCATCCATGGGCAAGTGCGGTGGACTGGACGGGCCCAACAGCAAGTGCAAAGCAATGGACGGGACCACCTCATCCACTAGCAAGTGTAATGACCGGACGGGACCACCCCGTCCATGGGCAAGTGCAGTGGACTGGACGAGCCCAACAACAAGTGCAAAGCAATGGACGGGACCACCCTGTCCACCAGCAAGTGTAATGAATGGACGGGACCACCCCGTCCATGGGCAAGTGAAGTGGACTGGATGGGCCCAATAGCAAGTGCAAAGCAATGGATGGGACCACCCCGTCCACCAGCAAGCATAATAACTGGACGGGACCATCCCGTCCATTGGCAAATACAAATGTGATGGACGAGACTTCCCCGTCCAACAAGAAGTCCCATGTGATGGACGGGGCTTCCCCGTCCTCGGCAAGTGCAAATGTGATGGACGGGACTTCCCCATCCAACAGCAAGTACAAATGTGATGGACGGGACTTCCCCGTCCACATCAAGTGCAAATGTGGTGGACGGGACTTCCCCGTCCAACAGCAAGTACAAATGTGATGCACGGGACTTCCCCGTCCACAGCAAGTGCAAATGTGATGGACAGGACTTCCCTGTCCAACAACAAGTACATATGTGATGGACGGGACTTCCCCGTCCAACGGCAAGTACAAATGTGATGGACGGGACTTCCCCGTCCAACGACAAGTACAAATGTGATGGATGTTACTTCCCCGTCCACAGTAAGTGCAAATGTGATGAACGTGACTTCCCCGTCCAACAGCAAGTACAAATGTGATGGATGGGACTTCCCCGTCCAACAGCAAGTACAAATGTGACTGACGGGACTTCCCCGTCCATCCCGTCCATTGGCAAATACAAATGTGATGGACGAGACTTCCCCGTCCAACAACAAGTCCCATGTGATGGACGGGGCTTCCCCGTCCACGGCAAGTGCAAATGTGATGGACGGGACTTCCCTGTCCAATAGCAAGTACAAATGTGATGGACGAGACTTCCCCGTCCACAGCAAGTGCAAATGTGATGGATGGACGGGACTTCCCCGTCCAACAGCAAGTGCAAATGTGATGGACGGGGCTTCCCCGTCCAACAGCAAGTTAGCTATCAGTTCCCTACTTTCTTCATTTTTTCTTTTTTTTATTATTTGTCTCCTTGAAGTGTAATGTTACAATAAAAGACGGACAAAAATGGGTGTTCACAACTCTCACCAGAAGCAGAAGCAGCGGAGACCGGCGAGCAACAGGGAGAGACAGAGGTGGGAGGCGGCGGCGAAGCAGTGAGGGACGAGACTTCCCCGTCCAACAGCAAGTACAAATGTGATGGACGGGACTTCCCCATCCACAACAAGTACATATGTGATGGACAGGACTTCCCCGTCCAACGGCAAGTACAAATGTGATGGACGGGACTTCACCGGCCACAGCAAGTACAAATGTGATGAACGTGACTTCCCCGTCCAACAGCAAGTACAAATGTGATGGACGGGACTTCCCCGTCCAACAGCAAGTACAAATGTGATGGACGAGACTTCCCCGTCCAAAAGCAGGTGCAAATGTGATGGACGGGACTTCCCCGTCCAACAGCAACTACAAATGTGATGGACGGGACTTCCCTGTCCACAGCAAGTGCAAATGTGATGGACGGGACTTCCCCGTCCAACAGCAAGTTCAAATGTGATGGACGAGCTTCCCCGTCCAACAACAAGTGCAAATGTGATGGACGGGGCTTCCCCGTCCAACAGCAAGTTAGCTATGAGTTCCCTACTTTCTTCATTTTTTCTTTTAATATTATTAGCCTCCTTGAAGTGTAATGTTACAATAAAAGACAGATAAAAATGGGTGTTCACAACTCTCACCAGAAGCAGAAGCAGCGGAGACCGACGAGCAGCAGGGAGAGACAGAGATGGGAGGCGGCGAAAGCGATGAGGGACGGCGAGCACAGAGCGATGAGAGAGATGGGGACGAAGTGACAAGCACAAAACGAGTGAGGAAGTGAAAAACAAAGGAATGGAAGAACAGAGCAAAAACAAAGGTAAAGGGCACATGACAGATGGAGGGAATGAAAATAGAAACAAAAAGTAGGATTTTGTCAAATATTACACATCGGTTGTCCAAAAACTGATGTGGTTTGTAATATTTCACATCGGTTCTCTAGTAACCGATATAGAAACTTACGATTTAATTTAAAATTTCATTTTTTTTAATTTATGACATCGGTTATATTTAAACCTATGTGGTTAATATATATTAGACATCGGTTCAATAGGAACCGATGTGGAAAGTAAAAATTCTAAATTTTAATTTTTTTAATTTTATACATCGGTTATGATACAACCGAAGTGGTTAATATATATATTAGACATCGGTTCTAAAAGAACCGATGTGGAAAAATAAAAATTTTAAAATTTAAATTTTTTTGTTTTAATTTTAGACATCGGTTAAAATACAACCGATGTGGAATCCTTTGCTTTTAATTTCAAAAATGGCACCACCTAGTTTTATACATCGGTTTTTGTGAAACCGATGTGGAATCTCCGATGTTAAAAGCATAATTTGCACTAGTGTCTTTGACTGTGTGTGTGTGTGTGTATATATATATATATATATATATATATATATATATATATATATATATAATTAAAATGAAGGTGGTGGTTGGGGCACTTTTGTAAAATCACTTGGGTTAATGAATTTTTTTAAAGGAAGGTGGTGGCTGGGGCACTTTTATAAATCACTTGGGTTAATGAGTTTTTTTCATTTATTGCAAATTTAATGATATCTTTTTGTGCTAGAATTGTAACACCTCGATTTTTCTACTTTCTAAGATCAGTATAAATATAAATAAATGTTTATATTTTTATCTAAGACTTTGAAAATGATTTTGGATAAACAAAAGTCATATTTATACTCTACTTTATCGTAGAGAATTACGGTTATATTTTGGGTTGAAAATTCAGACGGAACTCGGTATGCGTTTTCACCTAGCAATTAATGAAAGTAATGATGAGTTTAAGTGTGAAAAGACCAAAATACCCCTAACCTAACCTATCCTAGTTAAATATTAACCATGGTTAAGGCAAGACAAGTTCAAATTGTCTACTTCCTCTTGTTTTTATGGTCACAAATCAGTCACACTTCCAACCAATCCTCACCACATGTTTGTCATGATGACATTAGAGGTGTAATGACCATTATGCCCTTAAGTTGGTTTTAAATGTCAAAATTGTCCCTAAGTGAAATTACACCTTTGTCATCAAATGAAAATCAATTTGGACACCTTTGTCCTTGAAAACCCACGGCCCAACCCCTTCACATTGGTCATTTCATTCATTTTTATCAAACATCATCTTATTCCTCACTTTTTTCTCTCAAAATTCTCTAAGTTCCATAACCAAAATTTGTGAAGAAACTACTTGATCTCTTACCATTTTTCAACTTCTAAGAGGTATACCATACTCATCTCACTCAATCAATATCATGTTCTTCATTCATTTTAATGATTGAAGCTATGATCATCATGTTTTCAATTTCTAGGTCTAGAACTTCAAAAATCTCTAGAAAATCATAGAAAAATCCTATGATCATGAAACCAATTTCTATGATATTGTAATCAGCTCTATGTTTATAATTTAAACAAAAATTTCCTTCC
Source organism: Sophora flavescens (assembly GCA_030762895.1). Classification (NCBI taxonomy): domain Eukaryota; kingdom Viridiplantae; phylum Streptophyta; class Magnoliopsida; order Fabales; family Fabaceae; genus Sophora; species Sophora flavescens. Next base: position 1,901,229 of record JAUPTC010000016.1, read on the forward strand.
TATCTTTCCCTATGAGGCCGAAACCTAACTTGTGTAGGTGGAGGAACTTTGTTCAATTTTTTTGGAAAGTTATACTTGATTCAATCCTTCTAATTCATGTATGTATTGAATCTAAGTTGTTGAATCAAAATGAAATCTCTAACCTATTATTTTGTGTCATGGCCAAAATTTTTTTTTTGTAAGGTTGAAATATTTTATTTCAATCTTTGTATTTCAATCATTGATTTAGTGTTTCAAGTGATTAAGGATCACTAATCCAAGAGCTTAGGAATTTTTGAAAATTTTAGCCACATGAAACCCTCATATGGCCGAATCCTTGTTCTTGAGAACTTGGTTGATTTTGTTATATTTTTCAACTTATGATCATTGTTCTTAACTCTATACTACTCTAAGATCATGGATCTAAGAGTATGTATAAATTTTGAGATCTCTAGCTAATTTATGTAGTGATGGCCGAACCTACATCATTAGGAGTTAGCAGGTTTTCTTCAAAATTTAACTTGTTTTATTGTTGTGGTTTGTTGAAGGATAAGTATCGTATCGGGTACGTGTGATACCGACGTTCGAATTTTCGACGAAAACCTTAATCGGAAGGAAAAGTATTCAAAAGTTAAGGGGAGTACCTGAGGGATTTTTTCGATATCTATATGCTATAAGTTGTGGTCTGTATAATTTATTTGGGTGTGTTTGTGGTATTTTTAAATTATCTTGCATAATTAATATATTTGCTGTTATTATCTGCTTTTAATTGATTATCTACAATTATGTGTTATAGCATTTAATGCATGTCATAAACTATTTTATATGCTATATTGTGAATGTGGAAATTTTATGTATGTTGATTGTTGGTTGAAAAGCCTGACAGTGGTCAATTAATTACGAGGTTAAAAGTGTTAAAAATCTTTTTAAGAAATATCGAATTTTAATTGATGGAATATAGTAATATATTATTAATTAGTGTTTTTATTGGTTAAAAATGGAGAATAGTTAAAAAATAATATTATTTTAATGATTTAAATGACGTAAGAGTGTTTTATGAGTTCAGTGAGAGCGTAACCGTGAAAATATTTTAGTACTGCTAATTTTTACATAATAAATTTCTAAATATTAGAAAATGTTATTATAAAAAAATAAGTTTCAAAAATAATTTTATTATGGTGTTGAGAAAATTATTTTACTAGAAAAGTCAAATTTTGACTAAAAACGTTTTTAAAACGTCAAGCGACGAACAATTCCGATAATGTTTACGGAAAGTATTCTTAAAAGCAGCAACATTGGTTAAAACAGATAATTAATCTCAAAATGGTATTTTTTTTTGGAACTAAGGACTTTTGGAAGAAAATGAGTTTTTAAGGGATTTGATGATTTTATAAACGAATTTCCAACGTAAAAGGATTTTCTGTAAAGTAGTTTTTATACAATGGTGTTATTTCCGACAACTTGGATAAGTTGAGGAGGTTTTGTTTTTGATTTGTGTTTCACAAAATGAAAATGTTTTTAAAATTGAAAGACAAACCTAGTTGCCGAGACGTCAGGGTCTAGTGTTCTATGGTATGGACCGTGTGTCCTAAAGGTGAAGTTATGGACTATATGTCCTATAAAAAGTTGTATTGATTTTTGTGCTGCAAAATCTACTAGTCTAAGTCTGGTGCATCGATCTAGATTTCGTGATTTGAATTTGCACATTTGGACTTGGAGTCCTTTTTATTTAAAATGAATGTTAAACTTAAATGTTTAAAAGTTAGGTTGGTCGTGAGCCTTTGAGCTTCGATAAGGAAAGAATGAACACAAAGAAAAGTGACGTGAACCAAATATTTTACATGCATTTTGCATTTTTTTGGCAGACGTGCCTATGTGTATAATCTTGAATTCTTGATGTCAAGCTATTCAAGTAGTTGCAACATTGTGCCTTGATGGACAATGAAACCATATACTATAAACAGTAACCACTGTGCCTCATTTTGGACAGTGCTATGGTTAAATTCAATCTGGTATGCCTTATTTGGCAAATAGAGCTTGATCAGCTCATTTATTTTGGTGAGGGAATCTCCGGAGATTAATTTCAAAGGTTTAGATGGTGATCATTGAAGTTTTATGCATTGTTATAAAAATGACGATGACTGTCGGGTATGAAACCCTTTGATAAACTATTTGTTTTTTTTTAAACATTGATGTTATTATAACTATATATGTTGTGTGTCGTTTTGTGTGTCGCGCATGTAGTTATCATTTTAAAATCAATATTTTGGTTCTCACCCTTGCATATACTTGTTCTTCTGGCTTTACTGTTTTACCCTGGTACATGAGTGCAAATGTTGCAAAAGAGTTCCTTAAGTCACTTGGAGACTAAAGTCCGGATAGCGGGAAAAGATGTGTGATCATAGGGATGACCATGGGGTCTTTTCAGTGAATGTCTTGTAGAATGACCAGCTTCGGTTTGTGTTTGAGGATGTATGTTTTAAAAAGTTTAGTATGTGGGTCTTGATAGTTTTCACATAGTTTATAAGAAAAGACTTTTAAGAAAAACTTGTACGTTGTGGAAGGTTTGTTTATAAATAAAATTGGTATATGTGTGTTGTCGAGTATAGTGTAAAGGTACTGTTTTGTCGTGTGCATCACATTCTTCCGAAGTGGTAAGAAGAAAAATTTTTACACCCAGATTTTCTGACTTAAAGTAAATCAATTTCCGAAAGCAACCAGCAAATTTCTTTTTAATTTATTTCCGCATGTGTTCACAAAGTAATGTCCAGGGGGGTGTTACAAGAATCTAATAAACTTTTTATTTTTTATTTTAGAAAAATTTGCACATTTTAGTGTTAATGCTAAATGGTTTTTATATTCCTTCACCCATTTGGAACCCCTTTTTATCATTTATGCACTGTTCCAGTGCACCGTTTTCTAGGCTTCATTTCTTGCAATCACCCACCGTTTGGAATCCCTCTTAGGCTCTTATTAGCTTTGCCCCTTTCTATAACTTTTTGGCAAGAATTGGTGCATTTTACCCTAGAACCCTGTGAGAATGTAGACTTCCATTTTCCTGTGAATTTTTATTGTGAGGAGCACATTGTCTATATGGGATGCCAACCTCACCTCCAAGATTTCCAAGAGTGAGAGAGAGTTTCTGGTCTTTTTGAGAATTACAGGTATGACGGAGGCACTATCATGGTTTTTTTCCTTTTTTTTTAAACAAAACATAAAATCATATTTATTAGATAAACAAATTCTTATTGAGTTAAATAGTTTGATTTATATAGATGGGTAGTCCTACTGCTTCGTGATTCAGTGAACTGAACAGTTGGTTTGTGACTGAGTTTGACCCAGCCAAGGTAAGTGTTTCAACTATAACCTATGATATTTTTGATGTTTTATATAAAGGTAGGTGTTGCTTGATTTTTTGTGCTTTAAAATAAACCATATATGTCTTCAAAAAAATGTTTTTGATGAAATTTTATGGCCCTTTTATATGTCTAAAAATAATAAATTTCATCACCGAAGGGGATGACCGAATGATGGAAGGGGTGTTTGTAATGAACTGCTCTAACAAAGGAGTTTGCACAAATGTATGTAGAACATTTGACAAAGCCCCTACTGTAATGGGCAGTGCATAAATTTCATTAAATTGATTCAATGGGCAAGAGGGTAATTTGATGCTTTATATTAGTGGATTGCCTCATTTCTTTTAAACCTATGATGTAGACCTCTCTTTTACATAATTATATAAACACAGTTGACATGTTAATCATAAATTTTGATAGGATGGAATATTATCCTCAATCATGTAAAAGTTACAGTTATTGTTTTTTTTCCATCCTAGTATTTTGGCTTCTAATGTACTGTTAGTCATCCCAATGTTATTATAGATAAGGAAAAATGGAATGGGTAGAAGAGGGACTTGAGTAGTAACAACAATGAATGGCTGACATTAGATTTGCTTAAGATTCTGTAGCAAATCATTGTTGGACAACATGATTTTGGTTTCTCTCCATTTTCCTGTAAAACACATAGAAAGCAAAAGTGTCACTTGATTTTGATTCAGATTCAATGTCTCTTACCAATAATGTTTTTTTATAGGTATCTTACTTTTGCATTAAAGATGAGTACATATTTATAAATATATTTGACATGTAAATCATGTTTTTATCCAACGTTAAAGGAATAACCTACCTCTCATTGTTTTTTTTATTTTTTATTAAAGGTTATGGCATGCTAAGGCATCACTATAGAAATAGGCATCTTAACTAGGTTGGCACCCCAACTTCTAACAATCACCTGCCGCAAGCCAACATATTATTGATGATAAAAAAGAATACAAAGAAAAGCATGGGGGGACAAAAAAACCAAAACCCATGAAAAAAAAGTCAACTAAACCTAAAGTTAGGCAAGGCAATTCTATTTCGAAAAAACTCATCCCTAATAAAGTCAGGGACATTGTCCCACCAGTTAAAACAATGACTAGCTACACCATAATTCGCTAAACCATCTGCACAGCTATTTCCTTCTCTGTAAATGTGAGTCACCCGAAAGTTCATGCTTCTACAAAGGCACAACTATTTAGTTATCTATTTTCTGCACATTTAGAAATGTTTGGATAATTTGATGTTTTTGATAACTTTAATTAACTTTGGGGGATTTTGGAAAACTCATGTTGATCTTTTTCATAATACTATGATACTTTATATTTTAGAACGCTCTTATAATTTTGGGTTTCTTCTTTAACAAAATATTAAGATATAATGAATGCATTATTATATTAGGTGATAAACATGTGAACACTTCCTCGTGGGAACATTTGATTGAAATGTGGGAGTCATTCTAATGCTCAATTCCATACACAAATTCAGACACATGAAATGTATGGGAGTGTTAAGGAGAGGTATCCAATAATGACGTATGTTAATTCTCCCTTTAAAAGGTCATTAATGACAGAAAAGATAATGTAGATTTGGATATAATAGATATATGTGGCTTTACACTTGATGTACTAAGAATTCATAAACACAAATCACGTTTCATTTCCATGTGCTGATAGTGCTTTTGATTGTGGTCAAGTTATAGTGCATGAATAAAATAATCTAGATAACTTTTAACTATTATCCTATGAACATATTCCTTTGTGTTAAAATTTGCTCATACTTATTAAGATCTATATTTAGATGGAGCTTCATATACTTTTTATGTCATTTAGGAATTTAGATAGAGACAAAAGTCAATTCAAAAATTACTCTTGACTAATTTTTTCCCTAATAGGTGTATAACTGTATCCATATCAATTATGTTTGGAGTGACTATTTTTCTTCTCAAAGTGTGTTGTACCATAGAGTTTTTTGGTTAAATTTCACTTATAAGATAAGGATGTCTACTCTCTAGCCATGTTTGCCTATATAAAAACATGATTAGAAGTTCAAAACATAAAGCACCATTCCACACTTTTTCTTTTAAAAAATTGCACAAATTATAAAATGTTATTTTCTATATTCAAGAATAATTATCTAAATAAATTAGTATTAACATGTATAAAATGTCCGTGCATCGCACGGGTACAAGATCTAGTGTGTGTGTGTGTGTGTGTGTATACTAGATGATGGACCCGTGCGATGCACGGGTGAAATATACGCGAGGGTATAATTTCATTTTATTTGGAAAGACAATATATGATTATGTTAAATTCGAAAATAAATAAATAAATAGATGTGTGAATGACACAATGCATTTTATACAGGTTTGCAAGATACAATAATGAAATTCTAAACAAAGTTGAAATTTTGAAATGAAATATATGTCCCTTATAAAAAGAAAATTTCAGTAAGAGTTTGCTGTCTATAGAAATTGTCAACTATAGATTCCATGTATAGGTTGAACATGTACCTACCACGGATAAATTATTTGTAGGAATAATATTTTTAATTATTTTAAAAGAGAATTTGTGTTTGAAACATAAAAATAATGTTAGAATAAAAGACTAATAATTTTATTTTTTTGTTAATATTGAAGAAAAAAAATATAAAAAATCGTTTTTCTATATATTCAATTATGTGAAGTAACGGTAAATACATTGGTGATAGAATACAATTTAAACCAAAAAAGAGTTGAATATAATAATGTGAACACCTAATTTTGTCCGGATATTTCATCCTTTTAATTAATATTTACAAAATTAAAAATGGAAAATAAAAATAAAATAAAAAATAATACATCTGAAAGTCAAATAAAAAGAAAAAAAAAGGGGGGGGGGGGGGGGGGGAGAAGGTTTATTTAGTCCTCTATGTCAGTGTGCAACGTCCAATGGCTCTTATCACCAATACCCTGCTTTTTCTTCAATTTTGGTCATTCCCCCTCAGCCTTCCTCTTAACCCAACATACTCCCAAGCCTTCTTGAATGAAGCAACACTCAGATGGGGGCTGCTCAAGAGCCAGTGCAACTGTCAAAATCTCCCCCAAAGCCCAAGTAATCAATCTCCATTTTTAGTTAATTTTCAGAACTTGGGGAAAAGCATCTGCCTAGATCAGAGGAAGAAGAAACATAAATGGGAATGGAAAGGGACCTGAGCATGGTAACCTCTGCAACACTCAAGCTTGCAAGGTCCCAATGACATTGAGAAGAGTTCATCTTCTTCTATAAAAGGGGACACAGAAAAATCTGAAAGAGGGGGATTAGCAGCAGAAAAATAAAAAAAACCAAGAACACAACAACAAGAACAACAGAGGAGAAGAAGGAGGGAATAGCAAGAAAAACCTCTTTCTTTCTTTCGTTCTTTTTTCCTTCCTCCTCCCTGCATCATCCCCTTCCTCTCATTCTTCATTTTCTTCAACAAAACCAGCAGCAACAAAACAAAACAAAAAAAAAACAAAAAAGGTCACACCCACACCACTCTCCTTCTTCCTCTCACCGTAAGAAGCTCTAACCTCATCTCCTTTCCTCTCCTGCACCAGCCGCTCCGCCCAGCCTCCACCGACCGCTGACCACCGCTCACCGTCGCAGGGAGGAGAAGACCGCGTCGCCAGCTCGGGTCTGGCTCGTCCTCGCCGCCGCGACGCTGCCCTGTTCCATCATCCCGTCACCGCCTCGAGTCTGGATCTGGAGCCAGCAGCGAGCTTGAGACCCTCCTCTTCCTGCTCGGACCAGTCTCCGTTGTTCCGCTGCGGTGGTTGCAGATCCCGTACCATCGTCACCACCGTGAGCAGAACCGCATCAAGCCCCCTCCTTTGCGCCATCTGCACGTTGTTGAGTTAGGGTAACGTTGCTGCTGGGGTTTATATTTGCTTCTGGTTTGCTTTGTCATTTGAGTTGGGCTTGTATTGTGTGGGTTTATCATGATGTGCATACTTGTTTTTTATTTTATGTGTGTAATTTTTCGTCAAAAATAAAAATAAATCAAACTTAAAAATAAAGATAAACTATAAGTTAGCTATTAGGTTTCTTTCTTTTATTAGGTTTTAGATATTTGATCCAAATTTAAAATAAACCAGAATGCAAGTTGTTTTATGTGAAGTTAAGAATTTTATTTTATTTGGTCATAACTATTATATGAATGCATATGTTTATTTTATAGAATGCAAATATTTTAATGTTAAAATAAAAGGGTTATCTGAGATAATGTCTCGTTAATCCTTATCTTTTATGACACATGAGTTGTGACAACTTAATAAAAATTCTCCCCAAATAAAATCTTTTTTAAAAAAATAAAATCAAAACAAAAATCAAAATTAAAATCAACCAACCAATCAAATCTTTTTTAAAAGAACTACGTGGCTTTGAGTTTCCCATCGCACCCGGGAATACGTAGGAGCAAGATAAATCATCTTGTCGGGCCAAAACTAAATTTTCCTTTTTGTGTCCCTTTTTATGTTTAAATAATTAACCAAAATAATTAAACTTTTCTCTTTCCAGGGATGCTCTATGGACACGGTGCCATGTTTAATCCCTTAGATTTGAGGTTGCTCTGTGGACTCATGTGCCATGTTCAACCTCATTTAGTTTTTATAAACCATAAAGTTAAAAATATAAAAAATTTAATAAAAGTCAAAAGTTAAAATTTAAAATAATTCTTTCTTGTAAATAATTTTCGGGGTAAAATAAATATTTAAAAGATTATTAAAATGTTTTGCACAATTAACTTGAGGTACCGTTTTTAAACGGGCGATGTGGGGTGCTAACACCTTCCCTACTCGTAACCGACTCCCGAACCCAAATCTCTATCTTTTTTTAAGACCAGTTTATCTTTAAATAATTGGGTTTTCTAAGATTTTCCCAATAAAAATTTTAGTGGCGACTCCTCTGTTTTTTACCATCTTTTTCGCGGCTCCCGGACGGGACGGTCGCGACAGCTGGCGACTCCACTGGGGACTTTTGAGAGTCAGGCCTATCATAGTTGGTTGTGCATTTTTTTTAACAGCTTTGAAAATATTTGTTTTACCCTTTTTTTTTGTTTCTTTTCATGATTTCATAACTGCTCTTATATATTCTTGCAACCTTAGGGTAGATAATTTTTTGTATTGGTATTTGTTTGTTCCTTGTGCAGGTTTGGGGTAATTTTATTTTAGTAGGTTTTTGTGAAGGTTTGTGTGCTCCCATCACACACATCACTATCACAACTTGCACACACTTCTGGATCTATACCCGAGCTTGCTCAAAACTCAAGGATTAGGCGGTGTCTCGACATTGTCATTGAAGAGGTCTCGTACCTCCCTGACATTTGTTGATTCACCACTCAGGTTGTACCCGATATCATGAGATGGTCATATTGAGAGGGTTTATCCCTACTTGTGACTAGATTCATGAATCGGATCCTTATCTTTCGGGATAGGGGAAATTTGGGAACCATGGCTTTTAGAAGTCTAGACCCTACCTGATTTTCACTGATAGAGCAAACTTAGTAGCCAACCTGTTTAGAGTTATTATCTCAGGTTTGTCCAACCCTAAGTTTTACCCAATTTAGGACAAAGGGAGCATACTCTTTCTCTCTCTCCATTTTTTTATGGCATCATAAACATAAATTGCCATGCACATACATATTTATTATGAAGTTTTCAAAAAAAAAGGAAAAAGGGGGTGACACATCGTCGCTCCAAGCCCGAATGACATGTTCGAATATTATTGCACTTCTAATAAGCGGCGTGTCATAGTGAAGGTAGTGCATTGACAGCATACCCGACATAGGGTTCCCAACCCTACTGGGGTTCATACAACATGAAGCATGTAGGGCATTTTTTTTATGTGTTTCATTTCTAATTTTTTCTTTATTTGTGTTTCTTGACAGGAAGACCTTAGTATTAATCTTATAGCAAAGAATGGAAGGACCTAGCATCGGAAAGAGTACTAGCAATGCAAGCAGTTCCAAGAAGAGCATCAAGATCGACGTGACACTCAATGATGTTCAGAGCTTATGGGAAATTAGTCAACAAATGTCAGAAAAGGCACATTCGAACTTAAACAAGTACGGGAGGATACTAGATCTATTACGTATTCCGGTGGATGCCCCCGCTCTAAGTGCATTCGCTCAGTATTGGAACCTAACTTTGAGATGCTTTGAATTGCCTGACCTAGATGTAACTCCCACCATAGAGGAGTATGCTTACATGCTGAGATTGCCTATCCGAAAGGAATCATGTGTCTATTTGTATTATGGACAATATGTGGCAGATGGGAAGATAGCAAGTCTGTTGGAACTTAAACCGGAACAATTGGATAAAGTGGAAAACGGAAACACTACGGGCTTGAAGAGGTGATTCTTGGAAGGTTACCTTAGGGAGTTGGCTCAACAACAACGATGGGTTCTTTTTAATAGGTTGTTGGCTCTCCTTATCTACGGACTGGTGCTTTTTCCCTTTATACCGGATGTGATTGATCGATCAGCCATGGATTTCTTCTACAGAGTTGAGGAATACAGGGTGAATTTAGTCCCTGCTATCCTAGCTGAAACTTTTCTCTCACTACAAGTTTGTCATCAGAATCAACAAGGAAAGTTGCGGTGCTGTGCACCAATGTTATATGTTTGGATTATGACTCACTTGTATGCTGGAAACAAAATTGATAGAGCGGATGACCCATTGAAAGGATTCATTCGCATGCCGCTAAAGTCACGCAAACTATATGAATGGAAACGAGAGTTTGATCAGGTCGACTCACGTTCATTTAGATGGATGTTCCCATGGTACAATGGAGATTCAGTTATATTCAGTTGTGGAAGTTTCCCGAATGTCCCATTGATGGGACCCAGAGGATGTGTGTCATATTCACCAGCTCTAGTAATGTGCCAACTCAGGTGGACCCAAGATGAACCCCCAAAAGAGCTGCTTGGTGGAGCATATTTCCTATATCAAGAATGTGAAAGCATCAAGAGTCAGACAATGGCAATAAGGTCAGCGTGGAACAATATTCACATAAAAGGGTGTGATGAGTTAGGAAGGCGGATCATAGCTCGAACAAAAAGATATGAAGCATGGAGAGAGGCAAGAAGGGGGTGTCCTTCAAAACCGGAACCCCCACCCAGTGCTGAAAACAATCCTCTTACAGAAGATCAAATGCTGGCAAAAATTGAAATTCTAAAAGCTCATATGGGGGTTTTGGATGAAAAGAACAAAGTTGCAGAAGTAACTATCGTCAAGCTCCAAAGCCAGGTGCAAAAACTGAATTTACAGATCGAGAATTTGAGAAGTGAATGTGCTGATTCCTACGAAGCCCCAAGTCGCATGAAAAGGTCAAGAAAAGAAAAAGAAGCAGTGATCCAAGAGTTGCAAGCAAAGGTGGAGTGTCAAGAAAACACGCGAGTCAGAATTCTAAAGAAGAAAGAAGAGCTTGAGTGGGACGTAGGGATTCATGTCGAAACAATACAGATATTAAAGGAGAGAGTTGGATCTCTACAAGAATCCCTGGCCCAGACCGAACTTTACTTTGATCGAGGATGGAACGAAGCTGCCAGATATCGTCAATTATTAACAGAAGCTAATGAAAGGGAAAATTGGCTCAGGACCAAAATGCAAGAAAATGAAAGAGGAGAAGCTCAACGTCACGCAGAATGGGTAAAGGGATGGAAATTGGTTGTAAGGGATGTGATCTATGAAAGGGAAGCATGGAGAAGAAAATATGAAGACATGATTGGTAGAATTCAATATCATACTTCCCAGTTGGTGGATCGATTTGAAGAAGTATCAATTCAGGTCTACAAGAACCCTTTCCTCCAAATACCACCGGAGGTGACTGAGTTCTTCAAGCATTTTGGGAAGCTTGCAAAGGGATTCAGGAAAAAGAAGATGAAGCTCTTGGCATAGTATTTTGAGGTCCCCAAAGATGGGTTAGAAATATGAAAACTCTCGATGTATTGTTTTTCTAGTTGACCAAAGACTCATGTTTGTATTGCAACATCCATCCAATGAAATAGAAGTTTTCATCAATTTTTTGTGGAATGCTCTTTCTTTTTCCAGATGATATCTGTCGAGGAGTGAATTCTCCCTTAGATACTTCATCAACTATATTTTTACCCTAAAAACGATGTTTTTTCCGCGTAAAAATATGGGTATCATCAAACAATAACATTGCTAGTACAGATGTGGTCTATCGAGGAGTGAATTCTCCCTTGGACTCGACATCAACTGCAGTCAAGCTAGAGGGAATTATACCACTAGATTTGATTGCAGGATGAGTATTCTTGCTATAAGTATATGCGATGGTCTTCCTGTCAAAAATGGAGTTTAATTGGTTTATGCTCTTTCTTTTGATTTTATTCATTTATTCTTTCTTTTATTAAATAAAACAGTGTGGTTTTTGAACAATTGCTCCAAGACACCCTTATCGCACTCGATCACAGGCAAGAGCCATGGCGGATGAACTAGAAGAAGTTCAAGTGATCTGGGATGAAGTTAGTCAAATCAAGGATCAGATGGCTAAAATGATGGAGATCCTACAAGAAATGCAGAAGGAGAAGAACACAGAGGAGAACCCTCCAGCCTCGAACGAAGGACAGCCAGCCACACCTCTCATCCCGCCCGGTTTTCTCGATTCCTATTCAAGGCTTCAACCAACCAGGGGGCCATGATGCCTCTCAACCCAACTCATTTTTCATTTGACCCGAACAATCCCCCATACGGTTTGCCTCGTGGGTTTGTACCACCAACAGCCCCAGTCCACAAGATGGTATTCGAACTCCGAACACATCACTCAAGCACAAATCCCCACCAATACTTTGCCGAAAATACCGCAAGCACGAGAATGTCAACTCTACAGATGGTAACACCCCGATAGTGACACCTCTTTGTCAATCCAAGGCCCCCACAATACACCCTACATTATGGACCCCGGGGGGCTCAAATGATGCCCAACTTCGGTTCCTCCTCCATGCCATATTCATTTCCCCATAATATGTACGGAGAAGCTCCGGTGAATCAATCGGGGATTCCCAGTCTAAAGAAAAGCTGGAAGTACTAGAGGAAAGATTGCGGGCCATCGAAGGGGTAAAAAGTTATGGTCTTCGGGATGCCTCGGAACTCTGTCTGGTGCCAAATGTTGTAATTCCGCCGAAATTTAAGGTGCCTGATTTTGACAAATACCGGGGAACCACTTGTCCCAAGAAACATTTGACCATGTATGTTAGGAAGATGGCGTCACATGCCCGAGATGATAAACTCTTGATTCACTTCTTCCAAGACAGCTTGACCGGGGCAGCTTCAAATTGGTATACGCATCTCGAGCGGGCACACATCCGATCCTTCAAAGATCTAGCAGATGCATTCCTGAAGCAGTACAAGTACAATGTTGACATGGCTCCCGATAGGATGCAACTCCAAAATATGTCAAAAAGGGATGTAGAGACTTTCAAAGAATATTCGCAACGATGGAGGGAACTGGCTGCTCAGGTGGAGCCTCCCTTAGCCGAGAAAGAAATCGTAGCAATGTTCATTGATACACTCCAGTCGCCTTTCTATGATAGGATGATTGGGAGTGTGTCATCAAATTTTTCTGACATGGTCATCATCGGCGAGAGAATTGAAAGTGGAATGTGGAATGGCAAGATCGTCGAGACTTCAGTAGGGAACGGCCCAAAGAAAACCCCATTCGTGAAAAAGAAGGAGGGAGAGGCACATGCAGTAACCTTGGAACAGAAGAAACCGAACCAATGGAGACCAAACCAAACACCCGCCTTCCATTCCCAATACGCCCCATATTACCAACCACCTCCATATCACCAAGCCAACCAGCCATACATCGATGCAACCTCGCAATTTCCAAACCCTCAACAAATGGCTCCCTACCGACCATCATACCCTTCTCAGCCTCAAACACACCCCACCATGCCACCTCAAATCGTCCATCCTCTAAATCCAAACCCAAACACCAGCCAAACAAGACCACCATATAACCCGAAAAGAAAGCCAATGCGTTTTGACCCAATACCCATGACCTACACCGAACTATTCCGCCAACTTGTGAGCAAATCCGTGCTAACTCCTATCCCGACAAGACCACTAGACCCTCCTTATCCAAAGTGGTATGACCCAAATGCTCAATGTGAATATCACGATGGGGCCACAGGACATTCCACCGAGAGTTGTAAAGCTTTGAAGTTTAAGGTCCAAGACCTGATTAATGCCAAATGGTTGAGCTTTCAGAAGGATGCTCCAAATGTGGCACAGGGTCCTATGCCAAATCATGGGAGTTCGGGGGTCAATGCCATTGAGAGCTTCTTGGAACATACTCTAAAGAGTAAAGTGGCTGATGTTAAGACTCCTATGAGAGTTGTTTTCAGAGAGATGTGCAAATATGGATTGATCCAAATCCCGATCACGAAAGAAAAGGCTTTTGATGGAAAGGTAAGGTGTGACTTTGATGGAAACATGGGGCATTCGATTGAAAACTGTTCAGAGTTTCGGCAAGTCGTGCAGCAGTTAATGGATATGAAGATTATCTTAATTGGTTGTGGATCAAATGAATGTGCCATTAATATGGTTGCTGAATCTACAACTTCCCCAACCCCAATTAAGATAACCCCTTTTACTGTTGTGGTTAATTCTCGGCCAGTTCCTGAGCAAGTCACTCCGAAACCAGTGGTGATATACTATACCGAGAAGAAACCTTTGCCGGTTCCAAGTGGGCCAACACCAATCGTCATCCGAGTTCCAAGTCCTTTCCCTTACAAGGACACCAAAGCGGTACCATGGAAGTATGAGATGCAGGTCCAACCTAATCCTTCCAACGGGACTACTGTGGTCACCAACATTTCAGGAATTGGCGGAATGACTAGGAGTGGTCGCATTTACACTCCAGAGGTATTGCGAAAAGGGGAAATAGAAAAGGAAGGAAAGGATCACAAAGGGAAAAAGAAGGTGGAAGAAATCCTAGATGACAAGGAAGCAAACAGGGGTGAGAATAAAAAGGGTGTATCTGATGAGGAGGTAGGTGAATTCTTGAAGTTCATCAAGCAGAGTGAATATAGGGTTGTGGATCAGTTAAATCGGACTCCGGCTCGGATATCTCTTTTGTCTCTATTAATGAACTCGGAGCCACACAGAAGAGTACTGATGAAGGTGTTGAATCAAGCGCATGTCTCCCATGACATCACAGTTGATAAGCTCGATAACATTGTAGGTAACATAGTTGCTGATAATTATGTCACTTTCACCGATGATGAAATACCAGCCGAAGGTATGGGGCACAACAAGGCCTTGCACATTTCTATGAAGTGCCGAGACCATGTCATGGCCAGGGTTCTCATTGATAATGGCTCTTCTTTGAATGTAATGCCAAAGTCAACACTGGCGAAGTTGTCTTTCGATGGAACTCACATGAAACCAAGCACAATGATTGTAAGAGCTTTCGACGGCACCCGAAGGGAAGTCATGGGAGAAATTGAATTGCCCATTTAGATTGGCCCCTGCACCTTTGAAGTACTTTTCCAAGTAATGGACATCACACCAACATACAGTTGTCTCCTAGGACGACCATGGATCCATTCGTCTGGAGCTGTACCTTCCACATTGCACCAGAAGGTGAAGTTCATTGTTGATCGTAAGCTGATAATTGTCTCTGGAGAGGAGGATCTGTTAGTAAGCAAGCCATCAACCACCCCTTATATTGAAGCTGCCGAGGAAGCTCTCGAGACCGCCTTCCAGTCACTTGAAATTGCCAATGCCACCTATGTGGGGGATAGTGCTCCACTCTTGAAACCTCGGTCATCTAAAGCGTCCATCATGATGGCCAAGGTTATGCTCGAAGGAGGATACCAACCTGGGAGCGGTTTGGGGAAAAACAGCCAAGGCGTTGCTGACATTCTCATGCTCACTGAGAACAAAGACAGGTTTGGATTGGGATATAAGCCCACCAGGGCCGACAAGATGAGAGTTATAGAAGAAAAGAAAAGAAAGAGGCTGGCTCGGCTGGAAAATCGTGAATACGAGGCTGAAAGGGTTCCCATCTGTGACATTCGACAGAGCTTCCGAAGCATATGGTTTGCATTCCTGGACCAAGCAGCAGCTATTGAAGATGATTATCCTGCCGATCGTGGTATCAATCTGGTGTATCCATGCTCTCCGGATACAGAGCTCAACAATTGGGAGATCATTGAATTCCCTAAGACCATAGGGTCCTTTTCAAAGTAATTCTATAATGCTTATCCTTTAGCTCTGCCCAAGGCTTTAGGAGTATTGTTGTAATGGGCTTACTTGTTTCTGTTTCAGTATGACTTATCAATAAATGCATGCATTCAGTATCTTTGTCTTGTTATCTCTCCTTTTTTACTTTCGTTTTTGTTCACCACCCCTCACCAATAAATGCAGTCTCTCGTCTTTAACCTTTATTCATTCATCTTTCTATGATAATTACCAAAATGCAGATCTAAAAGTGACTCTCTTGAAAACGACAGTGTTAGTAACTCATCATACAATTTTGACTATTCCGTTGATCATGCTGAGGGGGTTGTTGATGATGACGGGGAAGTTCCCCCTGAACTTTTGAGATTGGTAGAACAAGAAGCCAGGGAAATTCGCCCCCATGAAGAGCCGAGTGAGCTAATCAATTTGGGAACCAAAGATGATAAAAAAGAGGTCAAGATTGGCCTTTCCCTGAAAGAAAAAGAGCGGAACAGGTTGATCAGGTTGTTGTTGATTATTATAAAGATGTTTTCGCATGGTCCTACCAAGACATGCCAGGGTTAGACCCCAGTGTAGCAGAACACAAATTGCCATTAAAGCCGGAGTGTCCTCCAGTAAAGCAGAAGCTACGAAGGATGAAAGCAGAAATGTCCTTAAAGATCAAGGAGGAGGTCAAGAAAAAACTGGATGCAGGTTTCCTAGAAGTTGTAAAGTACCCTCAATGGGTTGCTAACATTGTTCCTGTTCCCAAGAAAGATGGAAAAGTTCGAATGTGTGTTGACTATCGAGATCTGAACAGAGCTAGCCCAAAGGATGACTTTCCTTTGCCTCATATTGATGTTCTTGTAGATAACACTGCTCAACATGCATTATTCTCTTTCATGGATGGCTTCTCAGGATATAATCATATCAAAATGGCACCTGAAGATATGGAGAAGACTACATTTGTCACGTTGTGGGGAACTTTTTCCTATAAGGTTATGCCCTTTGGCTTGAAAAATGCTGGGGCAACATATCAGCGGGCTATGGTGGCTTTATTCCATGACATGATGCATAAGGAGATAGAAGTTTATGTAGATGACATGATCGCCAAGTCCAGATCCGAAGATGACCATGTTGATGATCTGCAGAAACTTTTTGAGCGGTTAAGAAAGTTTAAGCTCCGATTAAATCCAGCCAAATGCACCTTTGGAGTGAAATCGGGCAAGCTTCTGGGGTTCATTGTTAGTCAAAGAGGAATAGAAGTTGATCCTGAAAAGGTTCAAGCAATCAACGATATGCCAGCACCTCAAACAGAGAAAGAAGTTCGTGGGTTTTTAGGAAGATTGAACTACATTGCCAGGTTCATTTCCCAATTAACAGCGACATGCGAACCAATCTTTAAACTGTTGCGCAAAAATCAAGCTGTGACATGGAATGAAGATTGTCAAAAAGCCTTTGAGAAGATCAAACAATACCTACAAGAGCCTCCAGTCTTGGTTCCCCCAGTGCCAGGGAGACCTCTCATCATGTATTTGACTGTACTAGATCAATCTATGGGTTGTGTACTAGGGCAGCACGATGAGTCGGGAAGAAAGGAACATGCCATCTATTATCTAAGCAAGAAGTTCACCAGTTGTGAAGCCAACTACTCACTGCTAGAATGCACTTGTTGTGCTTTAGCATGGACGGCTTGCCGTTTGAGGCATTACATGTTGTGTTATACTACCTGGTTGGTGTCCAAAATGGATCCAATCAAGTATATCTTTGATAAGCCTGCTCTGACTGGAAGAATTGCTCGCTGGCAAGTTCTGCTATCAAAATATGACATTGTCTATGTCACCCAAAAAGCAATAAAAGGGAGTGCTCTTGCAGAATATCTAGCCAATCAGCCGGTAGAAGATTATGGATCGATGCAATGTGATTTTCCAGATGAAGATATAATGGTTTTGTTTGATCGCGAGCAATCACCAGAAAAAGAAAAGTGGACTTTGTTATTTGACGGAGCTTCTAATGCATTGGGGCACGGAATCGGGGCAATCTTAATCTCACCAGAAAATGATTATTTCCCTATCACTGCGAGGCTCTGCTTCGATTGTACAAACAACATAGCCGAATATGAAGCTTGTGCACTAGGGATTTTAGCAGCAATAGAGGCAAAAGCAAGGAGACTGGAGGTATATGGGGACTCTGCATTAGTCATCCATCAGCTAAGAGGGGAATGGGAAACCCGAGATGCCAAGTTAATTCTGTACCATGATTACATCAAAGGTTTGATTCAGCAGTTTGACGAAGTCACATTTCATCATATTCCCCGAGAAGATAACCAATTAGCTGACGCGCTGTCTACCTTGTCCTCAATGTTCAAAGCAAGTGACGAAAGGAACCTACCACTCATCAAAATGGAAAGTCGTGATCATCCTGCATATTGTCAAGTGATAGAGGAAGAGTCTGATAAAAAACCGTGGTACCATGACCTCAAATGTTTCATCCAAAGAAGGGAATACCCTCCGGGTGCTTCGAAAAAGGACAAAAGAACTCTAAGAAGACTTGCAATGGGTTTCTATTTAGATGGAGATATTCTCTACAAAAGAAACCATGACATGGTGTTGTTGAGGTGCGTTGACGCAAAAGAAGCTAAACTGATAGTTGAGGAGGTACATGAAGGACCTTTTGGAACACACGCGAGCGGTCATACAATGGCCAAGAAAATCTTGAGGACTGGCCAATATAGGTTGACAATGGAAGCTGATTTCTTTAATTATGCGAAGAAGTGCCATAAGTGTCAAATATATGCTGGTAAGGTTCATGCGCCGCCAGCTCCCTTGAATGTCATGTCGGCACCCTGGCCTTTCTCAATGTGGGGAATGGATGTGATCGGACCCATCGAACCAAAAGCCTCAAATGGACATCGCTTCATTCTTGTTGCCATCGATTATTTCACCAAGTGGGTGGAGGCTGCATCATATTCCAATGTGACCAGGAATGTCGTGATCAGATTTGTCAAAAGAGAGTTAATTTGTCGTTATGGGTTGCCGAGTGAAATTATCACTGATAATGCGACCAATTTGAACAATAAGATGATGAAGGAGATGTGCGAAAATTTCAAAATAAAGCATCATAATTCCTCTCCGTACCACCCAAAGATGAACGGGGTAGTTGAGGCCGCAAATAAAAATATCAAGAAGATTGTCCAAAAGATGGTGGTGACGTATAAGGATTGGCGCGAGATGTTACCTTTTGCTTTACACGGCTATCGTACCTCTATTCGCACCTCGACAGGGGCAACGCCATATTCTTTAGTTTATGGGATGGAGGCAGTGCTCCCGATTGAAGTAGAGATCCCCTCATTAAGAGTACTGAGAGAAGCAGAATTAGAAGAAGCTGAGTGGGTCCAGGATCGATTAGACCAATTGAACCTCATTGAAGAGAAGAGATTAGGGGCGTTGTGTCACGGCCAATTATACCAGAGAAGGTTGATGAGAGCTTATGAGAAGAAGGTACGCCCACGACAGTTTCGGGAGGGTGACCTGGTGCTCAAGAAGATTCTACCAATCCAAAAGGATCATCGAGGGAAATGGACTCCGAACTACGAAGGACCTTACGTTGTGAAAAAGGCCTTCTCTGGAGGAGCTTTAATTCTCACCAGGATGGATGGGGAAGACCTCCCGCTCCCTGTGAACTCGGATGCAGTAAAAATGTATTATGCTTGAACACACTTCCCAAGAAGAAGAAAAGAAAAGAAAAATGAAAAATGAAAAGAGAAAAGGCTCGCTAGACTGAAAATCTGAAAAGACAGTCTAGGCAAAAGTTAGAGCAACCCGCTAGGCTGAAAACCTGAAAAGGCGGTCTAGGCAAAAGTTAGGGTTCAAACAAAATGAATATATATATATATAACAATGGAAGTGTCGTCAAGTCGATGAACTGGGGCAGTCCGTAGGTCGGATATATGAAGATTGGGGCAGACAACATCTCTGAAGCCAATTAATGAGCAGTCAAGATTGTATGAGGGATACTAAAATTAGTCATTGAAAGAGACATCACTTGAGGAGATGTGATTCTACTCCGCAACGTTTTGCAACTTATACTTTGTACACCTTTTTCAATCCAAGTATAATGACATTGACTTCCTTTACTTTATTTCGCTACCTTGGTCCTTTCCTCTTAACTTTTGTCATTTGTGTGTGTGCATTCATCCTGATAAGTATATACTGAAACGTGAAGCAAATAATGTTTTTTAAGCAGTTAGAATTCCTTAGAAAGCCTCAAAAGGTCTTGGGGGGCACGATGCTTCCCCTATAAAGGGCATCGAAGAAAGGAAGGAATACTGAGACTCAACCATCGAGATAATTATCATCAAGAACATCTAATCATCAGGGGATAAAAGTGCAAGATATCTCTCCCAGATAAGATGGGCCTTGTTTTAGTTCATCCTCAAGACTGACTGTGATCGATGCCTTTAGGGGGTCAAGCATCCAATAACGAAAGAAATAGCAAAGAAGAAATAATCTATCATCAACCTTTTGCATCATGCCCAAAATTAATAAGGGTTCTCATCATCATCATTCTTTCTGTAAATTGAAAACTAGTTATTTGAGTTTTCGCATTGTCGTTCCATCAGTGAGCAAAATCTACATTCATTGCATTTTTCTATATGGCCGCACAAGCTTTTAATCTATCCGTTCGAGCTTCTGACGGGCAATCCACCCCGTAAGCTCTTTTACCTTTCAGTTCGAGCTTCTGACGGGCAATCCACCCCGTAGGCTTGATGAGCCTCTGGTTGATTGGTTTTATAACTAATAAAGACCATGGCTTTGTGCTTATTTTATATCATTTTTTTACCCAAATTAGACTTGATTGTCCTTAAGTAGTATTTTGAGTCTATAAAGTATTTTTAGGTTAATTTAGTTGATTTAGAGTTAAATAAAACACTTATGTTATTTTCTGTTTTCAGGTAAATAAAAAGGAATAATTCTGGTCATTCGCCCCGCGAATAGTCTCTCGCCACGCGAGTCTCCCAATCATGAAAGTCAGAAACGATCATGGTTTACCCGTGTTGAGGATCACGGCTGTGGCAGTTTTGAAGTTGAAGCGTTCGCCTCGCGAGTATTCGTTCGCCTCGCGAGCCCCGGAAGTCAGAAAGCATCACGGTTGGCCCCTGATGTTCATAACGGGCGTAATAAGAAGACCCTTCCAATTCTCGCCTCGCGAATGATATGCTCGCCTCGCGAGAAGATCAAAAGTCGCAGACTGTTCACAATTTCCGCGTCGCGAGAGAGGCTTCGCCTCGCGAGTCCTCTGATTCCAAAAACGTGTATATAAGACAATCTTAGGCAGAACTGAGGAGGCAAGTCAGAGTTAGCCAGTTTTGGCTAGTCTTAGACAGTAGTAGTAGCTTTCAGTAGTTTAATTCTTGTCTTTTGTTTTTCCTTTGTAATGGAGAACTAGTCTCCTAGATTAATCTACTGTGATTGGTTCCATTTACACTTGAGGTTCTTGTATTCCTGTTTTCTATGCTTTTCTCTTTTCAATGCAATATTATACAATTCTGTTTGTTTAATTCAGGATTGTATAGTATTGTATTGATTCATTTCGGTGATATTATGTTCCTATACTTAATCGTGTTTGTTTAATTCGCGTGTGTTCATTCATGTTCGTTTAGTTCATGAGGGCTTAACCCCGTTTGTTTAATTCGGGAATAGGAACATATATCCGTAGTAGCGATTTCGTTTGTTAATTGTTGCTACAACCGGGAGGGGATTAGAATCTGCTTAGGGCTTGGATTTACATGAACCAATGATAGTGGGAAACCGAGAACAGTAGGTTAATCGTTCTTTAGTTTATTTGATAATATTTTAACTATTTTGTTTTCTTACTCTGTTTTTATTTTGTTTTCTTTATTTTATTTCAATTACCCAAAACCCCCAGAACTAATTTTCTGTTAATAATAACAACGCCTAAGAGTCCGTGAGAGACGATACTCGAGTTGTCGCTTCCCCATCTACATTATTTTTGTAAACGCTCGTTCTTTTTGGCGCGTGGCGACAGCGCGGCCAAAAATTGGCGCCGTTGCCGGGGACTCTGGTTTGTTGTTATTAGCAGAAAATAAAATTTAAAAAAAAAGAAAAAAGAAAAAAAAATTTCCTAATTAGTTTTGTCTGCATTGTCTGGTTGTGAATTTTAGCACCCCCCATGGATAATTATATGCGAAATTACATGCCTAATGCTTACTATGAGCAACCACCATGCATATATTTTCCTGATTTTCTTGGTTTATCGCACTGGTTGCCAAGGTTTAGTGGTTTTGCAGGTGAGAATCCGCAGGAGCATCTGAGGGAATTCCAGATTGCTTGTTCTATAATGCTGAGACCTGCAGGAATAACAGAAGACCACATCAAGATGGAAGCTTTCCAGTTCTCACTTGAAGGTGCTGCAAGGGATTGGTTGTATTGTCTTGATGAGAATTCCATCTCAAGCTGGTTTGATTTGAAGGAAGCCTTCCTGTTTAGATACTATCCTGCCTTCAGAGCTGCACCTTCCGAACCTTCACTAGAGGACCTGTTCAAGCAAATGAATGCACAAATGGAAGCAAACTTTCTCGAAATTCAACAGATGATGGAGGCGAGCAATCTTGAATTCCAACAGAGGATGGAGGCTGAATACCAGAAGGGAGAAGCTGAATCTCGGAAGTTGTCCGCTCTAATTGATCAAATAGCCGCCAACTCGGCTGCAATGCTAACTCCACAGCCTCTTGAAGAACATAAAGATTCACAGATGGTTATTCTTGAAGACACTTCTGATGATCATTGTGATAATATTTCTGTTGATGATGAATTGTGTGTTGAATCCCCTGATTCTAATGCATGTGATGATTGTTATTGTTCTGGCACTGCTTTGTGTGTAGAATGTTATTTTGAAAGGTATGTTAAGCAAAGCATCCATAGGGAACAGGAGACAGATGAGGTTGAGGGCCATGTTCATATAGGAAAGGAGGATCGGGAGGATCAGGAGGACATCTGCTTCCCCGTGCCTGAGGATGATGAAGAACCTTTGGAAGTAGATGATTCAAGTAAATCAATTGCATGTGTTGAGAGTAATGGGGTGGATGAATTAATTGCTGAATTTCCAGACATTCAGAATTTTACTGATTCATTTTATTGTGATATATGTACTGACTCTACTAACTCTAACTTTTGTGTGGTGTGTGCTGAAATTTCTGCATGTATAGCAGGTGATAAATTTGTTAGTGCAGTGAATGAAGAAAAGGCAGAAGTTGAAGCAGCACCAGTAACCCCAGCTAACTGTTTGCCACCTCCCCCTGAGGAGCCACCGGTGATGGAGTTTAAGCCTTTGGATTTTGCACCATGGCCGGTCCAAGAGGTTGAGCCCCACTTCTATTGGGGAGACTTTGTAGATAAAGAGGTCATCTGTGACCTGAAGGGGAGTGAGAAGTCCGCCGCACTCGGCGAAGTCATCATAATTGTCAAATGCTCACCCCTACATCAAGGCTGCGAGTTAGGGAAGCATGGAATGAACTCCCACTCTTTGTCCATCACGTGGGCCTTATGCTACAAGCAATGGGATCCTGGTGGACCCGCCCTTCAATGAGTTTTTCTTAACCCTTATCTCTTTTAATTTTCTTTTCCTTGCTTTATTTCTGTTTTGTTTTTAATAAAAGCTCCTGAATAATTTGAGAAGCTCAGGAGTTGTGTTGAGTCTTTTGTTGGCAAGTTTATTGGATTTTATTGATTTTGCATAGATTGATTGCATGATAGTGTTGACTATTTCCCACCTAGGATTTGAAAAATTTTTGAAAAATGATCCCCATATGATTGAAAACTGAACTTTGGGATTTTGTTATGATGACATGATTTATGATAAGTTTGGGGTGATAGGAAGCACACACTAGGGATAGAATCTCTTTCAAACAAATTGCAAAAATGTCCAGGTGAGGTTTTGAGCCTCCAACATGTTTTAAATTGTGAGAATCACTTTTGATTGCACTTCCCCGAATTTGCTTGAATCTCTTTTTGGTTTGCATGATTATGTGTTTGCTTCAGATGATTTAGGCATTTTCTTTATAAATAGCTACTTGGCCTAAAATAACCAATTCCTGAAGCATGTTCCCTAGTTAGCCCCTTTGAGCCTGATTAGCCTATTGCTTCTTGATAACCTAATGTTATAAGCCCAAAAATCTGGAAAACCTTGTTAACCCGATCTTAGGATTAGGAGAGCATGTAATCTTAGAATGGGTGCAAGAAACTAAGTTTGGGGTGGCTGCAAGGTGTAATATGTTGTTGGGATTGAGAAAAAAATACAATAAAAAGGTTGGAGCCAAAGGCTTGTAGAAAAAAAAATGATGTTTGTTTTGTATGCATAAAAAAAAATAATAATAATAAAAAAAAAGTTTTAGAAAAATAAAAGAGGCTGTAGTCACCCAAGGCATAAAGAAAATGAAAAATGAGAAAAGGAACTTGAGTGGAATTTCAAAGTGTAAAAAGTTTCATGCTCTCTTAGTTCTTAGGGTCTCCAGCCTAGTACCTGATGAGTGTGATTTCACCTCATCTTTGTCCATCATTTTGCATGCATTTTCATGTAGTTTAGGTATATTTTTATTAGATTTTAGGTTAATTTTCCTTTGGAATGGGTAAGGCGGTTTTCGTGTGTTGTTTTGCAGATATCAAGGGTAAAATGCTCAAGATCAACCATGATGAAGTTTGGATGAAGATAGGGCTTTAAAAGTGCAGAAAATGAGCCAAACAGAGTCCATCACGGCCTAGCCGTGATGCCCATCACGGCCATGATCGAGCAAAACTGAAAAAGAACAAAGGCTGAAGTCAGAGTCTATCACGGCCTAGCCGTGATATCCATCACGGCCATGACCCAAAACCACCACAAGTCAGAGACCGTCACGGCCCATCACGGCCGTGACGCGCATTACTTGGACCTGAAGAAACCGAAATAGATCAGATTTTGAGTTGGTTTGGGACTCTAACTTCCCAATTTCTATAAATAAGGATCAAGGCATCATATCAGAAGAAGGAATGATCATAGAGAGTGACCGCGCTGTCGCCACGCGCCAAAAAGAACGAGCGATTATAAAATAATGCAGTATAGTGCGACAACTCGGATCGTCTCTCAAGGACTCTTTAGTTGTTGTTATTATTAACAGAAAATTAGTAAAAGTTAGAAATGGGGGTTTTGGATTGAAAACTAAATTAAGAAAACAAAACAATAAAAACAAAGCAGTTAAAGAAACTAGCAAATAGACAAAAGCGATTAACCTACTGTTCTCAGTTTCCCACTATCATTGGTTCATGCAAATCCTAAGCAGATACTAATCCCCTCCCGGTTGTAGCAACAATCAAACGAAAACCGCTACTACAGATGTATGTTCCTATTCCCGAAATAACAAACGGGGTTAAGCTCTCATGAACAAACGAACATGAATGAACACACGCGAAATAACAAACGCGATTATATATAGGAACATAGCATCACCGAAATGAAACAATACAACACTATATATTCCTGAAATAACAAACAAAAACATACAGCATGGCATTGAAAAGAGAAAAGCAACTAATCATGGAATACAGAACCTCAAGTGTTAACAGAAACCAATTACAGTAGATTAATCTAGGAGACTAATTCTCCATTACAGAAATAAAACAAAAGAAGAGAAAATAAGATTAAAACTAATTAACTACTAACTGAGACTTAGCCAAAACTGACTAGCCCAGCCTAAAAACTAGCTAACTTATCATTCTGCCATAGAGCAGTTTATATACACATTCTGGAATCCAAGTCCTCGCGAGGCGAAGCACTGCTCACGAGGCGAATTATGCGAAAGGTCTGCAACTCTTGGTCTTCTCGCGAGGCGAGCATATCTTCGCGAGGCGAACTCTTCAAATTCTCAACTGTAACGCCCGTGACCTTCAACGTGCCCAAACCGTGATGGCTTCTGACTTTCAAGTATTCGCGAGGCGAAGGAATTCTCGCGAGGCGAACGCTTCAACTTCAAACTGCCACGGCCGTGATCTTCAACACGGGTAAACCGTGATCGTCTCTGACTTTTCAGGCTTGCATGACTCGCGGGGCGAGAAATCCTTCGCGGGGCGAGTGGCTCCAGATTTATTTTATTTTATTTTATTAACCTGAAAAACAGAAAATAAAAGTAAATACTTTGTTCACTCTAAATCAACTAAATTAACTTAAAAACACTTTACAAACTCAAAATACTACTTAGAGACAATCAAGTCTAATTTGGGTAAAAATGATATAAAATAAGCACAAAGCCAAGGTCTTTACTAGTTATAAAACCAGTCAAACAGAGGCTCATCAGAGAGACATCATCTAGGACACCTTTTGGCTACATTTTAGGATCTCTTCTCCTCTTCTCCTCTCTTCTCTGATTTTTGTATTTTCTATTATGTTGTCAACCCAGCTTGTCATCTCCATGGCAAGACTGGAGTAGTAGTTTGTTTCTAGGGATTGGGGCTCTGCCCGAGTTTTGTAAATGTTGTTGATTTGATATAAAATCGTTGTTGATTTCGTTATTGTTTTAGATCTGATTTCTAGTGTGTTAACCACTCGTAAATTCAGCAACCGCTTATTTGCGTGACGTAGACGTTCTAAGGAGGAACCTAGCGGTGAACTTAGGATTTCTAGGGTGTTTAACTCGTAAAATTCGGCGGCCACGGGTTTGTGAGATGTGGATGATCCAAGGAGGAACCTAGCGGTGAACTTAGGTTATTTGCATGACTGAGACATTCTAAGGAGGAACATAGCGGTGAACTTAGGTGTCGGACCTATAGAAGTCAGACTTGGGACTGAAATCACGAGAGTTAGAAGCCGTCCCTCGAGGAGCAACGAGTTGTCACGGAACGCAAAGGGTCCAATCTGGGATCGACTACCACGAGAGTAGGGGTCGGGTCAATTGGGCACGACTTTTGTAACCCGAGAGGGAGCTTAAGCTATCAGAGGATAAACTCGTCTTCAAGGCAATTTCGGTAATCAACAAAGGTAAATCAGATTAGCAACATAAACAGCCTCAAAGGTAACCCAAATCCCTAGGAATCCATTTAGATCAAAACCCCAAAAACATTTGTTTTTTGATTTATTTGATTCTGTTTGTTTATCTCTCAATTCAAACCTTTTTCAAAACCCTCTAAAAAGTCCAGATTCACTCATTTCGAAATTAATTGCGATTCGGGAACACAGTCTCTGTGGGTTCGATATCTTTTATTACTTGACGGCAATCCGGTCCACTTGCCGGAATCGCACTTGCATTCGTACACATCAAGTTTTTGGCGCCGTTGCCGGGGACTGTGCCTTTTCGAATTTCAATTAGTTTTTAAATTGATTTTTCTGGACCCTTTTCTTTTTATTTGATTTTTATTTCTGAAATATTAAAAAAAATCAAAAATTTCTTTTCCTTCTATTGTATCCATCTCTCTGTGTGTTATATGCAAAGATCCCTAAGTCTTGGGAGCCTTAGTGACATTGATCCGGAGATCGAGAGGACCTTCCACAGACGTAGAAGACTACAAAGAGAGGGAGAAAGGTTGAGTCCCGTTCCACTCATGGCGAATCAACCGGATACAAAACCTTTGAAGGACTACGCAGCCCCAAATGCGAGAGGCTTGCGAACTGGGATTGCAAGGCCAGAGATTGAGGTGGAGAACTACACTATACCGCCCATGTTAATCAACATGATTAGGCAACATCAATTCGGAGGATTGCCTTCGGAGGGCCCAACCGATCACCTAGAGACATTCTTGGAGTTCACCGATGCAATCAGGATTAATGGAGCCTCAGTCGATGTTGTGCGCTTGAGATTGTTCCCCTCATCTCTCACTGGAAAGGCGAAGACCTGGCTTAAGCAAATCCCCGCTAACACTTTGACTACTTAGGACCAACTGGAGCAGGCGTTCTTGGAGAAATTCTTCCCTCCATCCAAGACGGCCTACATAAGGACCCGGATCGTCGGCTTCTTCCAGAAAGACGGAGAATCATTATCGGAAGCTTGGGATCGATACAAGGGACTGCTGGAGTCGTGCCCACATCACGGACTCGAGAGGTGGTTAATAGTGCACACCTTCTATAACGGATTGGACTACTCTTCGAAGGTGTCACTTGATTCTGCAGCCGGTGGAGCGTTTATGAATAGGCCTCTGACTGAGGCATTCAACATCATTGAGAATGTCGCCACCAACTACCACCAATGGGGTTCCGAAAGAGGTAATAACCCGAACAAGATTTCGGGGGGTAAGTTTGAGGTAAATAGCACAGATCTTATTATGTCAAAGATAGACTCACTTAATAAACGTTCTGATCGGCTTGAAAGAGCTAATGTGAGTGCATTAGGTGCTACTAACCTTGTTTGTGAGATTTGTGGAATGCAGGGACATGACATGATGGAATGCCCACATGGATCCGGCGCTTCGGGTGAGCAAGTGAACTCTTGTAACAACTTCTACGATACGAACTCGAAGCTGCCCAACTATGCTCCCCCAAATCCCTACAACCAAAGAAGGAACAACCCTTACCTCTCCTACGGCAACTACAGCAACACGCTCAACCATGAGTTCCAAGAGGGTCAAGGTAATAAGAGAGCAGCACCGGGGTATCCTCAGGTACAAAGATCTAAACTCGAGACTTTATTTGAAAGTTTTGTTGAAACTCAAACAAAACAGAATGAGGAGTTTAGACAACAAGGAAGGGCAGTGAGTGAAGCAATAAAGGAGCTAGCATCTAAGGTAGAAAACTTAGCAACTCATAACAAGATGCTAGAAACCCAGATTGCCCAACAAGCCAGTACGTACTCGAGACCTAAGGGTGCATTCCCGGGGCAACCCGAAGCAAATCCCAATGAGCATTGCAATGTCATACACTTAAGGGATGATAAGCTTGGGGTGGGGGTAGCTGAAATGGAGGTGGAACCGGAGGGAGACATGAGCGAAAAAGAAGAGCCAGAACCGAAGTATGTCCCTCCACCACCGTACCAACCCCCGATACCTTTCCCACAAAGGTTGGTCAGGAAAAAGCAAGTAGATGTAGAGACTAAAATGCCTACTAAACTGAAAGACCCAGGTAGTTTCTCCATCTCTTGCTCGATTGAACAAGTGCAAACAGACCGAGCCTTGTGTGACTTAGGGGCTAGTGCGAGCTTGATGCCCCTCCCTATCATGGAAAGGTTGGAAAGTAAAGAGTTGAGACCATTCAAATTCTCCTTACAATTTGCGGATGGCTCAACTAGGACTCCTCTAGGCATACTAGAGAATGTCCCTGTAAAGGTAGGGAAAATTCTCATCCCTACCGACTTCCTGGTGTTGGACATGAAAGGGAATTCCGAATTCCCCATCATTTTAGGAAGGCCATTTTTGGCAACCGCTGGGGCAGTGATAGACGTAAGGAATGGTAAACTCTCTCTAAATGTAGAGGAAGGTAGGGTAAATTTTCAGTTGACTAACTCTTATAACAACCCTCTTTTTGAGAGCCATGTGTGCAGAATTGATGTAACATCTTCAGCGGTAGAGAAAGAACTTAGCATGGAAGCAACCCCGAAGATATGCATGGTTGATGATGCACCCAGCAGTGGTGAAGTTGGAATTGCTGTCCATGCGGAAACAAAACTTCCGCCGGAAGAAAGGAAGGCTAGGAAGCTCCGAGAGAAAAGAGCAAAGCGGAAGCATTACTGGCCGTATGAGCAGAAACGGCTTTTTGAAGGAGTTCCGTGGAAGAGAAGTGTTCCGGCACATCTAC
Source organism: Sophora flavescens (assembly GCA_030762895.1). Lineage (NCBI taxonomy): Eukaryota > Viridiplantae > Streptophyta > Magnoliopsida > Fabales > Fabaceae > Sophora > Sophora flavescens. The sequence continues at coordinate 1,930,554 of JAUPTC010000016.1, forward strand.
GCCCAGCCGACCCCGGTTAACTTAAGGAAGTATGGTCAAGCTTAAGACCATAAATAAGCGCTTCTTGGGAGGCAACCCAAGTTTTTCTTTCCCTTTTTCCTTTTTGTTTTTGATTTAACCTCTTGAATAATTTGAGAAGATCAAGAGGCAAAAATATCATTAATAGGATTGTCTAGTGTTTTCAGGTTGAGAAAGGGAAGAAGAGCAAAAAAAAAAAAAAGTCAGAGGCCATCACGCCCTGGCCGTGACAGTGGTCACGGCCGTGATGAACTACTACTAGAGCACAGAAAGGATCACGGCCTAGCCGTGACAACCATCACGGGCGTGACGAGTAGGATGCCAAGATCAGAGAGCATCACGGCCTAGCCGTGATGTAGATCACGGCCGTGACAGGGCAACTCCTGAGGACCAGAAACGATCACGGCCTGCCCGTGATGAGCCTCACAGCCGTGATAAAATTTCCACCCAAGTTTTGACTGGAATGTGAGCCAATACCCGCTACCGACTCGGTAAGTTGTTCCATTTTTCTCCTCTCTTCGACTTGATTATTTACATTGGAGACAATGTAAGTAATCAAGCTTGGGGTAGAGGTATTTTTGCATTTGCATTGTTGCATTCATATTGCATTCTCATAGGCATAGATTGGTATGATCACATTCTCTAGATTGCCCCTCACTTAGAACATGCATCCGATTGTGAGAACTTGGAGCCAAATGAATTGAGACAGTGAACTTTCGAACCCAATTTTTCATTATTCTTGTGATATGGCTAAAAATAAAAAATTTCTTGAGATAGTCATTTGATAGTTGATAATTAGCATGTGGTTCCTTAGGTTTGTGTACCTCACTGATTTTTGAACTACTAAATGTAAGATTTTGAGCCAAAAGGGGTATTCACTAAATCTACCCCATTTCTTGTGGTAGAGTGTTGTAATTCCTCTTGGACTGTATTTTCTAGAACTTGACTTGAAACCATTTTGAAACTTTTAAAAATTTATGAAAACATTTTTGGAAATGATTGAGGCACTAGGTATTTTTCTGGCCTCCCGAGCTTTGAATGTTTAAATGCTACCCCCTTAGTTGCCCAATTTTGAGCCTAAAAGAAAAAAAAATACTTTTCTTGGTACCTTGAATTACTTTGATAAATAATGCTTGGTATGGCACCTTTTAAAGTATTACAAAAAGGGCAAAATGGTAGTTGGAAAAAGTATGGGATGAAAAAAGTTAGAAAGTAATTTCTCTTGAGCTATAAATCTCCCCTTCTCCAAACAAATAAAATGAAATAAACGGAAAAAAAATGGAGAAGGGGATGACGAAAGAAAGTGAGAAATGAAAATAAAAAAATAAAAAGAAAAGAAAAGAAAGAAAGGTGGAAAAAGTAAATCAAAGCCCTAAAAGGTATTTTGGAAGGTGTCATACTTTGTAATGTTTGATAATCTGTCTAGCCTTCTTGAAATTTCCTTTCCTTGATTTTTCCACCTAACAATAAATCCCATGGCCACATTACAACCAAAGGAAAAGACCTCTTGATTCTTAAGTGTTTTCATTAATAAAGTAGAGATTTGGTTAATAGTCAAGCCTATGGTAAAATACTTTCCTTGAGGAAATGGAGTGAATTGTCATACACCCTAAAATACTTGAGTGAGGTGAGATGAGTGCCCAAATCAGTGAGGATATGAACTTGAAAAACCTAAGCTTCTAATTGGACTTGCAATTGATTGTCTCTTAAGTGCTTATTGAATATGCCTATCACTTGGATTAGCTTCTAGGGTTCTTGGTTCACTATCCATGCTTTGATTGATATATCTTATGGCCTGAGTAATTACTTGAGGACAAGCAAAGTTTTAAGCTTGGGGTGATTTGATGAGTGTGATTTCACCTCATCTTTGTCCATCATTTTGCATGCATTTTCATGTAGTTTAGGCATATTTTTATTAGATTTTAGGTTAATTTTCCTTTGGAATGGGTAAGGCCGTTTTCGTGTGTTGTTTTGCAGATATCAAGGGTAAAATGCTCAAGATCAACCATGATGAAGTTTGGATGAAGATAGGGCTTTAAAAGTGCAGAAAATGAGCCAAACAGAGTCCATCACGGCCTAGCCGTGATGCCCATCACGGCCATGATCGAGCAAAACTGAAAAAGAACAAAGGCTGAAGTCAGAGTCTGTCACGGCCTAGCCGTGATATCCATCACGGCCATGACCCAAAACCACCACAAGTCAGAGACCGTCACGGCCTGGCCGTGATGGCCATCACGGCCGTGACGCGCATTACTTGGACCTGAAGAAACCGAAATAGATCAGATTTTGAGTTGTTTTGGGACTCTAACTTCCCAATTTCTATAAATAAGGATCAAGGCATCAGATCAGAAGAAGGAATGATCATAGAGAGACATCATCTAGGACACCTTTTGGCTACATTTTAGGATCTCTTCTCCTCTTCTCCTCTCTTCTCTGATTTTTGTATTTTCTATTATGTTGTCAACCCAGCTTGTCATCTCCATGGCAAGACTGGAGTAGTAGTTTGTTTCTAGGGATTGGGGCTCTACCCGAGTTTTGTAAATGTTGTTGATTTGATATAAAATCGTGGTTGATTTCGTTATTGTTTTAGATATGATTTCTAATGTGTTAACCACTCGTAAATTCGGCAACCGCTTATTTGCGTGATGTAGACGTTCTAAGGATGAACCTAGCGGTGAACTTAGGATTTCTAGGGTGTTTAACTCGTAAAATTCGGCGGCCACGGGTTTGTGAGATGTGGATGATCCAAGGAGGAACCTAGCGGTGAACTTAGGTTATTTGCATGACTGAGACATTCTAAGGAGGAACCTAGCGGTGAACTTAGGTGTCGGACCTATAGAAGTCAGACTTGGGACTGAAATCACGAGAGTTAGAAGCCGTCCCTCGAGGAGCAACGAGTTGTCACGGAACGCAAAGGGTCCAATCTGGGATCGACTACCACGAGAGTAGGGGTCGGGTCAATTGGGCACGGCTTTTGTAACCCGAGAGGGAGCTTAAGCTATCAGAGGATAAACTTGCCTTCAAGGCAATTTCGGTAATCAACAAAGGTAAATCAGATTAGCAACATAAACAGCCTCAAAGGTAACCCAAATCCCTAGGAATCCGTTTAGATCAAAACCCCAAAAACATTTGTTTTCTGATTTATTTGATTCTGTTTGTTTATCTCTCAATTCAAACCTTTTTCAAAACCCTCTAAAAAGTCCAGATTCACTCATTTCGAAATTAATTGCGATTCGGGAACACAGTCTCTGTGGGTTCGATATCTTTTATTACTTGACGGCAATCCGGTCCACTTACCGGAATCGCACGTGCATTCGTACACATCAGTACCTTTGTATATCCTACCCTTAGCCAGGCCCCATTACAACCCATAAAAGACCTTCTGATGTTGCTTGCATATTTTCTGTGGGAACTATTTAGAGATGAAAATCAAATTTATGGGAAGTGCTCTTAAAAGTGAAATTGAGTGAATGTTGTTAGCCTGACAAACTGAGCGATTGAGTGAACACCAAATTTCCCTTGTGAGGAAGGCAGTTGTTTGAATTTGGTGATCTCCTTTTTGTGTGTGACTTGGATCCCCTGCTTAGATTGATGATTGTTTGAATGGTGAAATTCTCAACTGTTTAGAATGAATGAATGTGGGGATTACTTTGTTTGAAGGGGGGGGGGGGGGGACATTGAAGAAAATTATTTTGTTAAGTTGCTTGAAATCTGTGTAAAGTTTATTGAATCCTTAAGCTTGCCATGTTTTGCCAGGTCTTGAGTCTTTTTAAGTTTTTAAGTTTTAGTTTGCTTGGAGACAGGCAAAGTTTAAGTTTGGGGTATTTTGATGAGCCTCTGGTTGACTGGTTTTATAACTAATAAAGACCATGGCTTTGTGCTTATTTTATATCATTTTTTACCCAAATTAGACTTGATTGTCCTTAAGTAGTATTTTGAGTCTATAAAGTATTTTTAGGTTAATTTAGTTGATTTAGAGTTAAATAAAACACTTATGTTATTTTCTGTTTTCAGGTAAATAAAAAGGAATAATTCTGGTCATTCGCCCGGCGAATAGTCTCTCGCCACGCGAGTCTCCCAATCATGAAAGTCAGAAACGATCATGGTTTACCCGTGTTGAGGATCACGGCTGTGGCAATTTTGAAGTTGAAGCGTTCGCCTCGCGAGTATTCGTTCGCCTCGCGAGCCCCGGAAGTCAGAAAGCATCACGGTTGGCCCCTGATGTTCATAACGGGCGTAATAAGAAGACCCTTCCAATTCTCGCCTCGCGAATGATATGCTCGCCTCGCGAGAAGATCAAAAGTCGTAGACTGTTCACAATTTCCGCGTCGCGAGAGAGGCTTCGCCTCGCGAGTCCTCTGATTCCATAAACGTGTATATAAGACAGTCTTAGGCAGAACTGAGGAGGCAAGTCAGAGTTAGCCAGTTTTGGCTAGTCTTAGACAGTAGTAGTAGCTTTCAGTAGTTTAATTCTTGTCTTTTGTTTTTCCTTTGTAATGGAGAACTAGTCTCCTAGATTAATCTACTGTGATTGGTTCCATTTACACTTGAGGTTCTTGTGTTCCTGTTTTCTATGCTTTTCTCTTTTCAATGCAATATTATACAATTCTGTTTGTTTAATTCAGGATTGTATAGTATTGTATTGATTCATTTCGGTGATATTGTGTTCCTATACTTAATCGCGTTTGTTTAATTCGCGTGTGTTCATTCATGTTCGTTTAGTTCATGAGGGCTTAACCCCGTTTGTTTAATTCGGGAATAGGAACATATATCCGTAGTAGCGATTTCGTTTGTTAATTGTTGCTACAACCGGGAGGGGATTAGAATCTGCTTAGGGCTTGGATTTACATGAACCAATGATAGTGGGAAACCGAGAACAGTAGGTTAATCGTTCTTTAGTTTATTTGATAATATTTTAACTATTTTGTTTTCTTACTCTGTTTTTATTTTGTTTTCTTTATTTTATTTCAATTACCCAAAACCCCCAGAACTAATTTTCTGTTAATAATAACAACGCCTAAGAGTCCGTGAGAGACGATACTCGAGTTGTCGCTTCCCTATCTACATTATTTTTGTAAACGCTCGTTCTTTTTGGCGCGTGGCGACAGCGCGGCCAAGGCTCTTTTATCTTCAGTTCGAGCTTCTAACGGGCAATCCACCCCGTAGGCTCTTTTATCTTCAGTTCGAGCTTCTGACGGGTAATCCACCTCATAAGCTCTTTTATCTTTCAGCTCGAGCTTCTGACGGGCAATCCACCCCGTACGGGTAATCCACCCCGTAAGCTCTTTTATCTTTCAGTTCGAGCTTCTAACGGGTAATCCACCCCGTAGGCTCTTTTATCTATCCGTTCGAGCTTCTGACGGGCAATCCACCCCGTAAGCTCTTTTACCTTTCAGTTCGAGCTTCTGACGGGCAATCCACCCTGTAGGCTCTTTTATCTTTAGTTCGAGCTTCTAACGGGCAATCCACCCCGTAGGCTCTTTTATCTTCAGTTCGAGCTTCTGAGGGGCAATCCACCCCGTAGGCTCTTTTATCTTCAGTTCGAGCTTCTGACGGGAATCCACCCCGTAAGCTCTTTTATCTTTCAGTTCGAGCTTCTGACGGGCAATCCACCCCGTAGGCTCTTTTATCTTTCAGTTCGAGCTTCTGACGGGAAATCCACCCCGTAAGCTCTTTTATCTTTCAGTTCGAGCTTCTGACGGGCAATCCACCCCGTAGGCTCTTTTATCTTTCAGTTCGAGCTTCTGACGGGCAATCCACCCCGTAGGCTTTTTTATCTTTCTGTTCGAGCTTCTCACGGGCAATCAACCCCGTAAGCTCTTTTATCTTTCAGTTCGAGCTTCTGACGGGCAATCCACCCCGTAGGCTCTTTTATCTTCAGTTCGAGCTTCTGACGGGCAATCCACCCCGTAAGCTCTTTTACCTTTCAGTTCGAGCATCTGACGGGCAATCCACCCCGTAGGCTCTTTTATCTTCAGTTCGAGCTTCTAACGGGCAATCCACCCCGTAGGCTCTTTTATCTTCAGTTCGAGCTTCTGACGAGTAATCCACCCCGTAAGCTCTTTTATCTTTCAGTTCGAGCTTCTGACGGGCAATCCACCCCGTAGGCTCTTTTACCTTTCAGTTCGAGCTTCTGATGGGCAATCCACCCCGTAGGCTCTTTTATCTTCAGTTCGAGCTTCTGATGGGCAATCCACCCCGTAAGCTATTTTACCTTTCAGTTCGAGCTTCTGACGGGCAATCCACCCCGTAGGCTCTTTTATCTTTCAGTTCAACCTTCTAACGGGCAATCCACCCCGTAAGCTTTTTTATCTTTATGCTCGAGTTTCTGACGGGCAATCCACCCCGTGAGTTTTTTATGTGTAAACCCAATGGGCAATCCAATCCACTGGTCCTTTACAGGAAACCATTCTGTAGTCACATGTCTTTTTTTTTGTCAGTGTACCCCGAACAAAATTGGAGTTCATGTCTTTACTCGTTTCTTATAGCGATAATATGTTAACTACGGTTACACCTAGTATCTACTAAGAAACAAGTAAAGAGGGGCAGCTGTGAACACCTAATTTTGTCCGGATATTTCATCCTTTTAATTAATATTTACAAAATTAAAAATGGAAAATAAAAATAAAATAAAAAATAATACATCTGAAAGTCAAATAAAAAGAAAAAAAAAGAAAAAAAGGGGGGGGGGGGGGGGGAGAAGGTTTCTTGAGTCCTCTATGTCAGTGTGCAACGTCCAAAGGCTTTTATCACCAATACCCTGCTTTTTCTTCAATTTTGGTCATTCCCCATCAGCCTTCCTCTTAACCCAACATACTCCCAAGCCTTCTTGAATGAAGCAACACTCAGATGGGGGCTGCTCAAGAGCCAGTGCAACTGTCAAAATCTCCCCCAAAGCTCAAGTAATCAATCTCCATTTTTAGTTAATTTTCAGAACTTGGGGAAAAGCATCTGCCTAGATCAGAGGAAGAAGAAACATAAATAGGAATGGAAAGGGACCTGAGCATGGTAACCTCTGCAACACTCAAGCTTGCAAGGTCCCAATGACATTGAGAAGAGTTCATCTTCTTCTATAAAAGGGGACACAGAAAAATCTGAGAGAGGGGACACAAAAATCTGAAAGAGGGGGATTAGCAGCAGAAAAATATAAAAAACCAAGAACACAACAACAAGAACAACAGAGGAGAAGAATGAGGGAATAGCAAGAAAAACCTCTTTCTTTCTTTCGTTCTTTTTTCCTTCCTGCTCCCTGCATCATCCCCTTCCTCTCATTCTTCATTTTCTTCAACAAAACCAGCAGCAACAAAACAAAAAAAAAACAAAAAAGGTCACACCCACACCACTCTCCTTCTTCCTCTCACCGTAAGAAGCTCTAACCTCATCTCCTTTCCTCTCCTGCACCAGCCGCTCCGCCCAGCCTCCACCGACCGCCGCTCGCCGTCGCAGGGAGGAGAAGACCGCGTCGCCAGCTCGGGTATGGCTCGTCCTCGCCGCCGCGACGCTGCCCTGTTCCATCATCCCGTCACCACCTCGAGTCTGGATCTGGAGCCAGCAGCGAGCTTGAGACCCTCCTCTTCCTGCTCGGACCAGTCTCCGTTGTTCCGCTGCGGTGGTTGCAGATCCCGTACCACCGTCACCACCGTGAGCAGAACCACATCAAGCCCCCTCCTTTGCGCCGTCTGCACGTTGTTGAGTTAGGGTAACGTTGCTGCTGGGGTTTATATTTGCTTCTGGTTTGCTTTGTCATTTGAGTTGGGCTTGTATTGTGTGGGTTTATCATGATGTGCATGCTTGTTTTTTATTTTATGTGTGTAATTTTTCGTCAAAAATAAAAATAAATCAAACTTAAAAATAAAGATAAACTATAAGTTAGCTATTAGGTTTCTTTCTTTTATTAGGTTTTAGATATTTGATCCAAATTTAAAATAAACCAGAATGCAAGATGTTTTATGTGAAGTTAAGAATTTTATTTTATTTGGTCATAACTATTATATGAATGCATATGTTTATTTTATAGAATGCAAATATTTTAATGTTAAAATAAAAGGGTTATCTGAGATAACATCTCGTTAATCCTTATCTTTTATGACAGACGAGTTGTGACAACTTAATAAAAATTCTCCCCAAATAAAATCTTTTTTTAAAAAATAAAATCAAAACAAAAATCAAAATTAAAATCAACCAACCAATCAAATCTTTTTTAAAAGAACTACGTGGCTTTGAGTTTCCCATCGCACCCGGGAATACGTAGGAGCAAGATAAATCATCTTGTCGGGCCAAAACTAAATTTTCCTTTTTGTGTCCCTTTTTATGTTTAAATAATTAACCAAAATAATTAAACTTTTCTCTTTCCAGGGATGCTCTATGGACACGGTGCCATGTTTAATCCCTTAGATTTGAGGTTGCTCTGTGGACTCATGTGCCATGTTCAACCTCATTTAGTTTTTATAAACCATAAAGTTAAAAATATAAAAAATTTAATAAAAGTCAAAAGTTAAAATTTAAAATAATTCTTTCTTGTAAATAATTTTCGGGGTAAAATAAATATTTAAAAGATTATTAAAATGTTTTGCACAATTAACTTGAGGTACCGTTTTTAAACGGGCGATGTGGGGTGCTAACACCTTCCCTACTCGTAACCGACTCCCGAACCCAAATCTCTATCTTTTTTAAGACCAGTTTATCTTTAAATAATTGGGTTTTCTAAGATTTTCCCAATAAAAATTTTAGTGGCGACTCCTCTGTTTTTTACCATCTTTTTCGCGGCTCCCGGACGGGACGGTCGCGACAAATAAAAACGGAAATAGAAACTGAAACATGCAAATGAAAATAACACTAAATGATCGATAAATCTGATGATTGCAAGAACCCTACAAACAATATACCAATAGTATGATGGCTCGTGTTATACATGATATACATTAAATGCATGTCTACATTTGGGCAGGATAACTTCAATGTTTTTTATTGTTTTATGTTTTATATATTAGTGCATCTTCAATGGGAGTTGCTTATGGAGTTCTTAAATCTATGTGACAGATAAAGAATCATTGTTTATTTTTTTTCTCCATTGGAGTTGATTTATGTTACAATATGGGTTGCTCAAATTTCAAGGATGAGTTGCTACTTTAAATTAAACAAAACTAAGTGTAAAAAAAATCGAAAAATGTGGGTTTCTTGAGGATTGCTTAATAGGTACCATTAATTGGAGTAAAAATATGATGGATTGCTTAAATATGATGTGGTATAGTGGGGCTCACTTAATGAGAGATAAATAACCCAAAGTGAATTGCTTAAATATTACCCCTTGAAGATGCTCTTAAGATAATGACAATAATTGTAATAATATTTTTATAGGTTCTAATAATATGTTTATAAATTTATAATTATAAATTGTAATTATAATTACACTTACAGTCTAATAGAAAAATTCATATAGCAGTTGACTGTATGGGAGGATTCACAAATAATATTCCAATTCGTAGTTTTAAAATATATCTTTTTTTTCTACAGTAATATCATACAAATTTGTACAGTAATTGTGATGACCCGAATTTTCGTAGCCATGACCGGCCAAAAGGAAAAACCTCTCTTTTCCCCTTCGCAGCCTCACAAGCATACATAAATTCGTTTCATCCAACGAAAACGACTACAATCATTAAGTATAACAACCTAACGAATATAATTTCATCAAAGTGCTGTACAAAACAAAGAAAATTACAAAGTCCTGTCGAACTAAAGAAAACAATTTAAAACTGAGGGTACAATAGTTTAATCTATCCACATGGCATCCAAGACTTCTGGCAGTTTCACGGATACCTGCAACTGAAATGTTAAGCGTGGGGTGAGTCAACTGACTCAGTGAGGGAATTCCCCCAAACACATACAAGCATACAAGATAAGAATAAAACCATAGCACACAGTCACACAAGCACGCACTCATATTCATGCTTAATCCATCTCAAACACGTAACACAGCAATAAATGCATAGCAACATTCATATAGTAAACACAACTCAAAAGGACATCTTTTCCATTCCTAGAGTACTTGTGGAATGACTTGTGCTTCATTTATCTCTTATATTTCAAGTTCCTCACAAGGGATCAATACATTTCAAAATATCCTCGAGTCTTTGGGTATCCTAGGCTATGTAGTCAATCGCGGATTGCGTAGCGTAGCGGCCGACCCCTGAAACATAATAGCGGTGTAGCGGGTAGCGGTATAACCGCTACGCCGAAGTATAGGGAAACTATACAAGAAATTTATACCATACACATATGAAAGCTAAAAAATAAAAGAATACACAAAATTAAAGACATATTCATAACTACTATTCAATGTTCATTGTTACCTAAATATTCAAAGTTCAAACCCAATATAAAGCAAATAAGGTCTAGCCTCCATGGCTCAAAATAAATAAGTTCTAGCCTCCAAGGCTCAAAATTAGTCATCTAAGCATCTAAAATAAATACTAGTGAATCCTTTAATTGGAATCACTATCTCCAAGGTCTTCATGGTCAGTTTGTTCACCACCACTAGACCTCAATTCTTCTACATCGTCATCTACTTCTTCTGCCTCTATAGGAGCTTCTTGGTCCCTTGTCCTTATTCCTGTTTGCTGCCTAGTCATTGTTGATGGCTCACCAAGTCAATATATCATCCCCAAAGACCAAGTCATCTTCAGCACCTTCTCCATCTTCAACCATTTCTCCCGTCAACCACTCATTACAAATATCAATGTCCTTTAAGGCAATGGGGTCGATTAAGTTACGATTGTCAAAGCGTTCCTTAAGTTTTTGGTTATACTTGACAAAAACCAAATCTTGCAACTTTTGATGCTCAAGATTGTTTCTTTTCTTGGAATGAATCTATTTTAAAGTTTGACAAAAAAAAAAAAGAATGTTAGTTTCTTTCACAAAACTACTATATCAATGTTTACAACAAATTAAAACCATTTCACATTTACTTACTTGCTCAAAGGCACTCCAATTATGCTCACAACCCGAAGAAGAACATGTCAAGCTCAATACTCTAATTGCAATTTTTTGCAAGCTTGGAACATGATGCCCATAAGTCTTCCACCACTCAGCTGTAATGAATAACAAACTAGGATTACTATCAACACAAGCTCATGTGAATCTAGTCAATAATATCAAAAGAATGCACTTTAACTTACCGGGAGCCATAGTTTTTCTACTTCTTATTGCAGTGGGCAAGTTAAAGCGTCCTTCAGACCTCCTATAAATCGCCAACTCATTGGTAGCTTTATCCTCTTCTTGTTCATTATCACTAAGCCTCTCCATGCATTTAAGGAGCCCCAAATTAACTTCAGAATTTCGATCAATATCTGGGTTACCATAGAAGAACTCAGGATTAAGGAAATGACCGGCTGCATGCAATGGATGATGAAGTTGGCATTCCCATCTTCTATCAACGATGGCCCAAATATCTCTATATTTGTCTTCATTTCCATTGAAAGATATCATCATGGCTTCCTTTGCCCTGTCCATCGCCTCATAGATGTAACCCATAGCAGGCTTTTTCTCATTATCAACAAGCCTTAGTACTTCCACAAGAGGTCACATGACCTTCAAGCTGTAGAGCGCATCATTCCAAAATGATGGCATTAGTACAACATCCCTTGCCTTTTCCCTTTAGGGTCCTTAGCTGCCTTTGTCTCCGCTCACTCCTCCGAGATGAACATCCTACGAAGGTTGCCTTTTTGTTTGTGCAACCTTTGCAATGTGAGGAAGTGAGTAGCAAACCGAGTAACTCCAGCCCTTACCAATTCGGTCTTGTTGGTGAACTTTCTCATCATATTTAAGGCCATGGTATGATTGTAAATGAAGCTTACAAGAGAGACCCTTCTTTGACATGCCTTTTTGATTCCTGGAATTTTACCAATGTCTTCTAACATCAAATCTATACAATGTGCAGCACATGGTGTCCAAAACAGTTTCTGCCTTCTTGCTTCTAAAAATCAACCTATAAGATCAAATCAAATGGACATAATTAAATAACTAATTATAACTCATACAATTAGAAAAGTGTCCAATAGGTAGCTAACTTAGCATAAAAAAAGGCTCTAACCCGCTGAAACATAATTGCTACCATTGTTGGTGACAATTTGCACAACATTGTTTTCTCCCACCTCCGCCACAAAAGAGTCCAACAGTTCAAAAAGTTTCTGTCCACTCTTCACATACCCGGAACCATCAACACTCTTGACAAACATTGTCCCAAGTGGACAATTGACCATGAAATTGATCAATGTCCTATTCTTGAGATCTGTCCATGCATCAGACATTATAGAACAACCACTTTTAACTCGCTCTTCCATATGTGGCCGCAACATCTTTTGAGTTATCACTAGTTCCTTTTTGAAAAGTGGAACCCTCATCTTATGGTAGCTTGGAACCTTTAGATTTGGACCATAGTTGCTAACAGCATCAAGCATGACCTTGAAGCTTTTGTCATGCACCACATTAAAAGGAATTCCACACTTATAAAAGAACCGAGCAATAAATTGAACCGTCTTATCCCGTGCTTCTTTATCACAAGCAACATTGACACTTGTTTGCTTCTTAGCATAATGCAAATCCATGGGTCCTTTCACTGTTTTTCCTCTCTTGGCAGAAGGGGCAACACCATCAGCAGTACGTTTTCTGACTCGAATATTGTAAATTTCTTGAACCTCTCCTTGCTCTTCATCATATTCGTTAATCTCATGCAAATGTGAAGCATCAGACTTTTTCTTATCAAACAGATCTATCAGCTTCTTCCTTACATCAGGAGGAGTTTTCTTGCTGTCATTAATGTCACCCCTCGAACCCATTTGATGTTTTTTCGCTCTAGTGATGCCACCGGTAGTAGTTTTCCCACAAAAATCACATGTAACAACCCTCTTGTTATTGATGTCTTTGAGGCTATTCCATTCCCAAGCTGGGTCAATATTATCCCTAGTGGGTTTAACTAAACCACAAGCGGCAGTAGAGGATGGTGGTACTGTTTGGGACGCCATCTAGAAACAGAGAACAGAGGAGGTCGCAGTCGTACAGAGGAAACAGAAGTCGCAGGGAGCTTCGCTGTCAATCGCAGGGATGGTTGCCGACGGAAGTCGCAGCTCGCATGGTGGTCGCACTCGTATAGTGGGTTGTCGTCGAAGAGAACAACAACGGTCCTTTTGTTTGGTTTAGGTTGAAAGAACAGAGGAGGGAACCCTACTTTATTCAAAAGAAGTTTAGGTCGAAATGACCAAAAGCCATCCAAAAAAACCCTAAAACGGCTATAACTCGAGGGCATTTGTAGGTTTTCACCCATTCTTCAATGTTGCGGCTGCAACAGGCGCAATTTCGGCCGCGATTCCACCACTAACAGAGCCGCAACGACAGCTACACAAAACCGCAATGCACCATGGTTTTGCGTAGCGCCGTGGTACCGCAACGCTTCGCACCATCGCGATTGCGGGATGTAACACCCCCTTTGGGCATTACTTTAGTAACACGTGCGGAAATAAATTAAAAATAATTTTGCTGGCCGTTTTCGGAAAAATTTGATTTATTTGGAGTCAGAAAATCTGGGTGTAAAACAATTTCCTTTGAATAGGGTAGTACATAACGTACTTATCTCAATAGTAAAAATAAAACATATTATTCACAACAGAATTTTAAACCATGTAAAGGTTTTCAAAATACCTACACAAACTTTCTCAAATCATACTACCCCAAAGAAATCCTAAGCTGGTCGCTCTATAAGACACTCACTGATAAGACCTCGTGATCATCCCTATGATCACACATATTTTTCCGCAATCCAGACTTAAGTCTCCAACTGACTTAAGGAACTCTTCTGCAATATCTGCATTCGTGTACCAAGGTACGATAGTAAAGGCAGAAGAACCTGTATATGCAAGGGTGAGTTCCAATATATGGATTTTAAAACGACAACCACATGTACGACTCTCAATTACCACTTAATCATAAATATTAAAGACAACAATATATTTAAATATATCTCAAAGGGTTTCATACCCGTCAGTCGTAACCGCTTAAAAACCATGACACTTCAATATTCATCAACTAACTTTGAGACCTAAATTCCGGAGCTCCAACCAACCAATAGATGAGCTGATCAGGCTCTCATTGCCGAATAAGGCAGAATATAAACATTGCCAGATATGGCAAGTTTCAAATAATTTGGCCTGTCAAGGTTCCGAGTTCCAACTATTTAAGTACATAACTCGGTAGGATACGAGCTCCAACCATCATCGTAAGTATTTCACAAGAACATCCAACGATAGTCGTAATTAACTTGGCCTATAAAATATGAGTAATATCCGAGCTCCCGAAATAGTCGTAATTAGACCGACCTTTCCTAAACCCCCTTTCATTTCACCCAAAGGTGAAATGTATCACATAATATGGATACCTACCAAGGCACCATGCATAAAACCTTTAGGCACATTTGCCACAATAAAATGCAAAATGCATGTAAAACATTTTATTCTCGCTGTTTTTCTTTGTGTTCATTCTTTATATGTTGGAACTAAAAAGTTTCGCGACAACCCATTATCTTAAACTACTAAGTTTAATATCTCAATTAAACCATAACTGACCTTAAGTCAAAAGTGTGCAAATCACGAAATCTAGACCGGTACACCGGCCTTAGACACATAGATTTTAGTGCACAAAACCAATACACAGATTATAGGACCTCTAGTCCATTATTCCACTTTCTTTAGCCCCGGGCCATATATTTAGGAACACTCGGTCCGACGTCTCGACGGCTAGGTTCATTTACAACTTTAAACTATGTTTATTCTGCGAAAAATAGAAGTAAATCCAAACCTTTCTTAATCCGACTGAAATAATCCACTGTTTACCAAAAATCCTTTTACGTTGAAAATTCACCGTTTTATTTAAAACTCACTAATTTAAACTCAAAAATCTTATTTAAGACTAATCCTCAGTAATAATAAAATTTATCTCTTTTTAAGACTACTAAAAACAATATTGACGAATTGTCCGCCGTTTTCAGTTTTCAAAATGCAAATAGGCAAAAACGTGACTCCTTACTATAAATTAATTTTTCTGATACAGTAATAAAGTTATTTTTGAAACTTTTATTCATAAAATAATATTTTTTATTATTTAGAAATTCCTTGGGCGAAGATTAGCAATGTTAAAATATTTTCACGGTTACGTCCTCGCCGCAACTCTTAAAAAACTCTTTCGCCGTTAAATCATTAAAATAATATTATTTCTCATAAATTCCCATTTTCACCACATAATTAATTAAGTAATATCATATTACTATTTCCACCTAAATTAACTTCATCATTTCATAAAAAGCTTTTAAATGCTTTTAAATGCGTATTTAATCGAGCTCTGACCACTGTCAGGCTTTCAAACTCACAATCCACATCAACAATTATTTCATTTCAATAATACAACATTTAGAAATTTAAAACATATCACCAAATATAACAAATAATTAAATGCAGTTAAATCAAATAATTAACAGCAGATAATCAATAGGCAAATAATGCTAACTACAAAATAAATACATACACACCATAATTAAGACACAAAATAACAATTACACATGGCTATCGGAAAAATCCCTTAGGTCTCCCCTTACCTCTTGAAGATTTTTCTCTTGTGGAATTGAAATTCCGTCAAACATCTGGTTTCCGTAAAACACGTACACGACTCAAACAACAAATTACCCTTCATCAAAACACAACAATTAATGATTAATCAAACACTAAATACACCTATGCTCATATATGCTATGTTCGGCCATGTGGGAATTAATTAACTAAAAATTTCTAAAAATCCTAAGCTCTTGGATTAGTGATCCATGATCACTTAAAACCCTAAAACAAAGATTAGAATACAAAGATTGAAATAAAATACTTCAATCTTCCAAAAACCCTAATTCGGCCATGACACTAAATTTGAGTTAGAGATTTCAAAATTTCACATACTCTTAGATCCATGACCTAATTCGGCATAACTAACATTGCTCAAATTCAACTTTGGCCCTCATTACAATTAATATTGTGGTCTTGGGCATTTGAGATAATCGCCTAATCGGGCGTGAAGTGGGAAGACGGGGAAATCATGTATGTTTGCATTGGTGAGCAAAACCCGTGGCCTGGTTTCCGAAGCAGGTGGAGAAGGTTCCATTGTTCCACCGAATCCTTAATAACCAACTCCTCTCCTCCACCTCCTCCTCCGCCGTCATGGGAACCTGTTCGCAAGAAAAAGGTGGTCATGCGGGTCGGCTACGTCGGCACCAACCACCGAGGTGAGAGACCTCACACTTTTTCATCATTATCATGTATATTCGACAATCGTGTCAATGATGTTCAAAATCATGGTTAATGAGTTACGACACTTCGTATACACATTGTGCATTAACCATGGTTATCAAATTTTGTTGTCTCTTATCATAATCATACATATCACTCACACATCCTCTCAAAATTCAAATAAATAACCTTCCTTTCCTTACTCATAAACTTTTCAGGTCTCCAGATGCAACGGGATCAACATTCACTCTCAAGTATGCTCCCTTTCTCCTCTTTCTTTAACTACTACTTTCCCAAGCTGCTACATGTGTGCAAGCAAAAGACTTAGCTGTGTTGTGGCATCAAATTGCTCCTTCAGTGTTATTTTTACTTTTATGGCATCAATTGGTCCTTAATATCAACCTAGTCATTAAAGGATGAAACCAATGGGACTAATTATTATTAAATGATCAATTTGATGTCCCTCATAAACAGAGGGCCAATATGATATCGTGTATTTATATCTTTAGAAATGTTTACTAAAATTACTTTGTAAATTTATTAAAACTACGGTTTTAGAGTTTATTGGAAAATTCAGCAACAAGTTTTTAAATTTAAAATCTTTCAATATTTGTGAGTGGTAAGCTGGAAAATGGAAGCACATAACTTTAAGCTATTCTTGCATGTGCTTAGAGCACACATATTATTCTATCTGCCTTTTTTAATTTACAAAATGTAGCTATTGAGAAAGAACTGGAAACTGCCATATTAAAGGGTGGTGGCATTCGTCACAGTAACTTTGGGGATCTGGAAAAGATTGGATGGGCCAGAAATAGCCGAACTGACAAAGGAGTAACTCATCATTATCATCCCTTCTTTCTATTATTGTTTTGGTATCTATGCATGCAGCCAGGATGTCGTTGATTATTTCATCTTTTTTTAAATGTATACACATATTATAGGTTCACTCTCTGGAAACAATGATATCCTTTAAAATGGAAATCCCAGAAAACCCTTGGAATGGAGACCCTAATTGCATTGCCCTCGCAGATTGTATCAACTCTTACTTCCTCGTGATATCAAAGTTTTTAGCATTTTACCTTCACAAAGGTAAGGCTTGAAACCAAGTTCATTCTTGAGTATTCATAATATAGAAGAATCTCTGAAGTGTTATGATTGTTGGGAAAATTTCAACTTTTTTAATGAGATAAACTGTATGTTTCTTTATATTTTCACTTTTATTTTGGATTTTCTTATTGACAGATGTTTGAATTTCTGCCACTCATTTGTTCTGCTTTCTATTTTTGTTTTTCGGCTATTGGACCCAGGAGCTTTGATCCAAGAAAGGAGTACGTTTTGCGGAAGTATTCCTACCTCCTCCCTGCTGAAATTATTGGTATCCAAAGCCACCCTAGCAATGATGAAATTGATTACCACATATCCGAGTTCAATGATATTCTTAATGCATTTGAGGTGTGGTATTCTAGTCTCCTTTTTTATCTGTTATTATTTCATAGTGAAATCCTTTTTTATTTTGGTTCACAATTACAGAAAATTGTATCAGTTATCAAACTTTGTTGTGAAAAGTTTTTTCTTCTTCTGATATTAGTTAATTTCTGATGGTTATTGTATATATTGCATCAAATTGTTGTCTTTGTACCCAAAATTTTGTGGACAAAAAAGCCAACATATAAGCATAACATGTAATTGTTGATATTAGTTGGACGGTGTGGACGGTGCGGACATTGTGAGCTTAACTATGTTCTTAGGAATTAAATTTCCTTGTAAATTGTAAAGTGTATTTACTGTTTAGCTTATATATATATCAAGTATGATGAATAGAAGATTCATTCAAGCATTTCGCAAATATTGTTATCAAAATCATGTCCAAGTCTTTCAACATGGTATCAAGAGCCAGGTTGGTTGTCCTTTAAGGTTTATGCTTCTGGTCAGCAGAACCCAGTTTTTTTTTTTAACGAACACATCTCTTTCCATATAACCAAAAAACAAGCTCAAGGTCCCAAAGTCCCCGTCACTGGCCAGCCCGGTATCCACCTCTGCCAGAAAACCACTCAGCAGCCACCGATCGGCCGTCCACCGGAAACTCGTCGCCGGAAACGTCCCCACGCGCCTCCACACGCACTCCTCCCTGTCAGCGCGTGCAAACCACGCGCCACCTTCCCGACGTCGGAGCCACCGTACGCTCGCCCAGATCTGATCGTCGGCTTCTCCTCTTCCTGTCCAGGGGGTCGGTTCTTCGATTCTCCGACTCTTTGACAAGTGGGTCTCCTCCACTTTGGTTCACAGTTCTCTGCATCTGGTCTTTGGTTCTCAGTTCTCTGCTTCTGGTCTTTCTTTTCGTTTCTGCAGGCTCCTTGCTGCTGCTGGTCTCTTCTCATTCTCAGGTGTTAAGATGGCTTCTACCTCACATAAAAATGATGGTCCTGCCTTCTCCATCTCTGGAATGCCTACAATTACTTTAGAGAAATTGAATGGTAAAAAATATTTTGCATGGTCAGCCTCTGTAGAACTTTGGTTTCTTGGTCAAGGATATTATGAACATCTGGAAAAGTCCTCAGAAAAAATTCCAGAAGAAAATTGTGAGCAATGGAAGAAACTTGACTATCAACTTTGTGCTCTCTTGTGGCAATCTGTGGAGCCAGCCATCCTCACAAATTTTAGAGCCTTCAAAACTTGTCACTCTTTCTGGAAAAAGGCTCAAAGTGTCTTTGATAATGACATTCAACGATTGTATGATGCTGCCCAAATATTGGCCACTCTTAAACAAACTGATCATGACATGGTTACCTATGTTTCGAAAGCCCAATCAGCAGTTGAGGAGTTAAAATTATCCTTGGAATCTGATAAACTTGAAGACATGAAGAAGAAACTTGATAACCTGTATATGGTGTTGATTCTACGAGGAATGCATCCGGATTTTGATCATGTTCACGATCAAGTCTTAACTGGCCAAGAAGTTCCTTCATTAGAAAATCTGATTACTCGACTCCTTCGGGTTCCCTCATCAAGAACAGAAGGAAATTCAGTTGACAGTTTCGAAACTTCTGCCATGGTTTCCAATCGAGGGGGAAGAGGTCATGCAAACAGAGGAGGACCAAACAGAGGAGGACGAGGTGGAAGAGGAGGTCGCCCTCAGTGTTCCTATTGCAAACGAATGGGCCATTCTCAAGACACTTGCTACTCCCTTCATGGATTCCCCGGAAAATCCGTGAATATTTCTAAGTCTGAAACACCAGAGAGAAAATTTTCAGAAGCTGATTACCAAGAGTACCTCCAGCTAAAGGCTGCCAAGGAATCTCAAACATCGTCTGCTATAGGAGCTCATAACTCTACTGCTTGTGTTTCTAGATCTGGTAATGATCAAAGTCCATGGATAATTGATTCAGGTGCCTCTGATCACATTGCTGGTAATGGTTCTTTATTTTCATCCATTTCTCCTCCTGAAATTCCTCATTTCATTACTCTAGCCGATGGTTCTAGAGTTGCAGCAAAAGGAATTGGTCATGTATCACCCTCTTCTTCTCTGTCTTTAAAATCGGTTTTGTTCATACCTGGTTGTCCTTTCAATTTAATATCTCTCAGCCAACTTACTCGTTCTCATAATTGTTCAGTAACATTTGATGCTAACTCCTTTGTCATACAGGAACGTGGTACGGGTCGAACGATTGGCGTAAGACATGAATCTCATGGTCTTTACTACCTTAAGCCCAATCCTGCTTGGGTTTGCAGTGCTGCCACATCACCAAAACTCCTTCATGAACGCTTGGGACACCCACATTTAGCTAAATTAAAAATAATGGTTCCAAGACTTGAAAAAATAAAGACTTTCACCTATGAGTCATGCCAGCTAGGAAAACATGTTCGTTCTTCTTTTGTTAGACATCTTGAAAGTCGTGTTGATTCTCCTTTTTCAATTATTCATTCTGATATATGGGGCCCTAGTCGTGTCTCTTCTATGGGGTATAGATATTTTGTTACCTTCATTGATGAGTTTTCTCGATGTACTTGGGTGTTCTTAATGAAAGAATGTTCTGAAATTTTGTCCATTCTCACTTCTTTTGTTAATGAAATAAAAACTCAATTTGATAAGACAATTAAGATCTTTAGAAGTGATAATGTAAAAGAATATTTTTCTTATGCTATTTCTTCTTTTTTGTCATCACAGGGCATTCTCCATCAATCCTCTTGTCCTCATACCCCTCAACAGAATGGCATTGCCGAAAGGAAGAACAGACATATTGTTGAGACTGCTCGGACATTATTACTTCATGCAAATACACCTGGTCGACATTGGGGTGATGCTGTTTTGATAGCCTGTTTTCTGATAAATCGGATGCCTTCTTCATCTATTGAAAATAAAATTCCACATTCCATTTTGTTTCCTAAAGAACCACTATTTCATGTTGCGCCACGTATTTTTGGATGCACTTGTTTTGTTCATGATTTGTCTCCAGGTCTTTATAAGCTTGCTGCTAGAGCCATCAAATGTGTTTTCCTTGGATATTCCAGATTACAAAAAGGCTACCGCTGTTTCTCTCCAGTTCACAATCGTTATTATATCACTGCAGATGTAACCTTTTTTGAAGAAAAGTCATATTTCTCGCCCTCCATCGTTGAGTCTAATACTCTTCATGAAGTTTTTCCTATTCGCTATCTTGGTCCATCACCTTTGAAGGAATCAGAGTCAACTGTCGATTCTTCTGTAGATATTCCTGTCAATCCTCCACCTGAACAGACTCACAGATCACCCATCCTATATCAGCATCGTCCACGAATTCCCAATACAGAACTTGAAGGTACTGAAAGACCAGTTGAATCATGTCCTACTTCAGCAGACAACCCGACTACGGACCTACCTGAGGATAATCATGACTTGCCCATTGCTCTTAGGAAAGGTACTCGGTCCACACGTAATCCCCATCCTATTTATAACTTCTTAAGTTATCATCGTCTCTCTCCTTCTTATCATTCTTTTGTGTCTTCTTTATCTTCTGTTACTCTTCCTAAAAATTTTTGTGAAGCACTTGATCATCCAGGATGGCGACAAGCCATGATTGATGAAATGCAGGCTTTGGAGCATAATGGTACATGGGAGTGATCAGCCGCTGGCTCATCTAGTTTTATGACTAGTATGACCGTGGTTTTGGGCTAATTATATCTCATTTTCGCCCAAATTAGACTTGATTGTCTTTAAGCAGCATTTTGAGTCTCTAGAGTATTTTTAGGTTAATTTAGTTGATTTAGAGTCAAATAAAGCACTTATGCTACTTCTTGTTTTCAGGTAATAAAAAGAAGTAGTTCTGGGATTGTTCGCCCCGCGAGAAGGCATTCGCCCCGCGAACCAGAAGCGTGACTGTTCCAGAAAATGCAATCCTCTCTGTCTCGCCCCGCGAAACAATGTCTCGCCTCGCGAGTAATCCACCCCTGGAAGACCAAAAGCCATCACGTTTTACCCATGTTGAAGGTCACAGCTGTGACAGTTTGGAATTTGAAGAGTCTCGCCTCGCGAGCTCGCCAAACACTGAAGACTGTTCGCATTATTCGCCTCGCGAAGGTGTGTTCGCCCCGCGAGCTCGCGGAATCCAGAAGCTGTATATAAGTCTGTTTTAGGACAGAACATGGGGATCTTTTTGTTTTTTTCTTTTTAGTTTAGATGGCTGTAGAATTAGGTTTAATGCTTTGTTTTTCCTTTGTAATGGAGAACTAGTCTCCTTGGATTAGTCTACTGTAATTGATTTCCACCACACTTGAGGTTTTGTAATTCCTGTTTTATTTGCTTTTCCTTTTTCAATACTATGCTATATATTTATGTTTGTTTAATTCAGGAGTGTATAGTGTTGTGTTGATTTATTTCGGTGATGTTATGTTCCTATATTGAATCGCGTTTGTTTAATTCGCGTATGTTCGTTCATGTTCGTTTAGTTCATGAGGGCTTAACCCAGTTTGTTTAATTCGGGAATAGGAACATATATCTCGTAGTAGCGATTTCTTTTGTTAATTGTTGCTACAATCGAAAGGGATTAGAATCTACTTAGGGCTTGGAATTTACATGAACCGATGATAGTTGGGAAACCGAGAACAGTAGGTTAATCGCTTTAGTTTATTTGATAATCCTTTAAACTGCTTTGTTTTTATTGCTCTGTTTCTGCTTTGTTTTCTTTATTTTATTTCAAATCCAAAACCCCCCAATTTTGACTTTTTCTGTTAACAACAACCCAAGAGTCCTTGTGAGACGATACTCGAGTTGTCGCTCCCTAAACTACATTTTTACAAACCGCTCGCTTTTTGGCCCGTGCGCGACAGTACGACCAAAACTTGGCGCCGTTGCCGGAGACTCTTGTTGTTATTGACAGAAAATAAAAAAATTTAAAAAAATTAAAAAAAAAAATCTCTTTGCTGAATTAGTTTTGGCTGCTTTGTCTGGTTGTGAATCTTAGTGCTACCCATGGATGATTATATGCAAGATTTTATGCCTAATGTGGATTATGAACCATGCATATATTATCTTAACTTTGATAGGCCACCACCATGCATGTATTATCCTGATTTTAGTAAACCACCACCATGCATAAATTATCCTAATTTTGCTGGAAGTTATGAGTTTAGCAGTGGTTTTGACATGATTGGTGTGAATGAGGTCCATAGCTCTTCTTCCAACCAGGCCCTGGAGAAAAAAATTGATAGGCTCACTTCCTTGGTGAAGCAATTGTTAATGGATAAGGTTCAGCAGGCAAGGTTTTGTGACATGTGCGGCTCTCCTGAGCACCTGTTTGATGCATGCCCCCTTATGAAAGAAGGGTCAATTACTGATTTGCCTCGAGCTTATGCAGTCCATCCTTACAATCAAGGCAATAAGCTGAGGATAATGAAGAACCTTTGGAGTTAGATGCTTCTATTAATTCATATGCATGTGTTGAAAGTGATGGGGTGGATGAACTTTGTGCTGAATTTCCATACATTCAGGCCTTTACTGATTCAGTTTATTATACCATATCTACTGACTGTACTAACACTAACCTTTTTGTGGTGTGTGCTGAGAATTCTGCAGGTTTAGCAGGTGATGGATTTGTTAGCACAATGAATGAAGAACATGCAGAAGATGAAGCAAGACACAGAATACTCTCTACCTGTTTGCCACCTCCCACTGTGGAACAACCGGTGATGGAGTTCAAGCCTCTGGATTTTTCACCATGGCCAGTCCAAGAGGTTGAGCCCCGATTTTATTGGGAGGACTTTATTGAGAAAGAGGTCAACCTTGACCCAAGAGGGAGTGAGAAGTCCGCCGCACTTGGCGAGGTCACCATGATTGTCAAGCACCCACTTCCATATCAAGGCTGCAAGTTATGGGACCATGGAACAAGCTTCCGTCCCTTGTCTATCATTTGGGCTTTATGCTGCATGCCATGGGATCTGGGAGGATCATACTGCAATTTGGGCATTCCGTGGCTGCTGTATCACAGACAATGGGATCCTGGTGGAACCGCCCCCATGAGTTTTCTCTAAACCTTACTCTTTTTAATTTTCTTTTCCTTGCTTTGTTTTTGTTTTGTTTTCTTTTAGCTCCTGAATAATTTGAGAAGATCAGGAGTATGTGTGTTGAGTCTTGTGTCAGCAAGTTTGCTGGATTTTAATTGAATTTGCATAGATGATTGCATGGCATGTGTTGACTATTGATGATTCCCCCCTAAGATTCGAAATTGAAAAGTGATCCCCATTTGAAAATTGAAAGCTGAACTTTGATTTATGTTGTTGTGATGACATGATTTATGATAAGTTTGGGGTAAAAGGGATGCACACACTAGGGATAAAATCTCGGTCAAACAATTTACAAAAATGTCCAGGTGAGGATTTGAGCCTCCAACATGTTTTTAACTGTGTGAAATCACTTTTAAGTTGCACTTTCCCGAATTTGCTTGAATCTCTTCATGGTTTGCATGTTTATGTGATTGCATCAGATGATTTAGGCATTTTCTTTGTAAATAACCACTTGGCCTGAAAATAACCGTTCCTAATGCATGTTCCCTAGTTAGCCCTTTGAGCCTGATTAGCCTATTGTTCTTGATAACCTATGTTATGAGCCTAAATCTGGAAAAACCATGTTAACCCGATCTTAGGATTAGGAGAGCATGGATCCTTAGCAAGATAATGGTTGCAAGAAACTAAGTTTGGGGTGGCTACAAGGTGTAATGTGTTGTCTGGGATTGAGGAAAAGAAAAAAAATAATAAAAAGGTTGGAGCCAAGGGCAAAGAAAAAAAAAGAAAAAAAGAAAAAAAAAAGAAAAAAAAGTACAAAAATTTCAAAAAGGATATTGAAAGAAAAAAGGCTGTAGTCACCCAAGGCAAAAAAGAAAAATGAAAAAAGGAACTTGAGTGGAAATTCAATGTATAAAACTGTTTCATGCTCTCTTAGTTCCTAGGGACTTAAGCCTAATTCCTTTGTATATCCTACCCTTAGCCAGGCCCCATTACAACCTTTAAAGACCTTTTGATGTTGCATGCATGTTTTCTGTGGGAACCATTTTGAGATGAAAATCAAACTCATGGGAAGTGTTCTTGAAAAGTGAAATTGAGTGAAATGTTGTTAGCCTGACACAAACTGAGCGATTGAGTGAAACACTAAATGCCCTTGTGAGGAAGGCGATTGTTTGAATTTGGTGATCTCCCTCTTGTGTGTAACTTGGATCCCTTGCTTAGATTAATGATTGTTTGAATGATGAAATTCTCAATTGTTTAGAGTGAATGCATGTGGGGATTGCTCTGTTTGAAAGGGGGGAACATTGAAGGAAAAATTATTTTGATGAAATGCTTGAAATTTGTGCAAAGTTGATTGAACCTTTAAGCATTGCCATGTCTTGAGTCTTTTTGAGTTTTTGAGTTTTAGTTTGCTTGGGGACAAGCAAAGTTTAAGTTTGGGGTATTTTGATCAGCCGCTGGCTCATCTAGTTTTATGACTAGTATGACCATGGTTTTGTGTTTTATATCTCATTTTCGCCCAAATTAGACTTGATTGTCTTTAAGCAGCATTTTGAGTCTCTAGAGTATTTTTTGGTTAATTTAGTTGATTTAGAGTCAAATAAAGCACTTATGCTACTTCTTGTTTTCAGGTAATAAAAAGAAGCAGTTCTAGGATTGTTCGCCCCGCGAGAAGGCATTCGCCCCGCGAACCAGAAGCGTGAGTGTTCCATAAAATGCAATCCTCTCTGTCTCGCCCCACGAAACAATGTCTCGCCTCGCGAGTAATCCACCCCTGGAAGACCAGAAGCCATCACGTTTTACCCATGTTGAAGGTCACGGCTGTGACAGTTTGGAATTTGAAGAGTCTCGCCTCGCGAGCTCGCCAAACACTGAAGACTGTTCGTATTATTCGCCTTGCGAAGGTGTGTTCGCTTCGCGAGCTCGCGGAATCCAGAAGCTGTATATAAGTCTGTTTTAGGATAGAACATGGGGATCTTTTTGTTTTTTTCTTTTTAGTTTAGATGGCTGTAGAATTAGGTTTAATGCTTTGTTTTTCCTTTGTAATGGAGAACTAGTCTCCTTGGATTAGTCTACTGTAATTGATTTCCACCACACTTGAGGTTTTGTAATTCCTGTTTTATTTGCTTTTCCTTTTTCAATACTATGCTATATATTTCTGTTTGTTTAATTCAGGAGTGTATAGTGTTGTGTTGATTTATTTCGGTGATGTTATGTTCCTATATTGAATCGTGTTTGTTTAATTCGCGTGTGTTCGTTCATGTTCGTTTAGTTCAGGAGGGCTTAACCCCGTTTGTTTAATTCGGGAATAGGAACATATATCTCGTAGTAGCAATTTTGTTTGTTAATTGTTGCTACAACCGAAAAGGGATTAGAATCTGCTTAGGGCTTGGAATTTACATGAACCAATGATAGTTGGGAAACCAAGAACAGTAGGTTAATCGCTTTAGTTTATTTGATAATCCTTTAAACTGCTTTGTTTTTATTGCTCTGTTTCTGCTTTGTTTTCTTTATTTTATTTCAAATCCAATTTTGACTTTTTCTGTTAACAACAACCCAAGAGTCCTTGTGAGACGATACTCGAGTTGTCGCTCCCTAAACTACATTTTTACAAACCGCTCGCTTTTTGGCGCGTGCGCGACAGCGCGACCAGGAGTTAGTTCCTCTTCCTCCGGGCAAGAAACCTGTTGGTTGTCGCTGGGTTTATGCTATAAAAGTTGGGGCCGATGGACAGATTCATCGTCTCAAAGCTCGATTGGTAGCCAAAGGTTATACCCAGATTTATGGCCTTGATTATGGAGATACTTTCTCTCCTGTGGCTAAAATTACTTTTGTTCGACTATTTCTTGCCATAGCCGCCATCCGTCATTGGCCACTGTACCAGTTGGATATTAAAAATGCATTCCTGCATGGAGAATTAGAAGAGGAGATTTATATGGAGTAACCACCTGGATTTGTTGCTCAGGGGGAGTCTAGCTTGGTTTACAAACTGCGACGGTCTCTTTATGGACTCAGACAATCCCCACGAGCTTGGTTTGGAAAATTCAGCTCAGTTGTTCAAGCTTTTGGGATGAAACGTAGTGAAGCTGACCATTCAGTTTTTTACTGCCATACCTCTCCAGATAAATGTGTTTACTTGGTGGTCTATGTAGATGATATAGTTATCACGGGAAATGACCAGAAAAAAATTACTGAGCTAAAGCAACACCTATTTAGTCACTTTCAGACAAAAGATTTGGGAAAGCTAAAATACTTTCTTGGAATTGAAGTTGCTTAGTCAGAAGACGGGATTATCATCTCACAAAGGAAGTATGTGTTAGATATACTTAAAGAAACTGGTATGTTGGATTGTCGACCAGTTGATAGTCCTATGGATCCAAATCAAAAACTGCTACCCAACCAGGGGGAGCCTTATTCCGATCCAGAAAGATATCGGAGATTGGTTGGGAAGCTCATCTATCTCACTATTACAAGGCCAGATATTTCCTTTGCTGTTGGAGTGGTGAGTCAATTCATGCAGTCTCCTCATAATGAACATTGGGATGTAGTAATACGAATCCTGAGATACATTAAAAAGACACCAGGACAAGGACTACTCTATGAAGACAAAGGAAACACTCAAGTAGTTGGATTTTGCGATGCAGATTGGGCAGGATCACCTATTGATAGGCGTTCCACTTCAGGGTATTGTGTGTCTATTGGAGGAAACCTTGTCTCGTGGAAGAGTAAGAAACAAAATGTTGTTGCAAAGTCTAGTGCAGAGGCTGAATATAGAGCCATGGCGATAGCCACGTGTTAGCTCATTTGGATTAAACAACTTCTTCAGGAATTGAAGTTTGGAGATACTCAACAAATGAAGCTATGTTGTGATAACCAAGCAGCCCTCCATATAGCTTCCAATCCAGTATTTCATGAGAGAACTAAACATATCGAGATCGATTGTCATTTTGTCCGAGAGAAAGTCCTTTCTAAAGAAGTCGTCACCGAATTTGTTAGCTCTAATGATCAACTGGCAGACGTCTTTACAAAATCTCTAAGAGGACCAAGAATTCAAAATATTTGCTCCAAGCTTGGAGCATTTGATTTATATGCTCCAGCTTGAGGGGGACTATTGATATTAGTTGGACGGTGTGGATGGTGAGGACGGTGCGGACGGTGTGGACGGTGTGACCTTAACTATGTTCCTAGGAATTAAATTTTCTTGTAAATTGTAAAGTGTATTTACTGTTTAGTGTATATATATATCAAGTATGATGAATAGAAGATTCATTCAAGCATTTCACAAATATTGTTATCTAAATTATGTCCTAAGTCTTTCAACAGTAATTAAGATGTTGACTGGTTCTTCCTCTTTCAGTTATCAGTTTACTTACCTGGTTTTTTAGTTGGGTCCTGGATGCTAAATGTCTGTGTTTCCTGGAAGCATGCCAGAACTTTTAGATTTATTATTAAATTGCGTCCAGGTTTTCTGATATTTTGTGTTATTTCTCTGATTTTTATGGACATGGTTAGTCAAGCATATTAGCATTTGTGATCTTAGATGTCAGTTACTATCTATAATTGCCTTTCATAGGGGGAACATCCTTTCCATAATTATACAGCTAGGTCCAGATACAGGAAACACTCACCTCATAGGAAAACACCATCAAAGAGTGGCACGTCAATAGAAAGTAGCATATCAGCCTCGAGTCAGAATGTGAGGATAATGATGAGGAAGAAAATTTTAAAATTGACGAGGCATTTACAGAAAACATAATGTGCCAAAGCCAGAAGTCTTTCGAAACTTGTGATTTTGGTGAACCTGTCATTGGAACTAGCAATAAGAATGGAAGTGGTTTACCTGATCGAGACTGTAGATTGGTTGTTCGTGCAAAATGGTTATATGAACCTGCTGAAGGAGATAGATTAAGTGCTTCTCATTTCAGAAAAGTTTTTCGGTGTTCTTGTGGAAAGCTGGAAAAATCACTTGGATATAATTATGTCGAACTCTCCATACAGGGAGAGTCTTTCATGTTACATCAGGTAGATCATTTATCCATATTATTCTTCTTTAAATTTTCTATCCTCAGAAAAGTTGTGTTTGGTTTCTTCACATTTTTATGTTACTCCAAGATTAAATAGACACTAGTATGCATATTTTGTGGTAAACTTTTTTATGCATAAATGTTGGTGGCATTTAACATACGCCCACTAGGGATGGGTGTATGCATACTCCAAGCATATTTCACCATTGATGTTCTAAAAAAGCAGATCAACGTTGGATAACAATTACCTGTAACTTGAAGTATAGGTTACCTTGATAACTTGGACCCCTCAATTTTTTATTTTTTATTTTTTGGGAGGGGGGCATAGATAGTTGTACGTACAGCCAATCCTACAATTTTCAATTGGCAATATTTACACACTCTCCGCCAGACCAACACACAGGAAACTTGAACCAATCCTTTTCTTTGGCCACAGATAGTTGCACATTGCTGCACATATACAAAACTCTACAGATTTCAACCGATAATATTAACGTACACCTAGGCCCACGTACACACCAAGCCATGAGCGAGCTAGCCCAATTTCAGAGTAGGCGACAACGGGTCAGGTCTTGTTAAATAAATTATTTTGGGCTTGAAAAGTAATTATGATACCATGATAAAATTCTATTGAGAAACACGGTATAACCACTTGACTGGTTATAGGCAGTAATTTTGGATGGCCGCCCTTGGTAGGTGCATTATAAACGCCTCCATAAATTATGTCTATCATATGCAAATTTTCGCAAACTCCCCCCGTTTCAATTTAATCAATAATCACCATCATACTCATCAATCAAGTTGAATGTTTTTCCTACTCGAAAACTTCAATCACTTTGTTTTAGTACTCAATTTGAATGTATTGGGACAACTTTTGAAGTTATGTATATTATCGCAATAAACTTTTTCTTCCTTTTCATTTGTTACAATGTCCTATTGTTTTCAGTAATAATCATATTTGCCAATACAAACCACTATTTTGTTTTAGACACGTCTTGATCGGTCAATCTTCGAATGAGGTAATCTACTGTCAGTTTTTTGCTTCTTTGCTGGAGACGAATTGAATTGGTTAAATGTGTTTTGCTGCTTTGTTTAAATGGAATTTTATATTCTCACCAGATAAGAAAAATGGTTGGGACAGCTGTGGCGAGAAACGCAAGCTACTGCCAAAAGACATTGTAATGCTTTCACATTGTTAAAGTTCTCGCGAATCATTCCGCCCTTTGCACCATCAGAAGTTCTAATATTAAGGGGAAACAACTTCTCTATAAGAACACTGCCAGGAAATGTAACAAGGCACTGAAATGCGACAACAATGAGTCGGATGAAATTAATAAGGCAGTTGATGATTTTTACACATCGGTTATGTTACCTCAAGTTTCAAAATTTTTGGACCCATCAAGATCTCCTTGGGAAGAATGGATTGAGAAATTGGATGCTCACACAAGCATACCAAAGGATCAGTTGGATGAGGTCAGGAAGGGTTGGAAATTGTGGAAAGAAAATCTTCAAAGTAAAACTAGTGCTCATCCATCATAACTGAAGGAAATAAAAGGTGATGGTTTGCTCAACTTATACTTTCATTAGTTTCTTCTGAATTTGGTCACTTAACATACCTTAATTAAAGCTTTCATTGCCTAGCACTTGCATTCTTAATTATGCACATGCTACATGCCAAAACAGTAGGTTGGTGTTTCTTTCCCTTGCTAATGTAAGAAGAAGGATCCCATTTTTATATTTGTTCTGATTGTCATGCTCAACATGTACATATTATGTGATTGATTTGCAGGAAAAACATAAAAGTCTTGTAACTTTTTTGTTCGTGGATCTATCAATGGACAGTCATGCTATTGCTGGCTGAATATCTTTGTTTTGGAATAATTTGGCCTGAAAAGATGTGTTTTAATTGGCTTGATTGACCCCTGGAAATGAGGTCTCAAGAACTCATCAAGTGGAACTATGACAACTACATAGGCTGTTAAGAATATAAATAATTCTGTTAGAGTTTGTTACAAGTTGTTAATAGTTTGTTAGGGTGTTAATTGTGTTAGTTAGCTAGCTCTATAAATAGAGCCTCATGTATCATTTTTCATTATCTTTTTTCAATCAATCAATATGTTACCACATGAGTATACATATGCTCTCTATCTCTCATATGAGTATGATCTCTATCCCTCACATCCATGGATTCTTCACATAGGCTGATGTTAATAGAAGAATTTCAGATTCTTGACAGAAAAGGTTCCGACAGGATGACAGAAGAATTGAAGGAAGAGTTGTCAGATAACCACCATGAAGAGTCGAATTCAGCAGAGTTGGCAGACTAAAAAATCGTCAGAAGTTGGTATGTCGGATGATAAAGCCGTCAAGAAACACATTCGTCACCAGTAAAATTCCCGACGAATATACTCAGCTGACTGACGGAGAAATAGAAGTAACAGAAAAAAGGTAAAAACCCAACTGTCGACAAAGTTGGTAATAAGAATTGTCAGACGGACAAAGTATGGAAATGGCCAAGTTTTCAAGGTTGACAAAGATCGCTAAGATAAGTCATCAAACAACCAAACCGTGGACAACAAGCAAGTTGGCATAAAAGCAATTCAAAAGAATGAGCAAGTTAGAGAAGTTTACTTGTCAGATAGTTTAAATCTGAAACATAGCAAAACTGCCATACAGGTGGCAATTTTTAAGATAGGGAGTTTTCTTTAGGCAGTTATTTTATATGTTTATAAATACTGTTAATTCCGATGTAATGGAGGAGGTTTTACTTGATGCGATATCCTACATATCTCGATCACACAGCAGATTAAAGGATTGGACTCAAGTATTTCCTCCATCCCTTTTCATTTCCAGTTCAATTTATAATACAGTACTGCTCATTAAATTTCCTTTTTCATGTTCCTCTTTACCTTCAGTATTTTTCTTTCATGTTCTTCATTTAAGTTCTTTATTCAGTTCTTTATTCCTCCCCATTTATTTTTCACGTCTTTTACTTGCTTTCTTTTAATTTCCTGCACTTTAAACGCTTCATTTTACTCTTCAATCATTTAAATACTTTTCAACAACTTGCTTCCTTCCTTTAATTTACTATCATTTGTCTTTACTTGTCATTTACAAGCTTTCAATTATTTTCCTGCAACTTACATGCTTTCCTTTAAATTTCTCGTTGTTTATCGCTTTCCTTTAAATTTCACGTTCTTTACTTTCTTCTAATTTTACTCTTCAAGTAAGAAGTCATTCTTGTTTAGGCAGACACGCAATATACCCATCCTTACGAGATTACCGCATAACTCGTCCGTCCCTACACTCGTCTGATCTTAAATTATTTGTGACAAGGATTTTGGACACCAACCAAAAACCAGCGTCAACAAATTGGCACGCCCAGTGGGACGAGTTTAGAGTAACTCGTATAGTGTCAGGAATTAGACATACAACTTTATTTGTATGCGTTTACGGAGCGGAAAGGTGGTTCAAACATCTATTTCCCAGAACTCTGTAAATATGAGTAATGCAAGTGATGCAGGCGTAGTAGACACTAACGCCGCTGTGTCAACAGTGGATGCTATTGCACCGGTTGACAACATTCCTGCAAACGGAACTAATGCTACTAATGCAGAGGTAAATGGTATTAATGGTCTAGGAGTAAGAAGAGGTGTTTCTTACGCCCAAGTGGTCAATAGATTTGACGAAGTTGGTCAAGGAACACTCCCGTCACCAACTTCCCCTGTTTTACAACAAATAAATACATCAACTACTGGATTGTCGTCACGAAGTGTTGTGAGTTCAAATCCAAGAGGGACTACACAGCCTCTCTCACAACCTTTGTATGGGATGCCTTATGGGTCAACAACTGTCAACCCAAATACTCCATTTGCATACATACCATATCCAAATGGAATGACGATGGCTGCCCATACATCTGGACAGGCAGGGCCATCAACTGGGGGGCAAATTCCCAGTCATGCGAATGGAATAACGGGGTCCATGATAATTACCCATTCTCGACAAGAACAACCGGTAGAAAGGCCATATATTTCCCCATTGAGACAACTCCCACAAAGCATTGTTGGTCTGTCGGAGGCTACCTTAGCCAATGTCCGACAACAGATTGATTCTAGTAACCATGACATGGTGAATACATTTACTCAACAAATGAGTACAATAATTACACCATTGATGGAAAGCACAAATGATGCATGTTTAGCATTAACAAATGAGATACGTCGGTTAAATAGAGACTTGGGTGTTGTAACCCCAGGCGAAAACCAAAATACTGGTAGAAATCTCAATGCAAATCTCAACAGGATTAATCAGCCACAGGTTGAACCACAACTTGACGGATTGGAACAAGATGATGAACGGCAACAACCCCATCGTCGGATTCCTTTGAGATGTGGAAATGTACATATTCTGCGACCAGAGGAAGACGAGGATTTGATCTTAAACCAGGGTGCTGTTGGAGCGTTCCGTCAGAATGTTTTAAATCAAAACGTCAACCAAGTTGTCAAACAAGCATTAAATAGGTTTGGTTTTAACATTGGTTATGCTAACCAACCATTTTTTGCATCAGCATTTCCTGAGTGGGTCCAACAGGCAGAAATGCCTCGAGGATATAAAATACCCAAGTTGTCGAAATTCTCAGGAGAAAATGGAGAGTCGACAGTCGAGCATATTTCCCGATATACCATCGAGTTAGGAGATTTGGCCTTGGAGGAAGGATTAAAAATGAAGTTCTTCCCTAGTTCGTTAACTAAGAATGCTTTTTCTTGGTTTTCAACCCTAAGGCCTAATTCAATCCACTCTTGGAATCAATTGGAAAGAGGTTTCCATGACCAATTCTTTAGGGGAGACTTGAAAATAGGATTGACAGATTTGTTTGGAATTAAGAGAATGAATAACGAATCTGTTGACGACTACCTAGCTTGATTCCGTCAAATGAGGAGTCGGTGTTTCACCCCTATTCCAGAGGCAAAAATAGTGAAAATTGCTGCCGGCGGTCTGGATTACTATATCAGAAAGAAACTGGTTAACCAACATTTGATAGATCTTGCCCAGTTAGGGGACAAGGTTCGACAGATTGAACAATTAAGAGCTGAAAAGATTTTTAAGCAAAAGAGATTCCTTAAGAGGGAAAGGATTAATTTTGTCGGATGTAATGAATCCGACGAGGAGTGTAATGATTCTGAAGAGTATGAGGTAGATTATGTCGAACTAAAAAATGGTCCACCTTATATATGTAAAGCTTTGAAGCCTGCAAGGGCCAAAGAAAGAATCCCTTTCATTAATAAGAAAGTATACACATTTGACGTGACCAAGGCCGATCAAATATTTGACATATTACTTAGAAATAAGCAATTAAAATTGTCAAATGATCATAGGCTCTTGAAAGCCCATGAAATTAAAGATCGGAAATATTGTAAATATCATAATACTTTTGGTCATGTGACAAACGACTGTATGCATTTCAGGGATATCATTCAAAAAGGTTTGACAGACGGAAGGTTGAAATTTTCAGACAAGCGACCGGAAATGAAGATTGATACAGAACCCTTCGGTCCTGAAGCAAACAAAGCAGACTGCCAAGTCCCTATGGGAGTAGGCATGGTCAACATCACGGCTGGACAAAATATCCAAATGGATTTGTCAGATCCATTTGATGTTTATCCGAAGCCAGGAGAGCCACTTATTGACTATATGACACGAAAGAAAGATGGGGGCATAATTAAAGTTTGCCCAAGATGCAAAGCGTTTTACGATGAAGTAGCCGCCAAGAAAGCTAGGGGGCATAAACCACCATCGCATCGTCCACAAGATAACCAGAGCAGGTTTTCACACTCAAATAGCCATGCTGGATCCAACAGTGTACAGAGGAGTGTTGCATCTGCTGTAAATAGACAGGCAAATAGCCGTCAGCAACACATGCACCAGTCAAGATCCGGACAGCACAACACTGGAGGCTGGCTTGATTCAACCAGAGGATCAGCAGTAAGACAGACAAATAGCTGTCAGCAACATATGTACCAGTCAAAATTTAGACAAAGACAAAGACCATGCGGTTGGCTTGAAGAACCAATCAGAGGATCGACAGTAGGTAACTTTGTCAGTGGCAGATTTAATCCTGTCAAGACCAGGACACCCCCATCCAACGTAATGGTGGATAAATGGGTGAGGAATTCAGCCATGACACAGTACCCAGAATTGCAAAAACAGACATGGGCTCGGAGAAGCAAGGTCAATGAACAGGGGCCACCCTTTTGGAATGAACATTACCGAAAGGGTCAAATGGCTAAAAATGCTCAGATGGCAGGGCCTGGTCTTTCAGGACCCTCAACTCAATTGGCTATTTCCAAGAGCCAAAAGAGGAGGCTACAGAGACTCCGATAAGCTCAGAAAAAGAAACTTGCCAAACAGGGAGGCGTCATTATAAAAGAGATGCCTTCCCACGATGCTGGTTGCTTAGTTGCTACAACCGACAACAAAGTTGATAAAAGAGATACCAAGATGAAGAGTGTAATAGTGAATCACCCCATGGAAGCTGATGTGAAGAAACCCAGTAATCAGACCAAGTAAAGTAAACCCGCATCCCAGGTTTTCATAGAAAAGAATACTTCAGGCCAAGCATCCTCACCAGTACAACCAAGAGGTAAATGGCCTGTCGGGCTGACAGAAATGGAGAAGGTTGTAGGGCTCGAGAAGAAAGTTGAAGCAAGAATAGAAGAGCAACAACTGACTATGTTCAAGCCTGAATGTGATTTAACGAAAGAGGAGTTGTCATTTGATGCTGTCATTGAAGCATTGAATGATCCGAATGATGACATAAACGTCAGTGGAGCCATGGACACGGACGACCAGAATGAGGATTGGGCCGACATCATGGAAGCATTAGACAACTGTGGCGCGGGAATTGCCCGGCCTTCGTCAGATAGGTCAGGGTCAGATGACGAGAGTGATTTAAGAAAAAATCACGGCAGGACAATCAGAGGTGCATTCCTGGATGAAGATCCAGACAATGAAGTTATACTGGAACCTGGAATGAGAATGAAGATAGGTTTGATTTCTTTCATCCCAGCAGAATACGAGGGATATTTTGAGTTTGGTCCCTCTGATGACGACAGTGATGTCGTCAACAATGCAGGTGACCCGAGTGACCACTGGATGTGTGTTCAAGAGAATTTAGTTACTGTATTCGACAACGTGGCTCAGTTGGAGAAACCTACCGACGAACAGAAAAATCATCTAAGGCCTTTACATGTGAAGGCCATCATCGATGGAAGACCCACCAATAGGGTCTTAATTGACGGAGGCGCTGCTGTAAACTTGATGCCTAGGGCGATGTTTAAAAAATTAGGAAAGGATCAGTCAGATCTAATCCCAACTGATATGGTTGTCACTGATTTCAGTGGCAAAACATCTCCGTCAGATGGTGTCACTTTATTAAACATACAAATTGGCACTGTCGAACGAATGACATTGTTCGTCATAATTCCAGCCAAGTCAAGCTACAACATTTTGCTTGGCAGGGATTGGATCCACGCTGTAGGGGCAGTTCCATCAACGGTACATCAAAAGGTGATTTTATGGAATGAACAAGATCAAGTGGAGATTGTGGAGGCAGACGACAGTGCTTCCTATGCTCAGCAATCACACATTGACTTCCAGGTGTATTCTCCAAATGTGAAGCCAATAACTACCATTGAAGGAGTTATCAACAAGGATACGTTGGAAGCAAGCCTTCTTAGCCAGTTTGGAGTTACAATACAAGACAAGGCCGACAAGACTCGGCCAGAATCCGACAATGAGTCTTGAGACCCACTTGAGAAGATTGTCGGCCTATCTGGCCGACAAAGAAGCACACACTCAAGAAAGTGTATTGGCGGATTGTATAATTGACGACGGCCCTTTGGGTTTTGAAAGAGGAGCCGAAGTCAAACAAAATGTGGAAGTAGAAGATCCTCTGGAAGAAATAAATTTGGGGACAGAAGAAAAGAAAAGGCCCATTTTTGTCAGTGCTTTTCTGCCAGAGGATTACAAACGAAAACTTGTCGGATTAATAGCAGAGTACAAAGATTGCTTTGCATGGGACTATGACGAAATGCCTGGTTTAAGCAGAGATCTTGTTGAACATCGCCTACCACTAAGGGAGGATTGCAAGCCTGTTAAACAAGCAAGCAGACGGTTTGCTCCAGAGGTGGTACATAAAATCAAAGAGGAAGTACAAAGACTGCTTAAAGCCAAGTTCATACGAACAACCAGGTATGTTGATTGGCTCTCTAATGTAGTCCCCGTTATTAAGAAGAATGGTAAAATGAGGGTATGCATAGATTTCAGGAATTTAAATATGGCTACCCCCAAAGATGAATATCCGATGCCGATAGCCGACATGCTTGTCGACTCAGCATCAGGAAATGAAATTTTAAGTTGTATGGATGGCCATGCAGGGTATAATCAAATCTTTATAGCCGAAGAAGATGTGTCGAAGATTGCCTTCAAATGTCCAGGAGCAATTGGGACATATGAATGGATTGTCATGCCTTTTCGGTTTAAAGAATGCAGGGGCCACCTATCAACGAGAAATGAATACAATTTTCCATGATGTTATTGGAAAATTTGTAGAAGTATATATTGATGATGTGGTCGTTAAGTCCAAGACCAAAGATGACCATTTGGAGCATCTGAGGTAAGGATTTGACAGGATGAGAAAGCATAATCTCAAAATGAACCCAGAGAAGTGTAGTTTCGGAGTGTCGGCTGCAAAATTCTTAGGATTCCTGGTCCACAAAAAAGGGATCGAGGTAGACAAGAATAAAGCTAAATCAGTCATGGAAGCCTCCGAGCCGACAAATAAGAAAGAGCTACAATCCTTCTTAGGGAAGGTTAACTTTCTCAGAAGATTCATATCAAATCTGTCAGGAAGGACAAGAGTATTTGCACCACTGGTCAAGTTAAAATCAGAACAAAGCTTCATTTGGGAACCTTGTCACCAAGAGGCTTTTGACCAGATTAAGCAGTATCTAGTCAGTCCACCGGTCATGATGCCTGCAGTGCCCCGTCGACCGTTGAAGTTGTACATATCAGCATCATAGGACACTATATGATGTTTATTAGCCCAGGATGACGATGACAATGTTGAAAGGGCTATATATTATCTAAGTAGAGTCCTAAACGATGCTGAGGGAAGATATAGTGCAATAGAGAAGTTATGTCTAGCATTATATTTTTCTTGTACAAAACTCAAATATTATATGATGCCATGTCATGTATTAGTTATTTCCAAGACTGATGTAATAAAGTATATGTTGTCGAAACCAATCCTTAATGGACGAATTGGCAAGTGGACCATTGCTTTATCAGAGTATTCTTTGCAATACGTGCCAGCTAAAGTCACAAAGGACAAGCAATAGCTGACTTTCTGGTAGACCATCCAGGACTGGATGTGCCAGAAATAAATGTTGTCAGTCTACTACCTTGGAAACTCTATTTTGACGGATCAAGGCATCAAGGAGGTAGTGGCATAGGAATCCTAATTGTGACCCCACAAGGAATTCCTACAAAGTTCATGTTTGAACTTCAATATCCATGTTCCAACAACGAAGCTGAATATGAAGCTTTGATTGTCGGATTGGAAATATTGATAGAATTAAAAGCACGAAATGTGCATATTTTTGGGGATTCTCAATTAGTCATCAAACAACTCACACAAGAATACAAATGTGTTAGTTACAATTTGTCAAAATATTGTATCGTAGCTAACAAGTTGATGAAAAAAATTGATGACGTAATTGTTCAATACATTCCCAGAAATTTAAATCAAGAGGCTAATGAGTTGGCTCAGATAGCCTCAGGATATAAAATATCTCAAAAGACTCTGTCGACACTAATGGAAATCAGAGAATTGCTGTATCCATTAGAAGAAAGAGATATTTTAGTTAATGATGTAATTCTGCCTAATGACTGGAGGTTGCCAATAATCGAGTATTTGGAAAATCCAAGTCAGAAAGTAGATAGAAAAACAAAGTATAAGGCATTGAATTACACGATGCAAGGAGGACTGTTATACAGAAAATCTGTTGACTGGACTCTACACAAGTGCCTGAGTGAGCAAGATGCTTATTTGGCTCTATCAGAAGTCCATAAGGGTATATGTGGAGCCCATCAGGCAGGTGATAAAATGAAATGGGTCCTACGAAGAAGTTTATATTATTGGCCAACTATGGTTAAAGATTGTATTTTATTTGCCAAGTCTTGTGAACAATGTCAGAAACACGGCCATATACAAAACGTGTCGGCTGGTGAATTACATTCTATTGTCAAGCCTTGGCCATTTAGAGGATGGGCTCTAGATTTAATTGGCCAGATGCATCCCGCTTCGTCAAAAGGACATCAATTCATTTTAGTTGGAGTTGACTATTTTACCAAATGGGTAGAGGCAATCTGTCTCAAAACAGTCACCTAACAAGAAGTAATTGACTTCATTGAAAACCACATTATCTGTCGGTTTGGCATACCCCAGACTCTGACGACAGATCAAGGGTCAGTGTTTGTCGGAAAGAAAGTTGTGGAATATGCCAGTTCTAGGCATATAAAAATGCTCACATCTACACCATATTATGCACAAGCAAATGGCCAAGTTGAGGCCATAAATAAGATCATTATTAATCTTATTAAAAAGCATGTGGGCCGACAACCTAAAAATTGGCATAATACCCTTGATCAAGTATTATGGGCATATAGAAATTCACCCAGACAGTCGACAGGAACCTCGCCATATCGTCTAACTTATGGGCACGATCCTGTATTACCTGTTGAAATCAATCTCCAATCCACTCGCATTCAAAGGCAAAATGACCCGCCTCTCGACCAAGATTGGGATGCAATGCTAGACGCAATTGAATGAATTAAGTGATGACAGATTGATTGCGTTGGAGAATTTGATTCGGCAAAAAGAAAGAATTGCAAGATTTTATGATAGTCGAGTTAAGTTCAAAGCATTCAAGGTAGATGATTTAGTCTGGAAGGTCATATTGCCCATGGATAAAAGTTGTCGAGAATACGGGAAATGGTCACCTAAATGGGAAGGACCATTTAGAGTTGAAAAAGTATTTTCTGGAAATGCTTACGCGCTTGTCAATATTAATACTGGCTTGACAATCAAGTCAATTAATGGCAAGTACTTGAAGGAATACAAACCGACGATGTTAGAAGTACAAATTGACAAATAAAGGAAATAAGTATATTCATTAAATTGACGATACAATGAAATATTCTCATTTGATGGTAGAAATCAAGTTGTCAATTAAAGCTAATCTAATCTTAGAATACAAGGCAGTGTGTCAATAACACTTTATTTTCCTTCAATGTGGAGGGATAACTCAATCTGTTGAGACTTCATTCCCCATGTGATGAGATTTCAGTTGCCTTGTTTGTCGAGAATGCATCAAGAAGGGGATAAGCACGAGCAGATGTCACCATCATTTCACTTGAAAGGTTGTTGTTGTTATGGTAGTAAAAATGAAACCAAAACCTTCCAGGATGAAGATGATGGAACTAGAACGAGATGCACTCGTTCTGTATCAAGATCAGCTTTTCCCCGAATATGCAATAAAGGCCAGCTATGGATGTTACATTGGTTACTGACCTTCACTACACGTTTTTACATTGGTTATTGACCTTCACGAAGGATATGACCATTAAGACAAACACCTTGGATTGAAAATTTAATATAAAGAAGGTCAGATTCTTGTAAAAGAAGAAATTAGATGGAAGCCTGTTGTAAGGAAAAGCATGTTATGTAAAAGGTTCAACTATGAAATAGGAGATTTATAGATCTCGTTATTTATAGTTGAACGCAAAAGGCATTTATTGCGATTTGGTTTACCAAAGTTTCGAAACTTATCATGGCATTTATGATGATTTGATAAGGCATGAGTTACGAAGTTGGTTGGAAACATGCAGTCAAATTAAATAATAAATAAACGTGTTAAATCTTCATAGAAAACATCTAATCATTAAGGAATGACAGGAGTTGTTTCAAGAGCCTCCATGTCAATATCTTCATCATGTACAAGTTCCAATTGTCATTTTTTGGTCTAAATTGGATGATGGGGGCAATTGATCCCAGGCAAGAAATGATAGTTTTGTCAAAATTAGTATCGACAAAATACTTCATAGTTCAGCGCAATGCAACTCGGATCGGATACTACACTGGCTAACACTTTTGAGAATCTCTGAATGGTCATTGAATCATCAATAGCTTTCCGAAAACATAAATAAGGTATATGCATTATATAAAGGAAAATGGCAGATTGGCACACTTTTAGAATCAAGACATCAAGTCAACATCGGCCAATAGATTTCTTCCGATAATCTCGAGTATGCTCTCCTTAGAAAGGAAGGCATATGCAGGATGTAAATTGATAAATTAGGTTAAGTTACCTTGGATTGATTGGAGGTCAAGTGTTGGAAGAGCTAGTCATAACATCAAGAGATCATCTTTGGGTCTTTCTTCCTCTTCAATTGAAGAGAATTTGATTCTGGAGAAGGTCAGCCATTTTTCTTTTCTTTTTCTGGATCTTTTTGAATGAGGATCGGATAGAGATAAAGCGGCCGTGAACTCTTCTGAGGAAGATTTGAACGAAGAGGAGTGATTTCATCATTAACGAGTCCAGATAGTACTTATTAGAATTTGAGGTTGATCAGGGGAATAGTTTCATCAAAAGAAATAAGTTGATTGTCAGAAGAAAGAAAAGAAAATAAGTTATTTGATAAATGAATACGAAATACAATTTAGAATTCTTGAATGGAATCCAAGTCGGAATCATGTGAAACCGATGAAGAAACGGTGGTTTTAAAAGGGAGAGGACTCTTTCCAAAAAGAAAAAGTTACCTTGATCCACGTAAATAAAAAGGGCAAAGGAATAGGCCGTTTAGGAAAAGGGGCCTTTAGTAGTATAAAGATCTGGTCATATGGGAATACTATACATGGTTTCGATTCCTCATTATCATGCTTCCTTTTGCTTCAACTAAAACCTTTCATCCGAACATATCAAATGGTCTAAAAGGATACCACTTGATTTTATAAAATTTTTCAAAGG
The DNA here is from genome assembly GCA_030762895.1 of Sophora flavescens. Lineage (NCBI taxonomy): Eukaryota > Viridiplantae > Streptophyta > Magnoliopsida > Fabales > Fabaceae > Sophora > Sophora flavescens. The sequence continues at coordinate 1,972,476 of JAUPTC010000016.1, forward strand.
CTTGAATTTCTTTAAAGTTCACCTTGAGTTTTGGGGGTCTTGGATCCTTTCCCGGAGAGAGAACATCAGTTGTTACCCACGTATCGATAAGCTCTGCTTATCTAGTTTTATGACTAGATGAACTAGGGTTTATGTGCAAATTTATTCGAGTTCAATCTCGTTTGCCCAAATTTACCTTGTTTTGTTCATTGAATCATCGATTTGCGTTTTGGAGATTTTTCGATTATTTTGAGTAAATAAGGTATGCTTTTGTTGTTAAGGAAAATAAGTGAAGATCGGGAGTGAAGGAAAGTTGAAAAGAAAATTCAAGACATCACGCCAACATCAGACTCGATGGCTCAAAGCGGAAAGTCATCATTTCTCTCGCGGTATGACTATTCTCGCCCGAATCAGGAAGGCATATGAACAAAAGGATGTAAATTGATAAATTGATGAAGCCACGCCCTGGATAGTTGGAGGTTTGAAGACTCGACGAGCTAGATACATCTCGCCTTGAGTGAATGGAGACTTGAGTCGGACATCCGTGATGAAGGTCACAACCTAGTTGAAGACTCGCCTCGCGAACATATTTTGATCTTGGAGAGTTTAAATTGAAGCCATTTTTTTTTTCTTTTCCTCGGATCTTTTGACCGAGGATCGGATTACTATTTAAAGGCTTTGGCTCGCGTGATCTTTGAGGCGTTTTCCACCAAAGGGATGACGTAGGTTTTCTTTCTCTTTGGGAGCTTCTCCCTGATTAATCCACGCTTGTCTTATATGTACCAGGAAGTAATCAGGCGAGGGAACGATGAAGCCACCCACGAAATAAGTTGATATGTCTTTCTCCTTAAGAATTGAATATAAGTTATTTGATTGATACCAAATATAAGTTAGAATTCTTGAATGGAATCCAAAGTCGGCATCGGTTTAGAACTTGAATTAGAATCATCAATCGAATATTGCACTAGGTTAAAGGAGTGGTGCAACCATATAGGGAACATGAATTAACGCGTCCAAGATAGAAGAGTACCTTTTAGCAGTTATTAACTCAAGTCATCGAATAAGCCAAATGAGCACAAGGGATTTAGGAGAATTTAGGGGGGCCTTATGTAATTGATTTAAAGGATTCATCATCAATTGGGAGTACATATTGGGTAGGTGGACTTGTGACCTTGGACATTTTCATGCTTCCTTTTTTAGTTAATTAGTATTTAGTATTGATATTGAAGTTAAATATTAATTGGTCCTCAACCACCTTTACCACTTGATTGTATAAAATTTTTCAAAGGCTTGAATTTCTTTACCCCAATCTGAGTTCACCTTGAGTTTTACTTACCGTGTTATTTTTATTCTTGCGCAGAGGAGAATCATCGTTGTTACCCACAGTATCCTCAATACAACTCAAGCAAGTCTTTAAACTTAGACGGTGGTTGGAGTAGTATTCATCCCACCACCAAGAAAGCTTTGAGTAGCTCCGTGGAAGGTAGAAAATGAAATGGGTTGTAAGAAAGTCCCACGAACCTTGTCCGCATCACTGATGTCGACAATATGCTCATATGTTGGGGCTTTAACACCAATAAAATTTTCGTCAGGATTTGACGAATAAGGAGCAGGGGATAGCTTGGCGGTTTAGTTGACAAGCAACGGTGTTGGGCAAATGAAGGTAGACTCTATGAGTTCTGAAATTAGGACCATCAACAAAAAGAATTTTCTGACAAAGAAATTTGGTCCAAATGGATTTATTGGATTTAGAGATAGTGGTACTTAATTTTGTAAACCATTCTGGACCATATTTCCGGCCGGAAAATGGAGAAAAGTTGATCTTTGAAGAGGTAGATGAAAGTGAATGGAAAATTTTGAAGTAAAACTTGAAGTTAGCAGTTTCGTCCCTTGACAAAGACTCGGCAGACACATAACAGAGGTAGGAGCCATAAGTGTCGATTGTCAAATCTGCGGGAGCTTTGTATGAAAATTGACGCTCCAAGACTGCATTTAACCATAATTGGAGAAGCCAAAGGGGCCCTCCTATATTGGTTTTCTTTTTAGATTTGACGGTGTCAACTAGCATGCTCATGCTATCATAAAGATTGGCTAAGACACATTGTCCTAATGCTACTCTTTTACCAGATGACAAAAGATTGGCTAAAGGAACATATGAAGCGATCAAAGAAGCAGATTTACTACAAAAGACATAAGCACATAGCCAAAGAAACAAAAAGGCTACGTGCTCGATGATCCGATCACAGGATCATGAGCTTCTCCTCTAAAATCTGCTATGTATTTGGAAAAAGAACACTTCGGCATATAGACATCAATTTGATTTTCAATTTCTACCTCGAGAATGCATGGTGGGGCCATCCGGACGAAGGCCGATGAATAGCCGACATGTCAAACAAAGTCGGACCCATCATTCCATAAGGAAAATGAAAATTATTTGTTGTTTTATTCCAAAAGAAAACTGATGCTCCTATTAAAGAAAAGTCTACCAGTTTAACATGACGAGAAAGTTGAATGAATTCGAAGATTCCAGCTTCTTCCCATACATTGCGTTTTTCAGCTTGAACTCGGTCGAGCCAACTAATGTAGGCATCGAACCGAGTGGCAGGGGGCATTCTGAAAATCCTATTACTCTTTTTGAACATATGAATGGGAATAGGAGTAAAAGAAGATAAAATAGCTTCATTTGAGCTAGCGGAAGGAAAGGAATTACGTAAACTCTCAGAAATTTCATTTTTGGCTACAAAAGGACCCAAAAATGCAGCAGGAGGATTTAAAGCAACAGAAGAATAAAGAATAGGGTAAATTACCTTAGATTCTTGCCATAACTCAGATTCCTCCAAAAGTGGGTCTTGAACCACTACCCTAGTAGGAACGACTGTAGCATGAGGTACTGAGGTTGGCACCTTGGAAGATGTAGCCATGGAAGATTAAACGGGGGAAGAAGAAAGGATTTCTTTTAAGAAAGGATTAACGAGGGAAGAAGAAAAGATCTTTCTCTAGAAAAGATTTACTAGTGAAGAAGGAAGGATAAAAAGAAGAAAGTCAATACTGATGTGATTGACATTTAAAGGAAAATTAAAAACCTTCGGTTCGAATTCCAAGGAACCTGCGGCGTCATGATTGTCCCTATTAAGTAGAGATGAAATTAAAAGCAAGGTTTAATTAACGGATAAGAACCCGAAATTAAGATGATTGTTGGTGATTTTAAAATTCAAATTTTGCTATTCTTTCGGGCAAAGCCGTCGAAAAGCAAAATTTGGGGGGCATCTGTTAATAGAAGAATTTCAGATTCTTGACAGAAAAGGTTCCGACAGGATGACAGAAGAATTGAAGGAAGAGTTGTCAGATAACCACCATGAAGAGTCGAATTCAGCAGAGTTGGCAGACTAAAAAATCGTCAGAAGTTGGTATGTCAGACAGATAAAGCCGTCAAGAAACACATTCGTCACCAGTAAAATTCCCGACGAATATACTCAGCTGACTGACGGAGAAATAGAAGTAACAGAAAAAAGGTAAAAACCCAACTGTCGACAAAGTTGGTAATAAGAATTGTCAGACGGACAAAGTATGGAAATGGCCAAGTTTTCAAGGTTGACAGCATCAGCAAGATAAGTCATCAAACAACCAAACCGTGGACAACAAGCAAGTTGGCATAAAAGCAATTCAAAAGAATGAGCAAGTTAGAGAAGTTTACTTGTCGGATAGTTTAAATCAAAACATAGCAAAACCGCCATACAGTGGCAATTTTTAAGATAGGGAGTTTTCTTTAGGCGCTTATTTTATATGCTTATAAATACCGTTAATCCCGATGTAATGGAGGAGGTTTTACTTGATGCGATATCCTACATATCTCGATCACACAAATAGATTAAAGGATTCGACTCAAGTATATCCTCCATCCCTTTTCATTTCCAGTTCACTTAATAATACAGTACTGCTCATTAAATTTCCTTTTTCATGTTCCTCTTTACCTTCAACATTTTTCTTTCATGTTCTTCATTTAAGTTCTTTATTCAGTTCTTTATTCCTCCCCATTTATTTTTCACGTCTTTTACTTGCTTTCTTTTAATTTCCTGCACTTTAAACGCTTCCTTTTACTCTTCAATCATTTAAATACTTTTCAACAACTTGCTTCCTTTCTTTAATTTACTATCATTTATCTTTACTTGTCATTTACAAGCTTTCAATTATTTTCCTGCAACTTACATGCTTTCCTTTAAATTTCTCGTTGTTTATCGCTTTCCTTTAAATTTCACGTTCTTTACTTTCTTCTAATTTTACTCTTCAAGTAAGAAGTCATTCTTGTTTAGGCAGACACGCAATATACCCATCCTTACGAGATTACCGCATAACTCGTCCGTCCCTACACTCGTCTGATCTTAAATTATTTGTGACAAGGATTTTGGACACCAACCAAAAACCAGCGTCAACAGCTGACAACTGACAAAATTTCACTAGTCAACATAAACATCAGCTTCATCCCCTAGCATCTAGAGTAATATTTATTTCCCCATTTGGTTTGAGATGGGGGCTTCTGACTTGCTACAGGCTATTATTTTCACTCTGAAAGGGTTGTATTCGCATGCCAAGATTCTTATCTTTAGCTAAAAGCATAATGATTCATGATTTTAAGCTTTTTTATATGATCCACATTTAAATTTTAATCTCTTTTTCTAGAAATCTGGAAAATAATGCCGCTCTGTATGATTTTGAATCCAGGACCCTATCTTCAGCAAACCAACACCTGTGGCCTGTAGCCCCATTGAAAGTTTTTTGAAACTGTTAGCCATGCAGAAATGGAAACAAAGGTCCTTTATCTTGTTTGTGGATTGAGAGGCCGAATGATCATTGCTAACAGGACCATACGATTTTTTGGAATGACCCTTAATAACTACTTATCTTCAACGCATTTGTATGTAAGAAGTGAAATCTAGTGAATGTGATGTCAATTTGGAAACGCGATATACAGCAGGATTCAAGCCTAGCAAAACAACTATGAAATGGAAGTAACTACGAAAACTAATGAATAAACATCATCAAAAAATTATGAAAGGACCGTTAGTTTTGTAAAAAAAAAAAAAACTTATCCAATTAAAAGTTATTCGTAGATATAAGAAGGCTTTTGATTTACATTGTTGTAAATGTATTTCTTCTCTTTTACTTATAATAATTTTTATTTCTCATACACTTATTTTATGTGATGAAATATTATTCTAAGAATAATATGACACGAGTTTTGTTTTTTATCTCGTTTTTTTTCTCTCTCTTTCTATCCGGATAGATTGATATATTCATAAAATTTATTTGATTAGATATATTAAAATTTTATGATTTTAATATTTATAATTTTATCTTTAATAATAATAATAATATATATGACAACTCCCGGATCCGTCGTCACTGGAAGTGATTAGAAGTTATGGTCTGAAAGAGAAAGCCGGGCAGAATACTGAGTTTTGTAGCAATGGTGTGCATTTATTCTCTTCCATTCTCACTATCCCCATCCCCATGGACCAACCCTACCCGAAACCCAAATATACAAGCTCTACCTCCAACACTGTTGTTCTTCAGGTGCTTCTGTTTCTCTTCTTCCACCGAAACCGAAACCCATTCCCCTTCTCCTTCTCCTTCCCAGAAGTGGGACCCTTTTCTCAAGAGAAAGGTCGTAATGAGAGTCGGATATGTCGGCACCGATTATAGAGGTCACCCCATTTTTTGTTTTAACACATTCTTCTTTCAAATTTGATTTCTTTGTTGTTGAACTTTTTGGAGTAATTTAATTTCATGAAGTTATTTACAGGTCTGCAAATGCAACGAGATGAACATAGATTATCCAGTAAGACCCTCTTTCAGTTATTCTTCTTTACTATCTTGTTGATTATGGTAGAATATAAATAGTGAGAGCTTTTAGTTCATAAATGTGTTTAAAATGGATATGCTTATTCAATGGGTCAAAATATTGATTTTTTGTTCTTATTTTTCACATCTTGTGTTTTACTGTTGCATATTTGTATGTGTTTTTATGTAATTGCATTTTCTAATATGTAGATTCATTTTGTGTTATGATTTATGATATGATAAGTACCTGTAGTGAAATTTTAATGTGTTTGTTATTTGAAATTATTCAGTTTTCTTTCCAAATGAACAGAGTTTAATGTAAACTCTGACTACTGGCATACGCTTAAATCATGTAGTTGGTGTGAATGGATTCTTGCTAAAGCATTAGAATTTTGACATGATGTAGCTATCGAGAAAGAACTCGAAAATGCTATCTTCAAGGCTGGTGGCATCCGTGATAGTAATTTTGGGGACCTGGACAAAGTTAAATGGGGCCGGAGTAGCAGAACTGATAAAGGAGTAACCTTCTTGTTATTGCCTTTCTGTCTATTTATAATTTTATATAAAATTGGTTGTTGATAATCTTTTCATATATATCTTGATTTCTTCCACTTTTATGTTATGCATGTGCTAGGTCCACTCTCTGGCAACAATGATATCCTTAAAGATGGAAATCCCTGAGAATGCATGGAAAGGAGACGACAATGGCATTGTGCTTGCAAACCACATTAACCGTTATCTTCCTCATACTATCAGAGTTTTTAGTGTATTGCCTTCAACAAAGTAAGTCAATTAGTTTCGGTTCTATTATATACAATGCTCGATTTCTAAGGTTATTCTATAACTGACTTTCTTATATCTTGATTGTGGAGTAGCAATGCATGCATATGTTCCTATAAATTAAACAAGCGAATTTTGATTTTGATTTTGTTTTCTTAATTTCAGTTTTCCCACATCTGAGTATCTGACTATGTTTCTATACTGTTAGATATTTGATCAGAAGCGCTACAGTAACATTTGTAAACAACTAGGAAATCGATAATGTAGCAAAAGTAATTTTGAATTAACCACACAACAAAGATCTACGTGACTACATGGATCCATAAGGTCTTACTTATTTTGTGTCATGTATGTAACTAATATCTGCCACAAAACTAATACTTTTACTGATTAGTTGGAAAATTAAATACCTCAATTTGTTTCACATGTCATGCAAGTTTTATATTAGAGCAAAGATATTTGGACACACAATTTGGACATCTTGTATAGACACCGTAGAGCTTATGAGTGTCTTGGGAGTGATAAAATAAATGATGAGAGAAAAGAAAACAATAAATAAGTGGGGAGGAGTACTTTTATATGGTGTTGGACACCATTTTTGTGTCTAAATATCATTGTACGAAAATGTTTAGAATAAAAATGTCATCCATGGGAGCACATAAAGAAAGCACTTGCGCATTCATTTGCAGTAGTGGTTGTGATTTTTCAAGTGACTCATAATTTGAAAGCGTTCCTTAATTTTTAATTGATGCTTTCTCATTGTTATCTCATGCTTTATAGTTTTGGCTTGTTTTAGGAGATTTGATCCTAGAAGGGAGTGCGATCTGCGGAAATATTCTTACCTCCTCCCTGCTGATATTATAGGAATCCGGAGTCATTTTAGTGAGGATGAAATTGATTTTCATATTTCAGAATTCAACAGTATACTTAGCGTTTTCGAGGTAATACCATTTTTCATTTGTATTATGTTTTATTGTTGTGGAATTATCCCTTTGTCTGACATACCTAACGGATTTAATTAGTTAGGATAAATATTAGTTAAGATAGATCTCTCCTAATTGATTAAATTGAAAAATATGTGGCTTTTTCTGAAGCGAAATCTTGAATTAAAATGTCAGGTTGTTGTAGCTTAGAATCTTGTAAGTTGTAAGCATGCTACTTCCTGGATTAAGATATCGAAAGATTTTGCTTTGTGGCTCTTTTAAGTTTATGTGCTAATTAAGTTGTTTATTTCCTCTTTCCTAATGATTGTGTTAGTCTTGTTTTCTGTTACAGGATGTATACTATGTGAATAATGGTCAAATATACACTAATTATTTGTTAATTTCTCCTTTTATTTCGTTTATGATGAAATGATGACAGGTTCAACATTGACCTCTTGCAAACTTACCAAATCGAAATCCATCTCCACTGGCCCTCCCTCTCCCAGTGGCTTTTTCTGTTAAATTTCTTAAAGTTACATATTGCCCTGTTGTCTAATTATACTCCTAAGTTGGAAAATATATATATTAAATATTGAAGACATATTGTAGTTGTTACCATCATCAAGCTGAACTAAATCCCTTTATTTAGGATTTCTGTTTACTGCAGGTTATAACTCTATTTTGACTATTTGCTATGTGCATATAAGACAAACATAACTCTGACTGGGGACTATTTATGTGTTGTGAACAAGTGAAAAGGACCATGCATGCATAAGATATTTAATCTTAGGCATTTATTTACTTTTATATCTTTTGATATTATATTGTAGGGTGAGCATCCTTTCCATAATTATACTGTTCGGTCTAAGTACAGGAAAAAATATCATAAATGGCGGCGTGGAAATGGCGGTGCGTCTGATAGAACAAGATCACCCAGTTTGGTATCAGCTTGTGAGTCAGAGAATGAGCAAAGTGATAATTATGATTTTGTGAGTGGTATACCAACCACTTCAAGTGAAAACGAACAGAGCTACGAGTCTTCAGAGTCTAGTGAATCGAATGGTTGTAGTGATCAAAACTCTAGTTTAGGTGTCCATGCAAGATGGTTATACGAACCTGATGAGGCAGATAGACTAAATGCTTCCCACTTCAGAAGTATTTTCCGTTGTTCTTGTGGAAAGTTGGAAACGTCACTTGGATATGATTACGTTGAGCTTAATGTATGGGGAGAGTCCTTCATGTTGCATCAAGTAAGTCTTGGTTGAATTTATATTTCAAGTGTGTAATTTTGATCTACTTATTACTGTAAAACTTTCGTACATTATCATCCAATCATTTAATGCCACATCATTAGAATAGTTTGACTGTGATAACAACTACCTGGGAGTTCAAATTCTTTTAGATAGATTAGATTAGATGATGTAAAAAAGTTTTACATCAACAATGAAACAAAATTAAGTCCAACTTTCTACCTTCATTATATTTTTTTTCTTCATTGTTTGGTTTTGTATATCTAAACATTACATTTATGGCAAAATTTCATCACAGGCATTTTACACTTTTGGTGCAATTTTACTTGCATATACACTGGCACATGCTTCTTTGATTTGAAAGATATGTACCACTTGGTCTGCTTGACATAATTTCTGTAACGTTAAAATAAATGTTAATATAGTACGCTCTTGGTAGGAAGTTGTTGCTAAACTGATTAAAATCTGCAGCAGCCATTTTATTTGAACCGTGATAGACCTGGTTCAATTACACCTCGAGAGAACCTGATCTCTCCCTAGTCCCAAGACTAACTCACAAAATGCCTCATTCTCCCTCTCAACCCTCCCCCTATATATAGGCAACATGCCTTTTTTCTCCCTACTTCCCTACTAACTAACTAATGTTCTCTATCAAACCGTCAGCTCTTTCTCGTCGAGGTTTGGCAGCTGGTGGGTGGCATAAACCAGACCCGAACCCGCCCGCTCTTATCCATCTAAAACCGAATTTCCACCTGCCCAACCCGCCAACTCGTTTCAACCCGACCGTTGCGCAAAAATAGTAACGGGTTCGGGCGGGTTCGGGCGGGTCATGCAATTTTGCTCACCCCTAGGGTGTAGTCCAGACTGGGCTTGTTGTATAATAGATGAATGGACTCCAAGGGGGGCATCTCTTTGGAAATGTAAAGGGAAATGAATATTCATGATTTATCAGTCTCCGAGAACCATGAACTTATGTGTGTCATTTTTCTTTTGGCAGGGGGTTGTTTGATGGGTAACTGTATCTTTTCCCGTTTCCTTGTATATCAGTTGTGTGCAGTTCGGGAACCAAAGGGGCTTTCATTCATTCTTGTTAGAGTATATGCGCTTAGTCTAACTAAGCTTAGGCTAATTGTAACTCAACTGACCTGCTGAGTCAGCAGTCAGTTGAGAGTTAGTTACAGAGCAGTTAAGCTCACAGCCGTATCAAGCTACAGCTATATATACCATGTACTGTGTACACTCTATTCATAATGAAAATCATAATTCAGTTTTTCAGTTTTACTTTTCTCTCTTCTCTCAACTCTATTATGGTATCATGAGCTCCTTTTCTGGGGCCTCACCCTGAATCGATGGCGGAAACCAGCAATCCCTTCGACACTGCGGCCACCGGAGCCAATATTCCGGCCACCGGAGTTGCTCCCTCCTCCTCCTCCTCCTTCAATCCACCTCTTTCTGTAAAACTCGATGATAAGGACTTCCTCTTATGGAAGCAACAGGTGGAAGTGTAATCATTGCACACAATCTCCATCGCTATGTAGTAAGCCCTAGTATTCCACCGATGTACAACAATGAGCAAGATCGAGTCCTAGACATTCAATCCGAAGCTTATCAGCTATGTCTGGTGCAAGATCAGATGCTGTTTACTTGGCTCCTAAGCTCGATTTCGCCTTTTGTACTTTCGCGCTTCATCAATTGCAAGCAATCATGGCAGATATGGGACAAGGTGCACAAATTCTTCCACTTGCACCTGCGCGCCAAGATTCGTCAATTTCGATCGGTGTTGAAGAACACGAGAAAAGGACCGCGCTCGATTACCGAATACCTAATGCGCATTCGAGCCCTAGTTGATTCGTTGCAAGCGATCGGTGATCCTGTTTCAGAGCAAGATCACATCGACACAATCCTTGAAGGCATGCCTGAAGAATTCAATTCGTTTATCATGATGATCTATGCTCGTGTAGATCCTGTATCAGTCGATGACATTGAAGCATTGTTAATTGTTCAAAATGCTCAATTCGAGAGGTACAAGCAAGATCTCTCTTCGTCATCTTCGGTTTCTCTCAATCTAGCTCAAGCTGATTCGATTAACACTTCTACTCATTCTCAACCTGGTTCTGAGGTGAATTCGAGCCGTGGTGGCTACTCTAACCGGAGCAGAGGACATGGTGGTCGTGGCCGTGGCCCCGGAGGCCGAAGCAATGGTGGTGGTGACAGGCCTACATGTCAGCTTTGCCATAAATATGGCCACAATGCTTATAACTGCCGGCATAGATTCGAGCATGATTTTGTTTCCAGTCAGCCTCCTCCACCTCCCTCAACAGCTCAGGTTGCTTACAATTTTCCTCCTCAAGGAGTTTCTAGGCCTCATACTCAGTTCCCTATGTCTCTGCCTCCTAGACCACCTCCGGTTCACCATGATCAACCATCAGCGTTTATGGCTGCTCAATCCTATCAGTGCCCTCAGACTCAGTATAGCTCCCCTACTCAAGAGTTTTCAGTCAATCAAATGTGGTATCTATACTCGGGAGCATCTCATCACATCACTGCAGATCCTCAGAACATGACTCATGGCATTATCTTTGGAGGCCAAGACCAAGTTCTCATGGGCAACGGGCAAGGTCTCCCTATTCACTCCATTGGCTACTCTAAAATCACTTCTTCTAGTCACCCACACACCACCTTGTCTTTAAATAACTTACTCTTAGTTCCTAGCATAACCAAAAATCTGGTCTTAGTGTCCAAATTTGCTAGGGACAACAATGTCTTTTTTGAATTCCATCCTTACACTTGTTTTGTCAAATCACAGGGATCTAACAAAGTCATTCTTGAAGGCTTTCTAGGCAGTGGTGGGCTGTTTTGTTTCAAGCACATCAATATACTCAAGGAGCCTTCCTCCTCTGTCATAAGTTTTCTGCCTTTAACTTCTAGTTCTTACTGCAGCTCAAATAATGTCAATGTTTCTACTTTTTCAGCTAATATGTACACAAACACTGTTTCCAATTCCTATGTGACATGGCACAATAGGTTAGGCCATGCTCACCCTATTGCTGTAAAAACTGTTATGCAATTGTGTGATGTTCCCCGTTCAAATAAAGTAAATACTGAACTTTGTTCTGCTTGTTGTTTGGGCAAGTCTCATAGACTTTTTGCCTCTCCCTCTCCCACTGTACATGCCACAGCTTTTGAGTTGATTCACTCAGACCTATGGGGTCCTGATGCGTGAATTTTTTAAGATATATAAATAAAGGCAAGTGCACCTCGTCGCAATCAAGTAATACGGTGGTGAGACCGGTTATCGTATCCACAGGGATTGGTTGTCAATTACCAATTCACAAACTTAACAACTATTTAGACTTAACTAAAGTGTGAGGGATTAAAACAGAAAATAAAGAAAGCAAAACAATATTTTTGGTCTTTTGGGAATTATATCGAACACTTGGAAGGCAAACAGAGATGTGGCTAAGATTGTTAGGGTTAGACTACACTAATCCTCCCTTAGTTGCAATGAAATGGTTATCAACACAAGTCCTAATTCAATTTATGCCAATCAAGCCTTTTCTAAAATACTCAAGCCTAATTCCTTAGGTGCATTGAGCCTAAAACCCCAAATTAAACCCTAATTCCTTAGGTGGATTAACCTGAGATTTTGCATTAAGTCAAGACTTATAAGATTGCAAGCATTCAACACCTATTCCTAGATTCTTGAACTACTTGGCATATGATTCATGAGCATGCCTTAATACCAACCTTCCAGTCATCTATCAAAGCAACAAATCATTCCTATGGGTAGCTAATCCAAGGAAAGCATTAAACACAAAGATCACATACTCATACGAAATAGAAACTTGTATTAAAACAACCACATCACAATACAACTAAGTTTAGAAAAGTTACATCTAACCCCAACAATGGAGAATTAACTACTCATGATAAGGAAATACAAAATAGGATGAGAAAAGGGATGGAGAACACTCATAGACAAGCTTCCTCCAATCTTCTCCCCATCCAAGAGCAGAGAAAACGCCCCCCTTTTGGGTAGAAACCTCTCCACCCGCCACCTCGGCCGCCTCCAAGTGCGATTATTTTAGGTTAGAAGTTAGTCCTCTTTTCTCGCTCACTGTGCTTTGTTATTTATAGGTCCGTCGCCTGTCACGGCCGTGATGGCCATCACGGCCAGGCCGTGACGCTTTCTCGTCCCAAGGCGTGTCTTCAAGTTTTTAACTCTCGCGAGGCGAGAGAAGTATTCGCGACGCGAGCCCTCATTTTCTCGGTTGGTCACGGCCGTGATGTCCATCACGGCTGGGCCGTGATGTCTCTGACTTTTGCATTCTTCTCTGCTTGATCACGGCCGTGATGGTCATCACGGCCAGGCCGTGATAGGCTCTGTTTGGCTGTATTCTTCATTTTTCTAGCTCTTTTCCATCCAAGCTCCACCAAGGCTGATTTCTGGGCATTTTTCCACCGAATCTCGCAAAACAACACACGAAAACCACCTCATCCGTTCCAAAGGAAAAACTATACAAAATCAACACTAAATTGGCCTAACTATATGCAAATGCATGCAGAAATGTACATGAAAAACGAGGTGAAATCACACTCATCAAATCACCCCAAGCTTAAGACTTTGCTTGTCCTCAAGCAAAAACTAAGGCCAGAAGGGATAAACAGTCAAAGCATGGATAGTGAACTAAGAACCCGAGTAAAATGATCCAAGCAACAGGGCATTCAATTATTTCAAAGAAGAGACAATCAATTCAAGTCCAATTAGGGGCTTAAGTTTCCTAGACTCACATTCTCACTGATTCGGGCACTCTTGCTCACTTGAAGCTCACCCCAAGCTTGTTTATTTGCTTGGCTCTCTTTCTTGCCTCACTCACTCAAGTGTTCAAGTATATATAACAATTCGCTCCATTTTCCTCAAGGAATGATTCCTACCATATGCTTGACTATCAACCAAATCTCCACTTTATTTATGAAAAACACTTAAGAATCAAGAGGTCTTTTATTTGGTTGTAACGTGGCCATGGGATTAATCTTTAGGTGGGAATAACAAGAAAGGGATATTTCAAAAGGCTAGACCAAGTATCAATCATTTCAATACAGGACACCTTCTAAAATTCCTTCTTGGGTTTTCAAGATACTTTCCACCTTTCTTTTCTTTCTTTCTTTTTTATTTCTCACTTTTATTTTTGTCGTCCCCTTCTCTATTTATTTTAAATTTTTTTTTTTTTTGGAGAAGGGGAGAATTTTTTTTTTTTAATTATTTTTTTTATTATTTTTTTTTTATTTTATTTTTATGCAAAATACCCCTACCCCAAGCTTAAAGATTTACATTGTCCCCAATGTAAACAATCAAGTTGGAGAGGAGAGAAAAATAAAATAAAGCAAAAAAATTGGAACGGCTTACCGAGGCGGTAGCGGGTGTTGGCTCACATACTTTTTGGCTTTGTTTCTCCCTGCTCTTTTTCTCCTTCCTTTATTCAAAATCTGAAGACACTTAACAAAAATTATTAACAAACCTCTTGAGCTTCTCAAATTATTCAAGAGGTCAAAGCAAAAACAAAATTAACTAAAGAGAAGGGTTAAGAAAAGTTGGGTTGCCTCCCAATAAGCGCTTCTTTAACGTCACTAGCTTAACTCATCAAGAAGCATCCACCTGGATCCCATAACCTGTGGTATAAGGACCAAGGAATGCTAACCATGTGAGATCCTTCACCGGATCCCACGATTTGCGGCAAAAATGTGGAAGTGAGCACTCGAAATTCATGCCGACTTCTTCAAATGGGAAGCGCTTTTCAATTCCACTCGGGTCAAAGATGACCCCTTTATCCATAAAATCTTCCCAATAAAAATGGGGTTCAACCTCGGGTAGAGGCATGAACTCCATTGTTGATCGCTTTAAAATATGAGGTGGCAAACAAATCGAGAGGATCATTGGTGCTTTGTTCAGCTTCGTACCATCTTCACTCTCAGCATCGCCAAATCCATCACCTTCCAAATATGCAGAAATCTCCGCACAAACCACACAAGTGTTTCTCCCATCACATTCCACACATGCATTGGAACTAATAGCATCATCTAATTCCAAAAGTTTTTCATCATCCCCAAGCATGGTGAAATAGATGTCCTCCAATTGCCTCTTCCGTTCGTGCTCTTTAGTCAAGGGTTCAATGGGGGGTGGTGCACCTATGTTCTCCAAAACAGGGTCTTCACTTCTTGACTCGGTTGCTCCCACTTCTTCTTCTTCCTCCTCATCCATCATTGCATCATCTTCATCATCATCCATCAAGTCCTCATTTGGCATTTTGGATAGTAGGTTAGAGAGTTCCTCAATACGCACTGCCGAGACTTCGAATGGCATCTTCTTGATTCTTTAATTCTTCCATTGTTGTTGCCATGAAGTTCTCCAAAACAGCCTCTAAGTGAGGTTGACTATCCGGGATAGGTTGCTCAACCTCGATTGGGAATGCAGATTTGAAGTTCTCCCAAACAACTTCCAATGGGGATGGCTCATCATACCAAGGTGTGGAAGATTCCCAATGTTCCCCTTCATCCATCAAAGTGTTATTTGGAGGGTTCCCCCACCATGGAGTAGAAATGTTGGGAAATTGATTTCCCATTCGGAACAACCTACCATTGGTGGAGGAGAGATTTGTGCCCTTGACAACTCATCACTCACTTGTTGGATTTTTATGGCCAATCGCAAAGATATCTACCTACCGCAATTTGCTCGGATATCTCACTTTCTCGCATCGGATGGTTGATACCAATTGTAGTCCATGATCCTATCTAATCAATTTTTCACCTCACGCACAATTAAGCCCAAGATCAAAGAAACACAAAAACAAATATATACAAAACTAACAAAAGAAAGATATCAAATATATACAGAAAAATAAAATAAAAAATGTCTAAACTAGTTGTCTCATTTGTTACTAATGATATTGACAAAACCAATCCCAACAACAACGCGCCAAAAACTTGATGCGTGAATTTTTTAAGATATATAAATAAAGGCAAGTGCACCTCGTCGCAATCAAGTAATACGGTGGTGAGACCGGTTATCGTATCCACAGGGATTGGTTGTCAATTACCAATTCACAAACTTAACAACTATTTAGACTTAACTAAAGTGTGAGGGATTAAAACAGAAAATAAAGAAAGCAAAACAATATTTTTGGTCTATTGGGAATTATATCGAACACTTGGAAGGCAAACAGAGATGTGGCTAAGATTGTTAGGGTTAGACTACACTAATCCTCCCTTAGTTGCAATGAAATGGTTATCAACACAAGTCCTAATTCAATTTATGCCAATCAAGCCTTTTCTAAAATACTTAAGCCTAATTCCTTAGGTGCATTGAGCCTAAAACCCCAAATTAAACCCTAATTCCTTAGGTGGATTAACCTGAGATTTTGCATTAAGTCAAGACTTATAAGATTGCAAGCATTCAACACCTATTCCTAGATTCTTGAACTACTTGGCATATGATTCATGAGCATGCCTTAATACCAACCTTCCAGTCATCTATCAAAGCAACAAATCATTCCTATGGGTAGCTAATCCAAGGAAAGCATTAAACACAAAGATCACATACTCATACGAAATAGAAACTTGTATTAAAACAACCACATCACAATACAACTAAGTTTAGAAAAGTTACATCTAACCCCAACAATGGGGAATTAACTACTCATGATAAGGAAATACAAAATAGGATGAGAAAAGGGATGGAGAACACTCATAGACAAGCTTCCTCCAATCTTCTCCCCATCCAAGAGCAGAGAAAACGCCCCCCTTTTTGGGTAGAAACCTCTCTCCACCCGCCACCTCGGCCTGCCTCCAAGTGCGAGTTATTTTAGGTTAGAAGTTAGTCCTCTTTTTCTCGTCACTGCTTGTCTTGTTATTTATAGGTCCGTCGCCGTCACACGGCCGTGATGGCCATCACGGCCAGGCCGTGACGCTTTCGTCCCAAGGCGTGTCTTCAAGTTTTTAACTCTCGCGAGGCGAGAGAAGTATTCGCGACGCGAGCCCTCATTTTCGGTTGGTCACGGCGTGATGTCTCATCACGGCTGGGCCGTGACGATCTCGACTTTTGCCTTCTTCTCTGCTTGATCACGGCCGTGATGGTCATCACGGCCAGGCCGTGATAGGCTCTGTTTGGCTGTATTCTTCACTTTTCTAGCTCTTTTCCATCCAAGCTCCACCAAGGCTGATTTCTGGGCATTTTTCCACTGAATCCTGCAAAACAACACACAGAAACCACCTCATCCGTTCCAAAGGAAAAACTATACAAAATCAACACTAAATTGGCCTAACTATATGCAAATGCATGCAGAAATGTACATGAAAAACGAGGTGAAATCACACTCATCAGGTCCAACACTCATAACATCCTCAAATGGCTACTCCTACTACATAGCCTTTGTTGATGCTCACACTAGATATTCTTGGATTTACTTCCTAAAGAAGAAATCAGATTCCCTCATTGCTTTCAAACAATTCCATGCCTTGGTTAAAACTCAACATTCAGCAAACATTAAGGCTCTCCAATCTGATTTGTGGGGGGTACTGAATTTAGGACATTCACCAATCACCTTGCTGAGCTGGACATTGTCCAATGACTCACTTGCCCACACACTTCCCATCAAAATGGGACTATCGAAAGAAAGCATAGACAAATTGTTGAGATGAGATTGGCTTTACTCTCTCATGCCTCCCTACCTATGTCCTATTGGGACCACATCTTCACCATGGCTGTTCATTTAATAAACAGGTTACCTACTGCAGCCATTTCAAACTTTTCCTCTCCTTATCATGCTTTACACAACACTATCCCTGACTACTCTATTCTTAGAACCTTTGGTTGTGTATGTTTTCCTTTCCTTAGACCTTACAACAAGCATAGGTTGCAGTACAGGTCCAGTGAGTGTGTTTATTTGGGAATCTCCCCTCAGCATAAAGGCCATAAATGCCTTGATCCCTCTGGTCGCATCTATGTGTCCAAAGATGTGCTTTTCAATGAAAACCGCTTTCCTTATCCAGCTTTGTTTCAAAGTTCCCAATCCTCCTCTAAGTCTCCTAACACCACTTTCTCATCCACCATTCCTATCTTTCAGTCACCTCCTTTAAATCCTGTCCCTCTTAATCAATTTCCTCCCCAGACTCCTCATTTCAGTGTTCATTCAGAGTCATCCAGCCAGCATAATTCACCTTCAAACTCTCCCTCCACAAATCACCCACCTGTTCTGTCACCATCTTTGGGTCACTCTCAGTCTCAGTCTTAGTCTATTAACTCTGCAGCCTCTCACTCTCCCATCTTAGAAGATGCTGCACCTAACTCACCTGCACACTCTCAGTCTAATCACTCGGGTTCATCCAGTCTTGTTCCTGTGCTCCCCTCTCATCCCATGCTCACTAGGTCCAAAACATGGTGTCTCCCTCCAAGACTCTATCTCACTCATATGGAACCCCACTCTGTCAAGCAGGCCTTGTCCAGCCCCGAATGGCTATCTGCCATGAAAGATGAACATGCAGCCCTTTTGAGGAATCAAACTTGGTCATTGGTACCTCTCCCTCCCAACAGAAAAGCAATTGGGTGTAAGTGGGTCTTCAGGGTTAAAGAGAATCCTGATGGCACCATTAACAAATATAAGGCAAGACTTGTTGCCAAAGGGTTCCATCAGCAGCATGGCTTTGATTTTCATGAAACTTTCTCACCTATCATCAAGCCAGTCACTATCCGGATCAATCTCACCATGGCCTCAACTTCCAAGTGGGTTATTCAGCAGATAGATGTTAACAATGCCTTCCTAAATGGCTTCTTGACTGAGGAAGTGTATATGACACAACCTCCTGGCCTTGAATCCGAGGCCAAATCTCTAGTGTGCAGGCTTCACAAAGCCCTCTATGGCCTTAAACAGGCCCCAAAGGCATGGTATGAGAGGCTCACCAACACCTTGCTGCACTTTGGCTTTATGATTAGCAAATGTGACCCATCTCTCTTTGTCTACAACAAAGGAGCAACTTGTCTGTATGTGTTAGTATATGTGGATGATATCATCCTTACTGGGTCCTCACCACTTATTACTGAGTTAATCAAGAAGCTGAATGCCACTTTTGCTCTAAAAGAGCTGGGCAACTTGGACTACTTCCTAGGAGTTGAGGTGAAGCACCTTCCTAATGGCAGCCTCCTTCTCACCCAATCCAAGTATATCAGGGACCTTCTGTCCAAAGCTTGAATCTAAGGGAATCTCCTCACCCATGATTAGCAATTGCAAGATGAGTAAATTTGGGACTGATACTATGGCTGATCCTACCCTTTACAGGGCCATTGTGGGGGCGTTGTAGTATGCAACTCTCACCAGACCAGAAATTGTTTTTAGTGTCAATAAGGTCTGCCAGTTCATGTCACATCCTTTGGAATCACACTGGCAGGCAGTAAAGAGGATATTGAGATATCTGAAGGTCTCTCTAAACTATGGGCTTCTTCTAAAACCTGCAGTCCAAGCTACACCCTTCTCTATCACAGCCTACTGTGATGCTGATTGGGCCAGTGACCCGGATGATAGGAGATCTACTTCTGGTTCATGCATCTACATAGGTCCTAATCTAATTTCTTGGTCCTCCCGCAAGCAACAACTGGTTGCTTGGTTAAGTACTGAGGCAGAATACCGCAGTATCAAAAGACACAAGTATTTCTGAATAGCTTGAGTGAATAATGCACTCAGCAAAAGATATATTTATAGAGCTGATTTACACAGGAAAAAATAGTATGCTAAATACAATTTACAAGGTAAATAACTATGCTGGAATTAAAATGGACGGTAGGACGGTGCAATGTATCTACTTCTATACAATGAACGTAACTACTTGGGAAGGGAAGTCATAAACATTGTTATTTCCAACACTCCCCCTCAAGCTGGTGAATAGGTATTCTCTATTCCCAGCTTGGATAGAATTCTTTCGAATGCAGGGCTGCTTAGTCCTTTAGTTAGAATATCTGCAAGTTGTTCTTGTGAGGGTACGTAAGGAGTACAAATCAAACCACAATCGAGCTTTTCTTTGATAAAATGTCTATCCACCTCGATATGTTTAGTTCGATCATGCTGAACAGGGTTATGTGCAATGCTGATTGCAGACTTGTTATCACAATAGAGCTTCATAGGTCCTTCCCACTTAATCTTCAAGTCATCTAGGATAATTTTAAGCCATAATAATTCACAAATACCTTGTGCCATAGCCCGAAACTCAGCTTCAGCACTAGAGCGGGCCACCACATTTTGCTTTTTACTTCTCCAAGTCACTAGATTTCCCCGAGGAATGTACAATACCCGTAGTGGATCTCCCGTCGCAATTGACCCCGCATAATCCGCATCTCGTATATGCTTCAAGAGTCATTCTACCATTTTTCTTGAATAAGATTCCTCTCCCTGGAGTTCCTTTGAGATATTGCAGAATTCTATAAGCACTGTAAATGGATTTCTTTTGGATTGTGCATAAATTGACTAACCAAACTTACAAAGATAAGCAATATCCGGTCTTGTGTGAGACAGATAAATTAATTTCCCAACTAGGCGCTGGTACATCTCCCTATCTATTGCAACATCTTCTTCTCGCATTTCCCATTCTTAGACTCGGATCCGTGGGAGTACTTGTAGGTTTACATGCTGCCTTTCCTGTCTCTTTAAGCAAATCGTGATATATTTTTGTTGAGATATGAAAATGCCATTTCGGGAATGAGCTACTTCAATTCCCAAAAAGTATTTCAGCTTCCCAAGAGTCTTGATCTCAAACTCCTTTGCCAAACACCGACTTAAGACTTCGCTTGCTCCCTCCAATCATTTCCGGTCACTATGATGTCATCCACATACACTAATAATACTGTCACTCCCCCTGAATTGGAGTGTTTAGTGAATAATGTATGATCTCCTTGACTCTGTTTGTATCCCAGGGCTGTCATGACTTTAGTGAATCTTCCAAACCATGCACGGGGTGATTGTTTCAACCCATACAATGCCTTTCTTAACCTGCAAACAGCATTGGTTGGAGCACTTTTACCATATCCTGGTGGCACATCCATATAAATTTCCTCCTCAAGATCCCCATGTAAGAAAGCATTCTTTACATCAAATTGTTGTAATTCCCACCATAATTTGCCGCAAGAGATAATATTACCCGGACTGTATTCATCTTTGCAACCGGAGCAAAGGTCTCCAAGTAGTCAATCCCATAAGTTTGTGTAAAGCCTTTGGCAACCAGCCTTGCTTTGTATCTCTCTATCGATCCATCGGCCCTATACTTTACTGTATACACCCACTTGCACCCAATTGGTTTCTTCCCTTCGGGCAAAGCAACAAACTCCCAAGTTCTATTCTTTTCCAGTGCTTCCATCTCTATATCCATGGCTTGCTTCCATTTTTTATCGAGATAATGCCTCAAAAACATTGGATGGTATGGAAGTAGTGTTTAGGTTTGCAAGGAAGGTCTTGTGGGTTGGTGAGAATTTCTTAAATGAGAGGTAATTTGAGAGAGGATATACTGGTTGTTTGGTACATTTTCGGGTGCCTTTTCTGATTGCAATGGGGAGGTCTAGGTCTTCAACTGTTTGGGTTTCTGTTTCATCCTGTAAAGCTGGAAGATCAGAATTTGTTACCTGAGTTGAAGGAATTGAGTCGATTCTTGGACGTGTGTTGATTCAGGAATGACCTTTAGCCTTCTTCTAAACACCTGATTTTTCCAAGGTCTTCCAGCAGGACCAGAATTATCAGCCAAAGGAGTATCAATAGTTGATGAAGAAGGTTCCATTTCAGTTTCAGCTTCAAGATTAGATTGAGGCTCATTTGTACTAGATTGAGGCTCATTGGTACCAGACTCAAGGTTAGGAAGAACAGGAGTTTCCAAATGAATTTCTGTATCCTCCTTATCTTCCCTAAAGCTCTCCCCCTGAAGATAAGGTTGGAGAAAATAGGCTTGTTCTTCATGAAAGGTGACATCCCGTGACACAAAGAATTTTTTCGACGGGGGATAGTAACACTTATATCCTTTCTGAGTGGAGGAATACCCAACAAAAACACACTTTAAGGCTCTAGGATCAAGTTTACCTCTTTCTTGACTATGAACATGAACAAAGGAGACGCACCCAAAGATCCTCGGTTTGAGGTTATTAGTGGGGGATAAGTTAGGGTAGAAAGAGGAAAGAATCTCCATAGGACTTTTAAACCCCAAGACTCTAGAGGGTAATCGATTAATAAGATACGTTGCTGTTAAAACAGCTTCCCCCAAAAACCTTTTGGAACATTTTTCTGATACAGTAGTGCTCTGGTTTGATCTAGAAGATGCCCATTTTTCCTTTCTGCAACCCCATTTTGCTGCGGTGTTTTGACACAAGAAGATTCATGAATTATTCCCTCTTTTTGGCAAAATGGAGTTAGAACATGATTGAAGTATTCCTTGCCATTATCTGACCTTAATCTTTTTATTACCACACCAAACTGATTTTTAATCATTGAAACAAAGTTTGGAAAAATCAGATCGACTTCAGATTTGTGTTTAAGCAGAAAAACCCAAGTAACACGAGTGCAATCATCAATAAATGTCACAAACCATCTAGCCCCAAACACATTTGGAATAGAAGAGGGTCCCCAAACATCAGTATGAACAAGATAAAAAGGAAATGTGCTTCTTTTATTACTTATGGGAAAAGGTACACGCTTGTGTTTTGACATTTCACATACCTCACAATGGAAACTTTCAACAGTCAACCCAGTAAACAAAGATGGAAACAAAATTTTGATGAAACTGAAAGAGGGGTGACCTAATCGACAGTGAAACAAATGGATCTTCTCTTTATTCGAAAGGACGAACTCTGACTTGTATGAGTGGGGCAAGTTGTTTATGGCTGTGTAGAGCACACTTGTTCCTTCAAGATAGTAAAGGCCATTCCCTTCTCTAGCACGTCCAATCATCCTCCCCGAATCCTTGTCCTGAAATTCACAGCAATTACTATAAAAAATCACATTACAGGATAGGTCTTTTGTAAGTTTTTGTATGGGGATGAGGTTTGTGGATAGTTTTGGAACATGAAGAACATTCATTAAAGTTATAGCTACGACTTCATTAAAGGATGGTACCTCTGGTTTTCCAAGGATCTGAACCCTTACTTGGTCAAATTCAGGATTTAATCCCACAAGAAAGTCATAGATCCTATCTTGCTCAATATATTCTTTGCGCACTGCTGTATCCTCAGGGCATTTAGTCTTTATTACCCTATAATGGTCCAATTCCATCCAAAGAGACTTCAATTGATTGGCATACTCGGTGACTGTCTTGTTTCCTTGCTTTGCAGCAAGTGTTTTTACCTTCACATCATACACCTGGGCAGCATCTTTGGCTTTCGAATATGTTTGCTCTATCGCGTCCCAAACTGCTTTAGCAGTGCTTAAGAACATGCATGTATCACTGATTTCTGGAATCATTGAGTTCCATAGCCATGCCATAATCATGGAGTCTTCCTCATCCTATGCTGTAAAGTTAGGATCTCCTTCCCTTGGTCTAGGACCCATCAAATGACTAAGTTTTCCTTTGCCCTTCAACACTGTTCGAATGAGCTGGGACCATTTCAAGTAATTTTCCCCATTTAGTCGATAGGCAGGTTGAATACTCTGCAATTCTCCAGACTGACTGCTCTGAACATGTGAGTTCTCTGCCTTGTTGGCTGGATTCACGACCTCTTCCTCATTCGACATGGCGGTGTTTTGGGTTCTGGTCGGTTAACGGTGGTCAGAAAACAGAGGCACTGATAAGGGGTTGAAAGGGCTGCAATGAAGGCAACCAAAAAAGAATACACGGCGGAAGCAGAGCTCCCTAGATCGGGAGCTTTGATACCATATCAAAAGACACAAGTATTTCTGAATAGCTTGAGTGAATAATGCACTCAGCAAAAGATATATTTATAGAGCTGATTAACACAGGAAAAAATAGCATGCTAAATACAATTTACAAGGTAAATAACTATGCCAGGACCAAGCATATTGAACTAGACATCCACTTTGTGCGTGAAAAGGTGTTATTTAAAGCTCTGTCTGTCATTCATGTGCCGGCATCAGATCAGTTGGCTGACTCTTTCACTAAGCCACTTCCTACCTCCAAATTCACTGACATCAGAACCAATCTCAATGTAGTTGCTGCTCCTCAACCATCTTGAGATTGCAGGGGGAATGTTAGAGTATATACGCTTAGTCTAACTAAGCTTAGGCTAATTGTAACTCAACTGACCTGCTGAGTCAGCAGTCAGTTGAGAGTTAGTTACAGAGCAGTTAAGCTCACAGCTGTATCAAACTACAGCTATATATACCATGTACTGTGTACACTCTATTCATAATGAAAATCATAATTCAGTTTTTTCAGTTTTCCTTTTCTCTCTCCTCTCAACTCTATTAATTCTCCACCCATCAGTTAAAGTTTGCCTACCTATATATATAGCATGCTTAATGCAAACATGGTTTGTCACTTTGGTTTTGGCAATCTGACTAATGGTCCTTTATAACTTTCGCACAGATGTTTTTCACTCGGCATTCTTGACATGATTAGCATATGGTGATATGTTCTACATTGAAAGCCTAAACCTTATTTTGTTCATTACATAAACTCAGTAAAGGGCTACCTTTGGCCTGGCATGCTTTTCTGTAAAATTGAGATAACATGTCTTTAAGCCTTAATTTCTTGTTTCTACTAATTGAATGCACTAGTTATTTGACATTAATCATACACACTGACTGAATTACTTGTCAGATACGCAAAATGGTTGGGACTGCTGTGGCAGTAAAGCGCAAATTAATCCCCAGAGACATTCTCTTGCTGTCACTCATCAAGTTTTCAAGAATTGTCCTCCCCCTTGCACCGCCGGAAGTTTTGATTTTGAGGGGAAACACTTTCAAAATGAGATCAAGTGCTGGAGGCTTTACACGGCCAGAAATGGTGTCTATGGTTGAATCGGAAGAAATTCTTAAAGTAGTTGACGAGTTCTACGCATCTGTTATGTTGCCTCAAGTTTCAATGTTCCTAGATTCAGCAAAGTCTCCTTGGGCGCAATGGGTTGAGAAATTGGATAAGCATTCAAGCATTCCAGATGCTCAATTGGACGAAGTGAGAAAGGCTTGGAGGACATGGAAGGAAAATTTCAGAGCAAAGCCAGCATCAGAACCATAGTATATCTATTCGGTTGTGGTATGCTTTTGCCATTTGTAGCTATAGTTTATCCAGCATTGGTGATCTCTTCTGCTTGTGGGTAAAATTTACCTCTTCTGCTTTAGATCATGGCATTGAAGGGTGTTTCTATGATTTGCCAAGGTGCAGAGGGATCACTTATAAGTTATAACGAGGTTTTTCATTTAATTTGATTGGTAGCTTTAAAGTTTGAACGAGGTATGGATCATTTCCCCCCCAAAATGGTCCAACCCAGCTGCTTATGCATTATGTCACTTGAAGTGAGATTCAAATACAGCTGGCCAAATGGGTTGGCAGGGTCAGGTTAAGTATATTTCTGGCTAGCATTTTGCTAGTCCGACCTAACTCGTCATTGGCTGCAGGTTGGGCAGGTCTGCCGAGACCATCTTTTTTTTAGTAATAAATTTAATCATCATCATTAGCATTAATAATGATCTAACCTAGTTTATTTTAGAAGGAAAATTAAATGACATCAAGCTTATGTGCTTTTTCTTAATGAATTGAATACATCTTTATTCTGCCTCAGTTTTTAAATAAATTGATTTACTTTTCAAATAATACTGTGATAAGAAAAACAAGTTCTTGTATTAGATCATTGAATCTATACCTTTAACAGGGATCATGTTGTAATTTTCGAGAGTAATGATACTTATATAAACTTTGGAGTACATCTATGCTTATTTCCGGTGATCCTAAGCAGAAAATATTTAGTAGGAAATACATACAATGATAGAAGGAAATTGTCTATGCTCCGCATGCTGGGTTAAGAATCCAATATTCATTACGGGTGTGAACCAGGGGCCCCAGTTACTGAAGGAGGAGGTTGCACACTGCCACAAAACTAACAAGCATCAAATCATTATTTAATAAAAGTGTAAAGTACAACTTAGTTATGGATGGTTAATAGGAGTAAAAGTTAATTAACTGAAAGACTGAAACGGAAAGCTATATATGGGAATGGATGAGAAGCAGTCACATTTAGTTGTGGGTAATAACTAAATTAACAAGTCTACATCTCATTTAAATAAGTGTGAAATACAACTTAATTAGTTACCTGGGAGCAATGGTGGGGTGGATGAGAAGCAGCGCCAGGAAGAAGAGGCATTGAAGAAACCAAAGAACCTTCATATCTGTCTGTGTTATGAAATGAGAAAGTCAGTTGTCAACATGTTCCTATGTTATGTGAACTCTTAAATAATAAAGAATTGAAGAAAGGGGTACCGCGTTTAGGTGTGGTTTAGGCCTTTACCTACTTCAAGTTCAAATGATAAGAGCCAATGTCTTGTAATTCAACAAGGTTTTTGATTTGTTTACTCATGTTTTACGTACTTAAAATTTATTTACAAAACATTATTGGATAGTTGAAAATAAAAATGAAACTTAGAAATGACAATCTAATAAATATTAATAATTAATATTTCATATAACAAACGAGGCTGTGTTTTAGAAAAAGAAATTAAATTTTAGTCAAAAATAAAAAAGAAACCCAACTCCTCTAATCAAACAACTAAAATATTATTTGCTTTATTTCATAAGAGTCAAAGTCTACTTTGAATAGTATTTGAGTCAAATGGTATGGATGGGAGGTGATCGGTACTAGCAGATTCTGGTTGACTGGGATTTGGGATTTTCCACCACATTGATGGCTGAAGTAACGAATTAATTTTAGAATCCAGTTAACGAGTGTCCTTAAGATATTTTTTAAGAAATTAAGAAAAGTAAGTTTTTATTAAAAAAAATAAATATTTCACATTTTCAAATATTAAATATATCAATTCATCATAAAACAGTCTTTCTTTTCTTTGTTCCATAACGGACACTCGATAATATTCTCCTAATTTTTAAGTGTGTCGCTAATAAATGTCCCCAAAACATCGGTAAAGAAAATCATAAAAATAAAAATTTATATTGAGAATCTATATTTAGTACTTTTCAATACAATAAATATATCAATTTCATATACAAAATTGTCTCTTTTAATTCCTTAACTAAGGGGGCTATTAAAACGTGTTTTCGGAAGGGTGTTGCTATGTATATTTGATTAAACTTCTACTCTCAAGAGGCCGCATCAAGTTTATATAGTTTTTCAACTATTTTGTTTTTTATATGAGTTGGAGCATCCCAAATGCTCCCTTTTAATACATCTTTTACTTTAATTTTTTTGTGTGTGTGTGTGGGGGGTACTTAACATTATGCAATTTTTAATTTTGTTGTATATATCTCAAAGAGTTCCAATATTTTACAAACAGTATTAACTGGAGTTATTATAATTGCACCAAAAGATTGATCAAAGTATTCGATAGCTGAAAATATTGGAGTATGTAAGTGCTTATTGTTTATCTAATTATTACGGGTCCACATGAAGTTCTTATCTTGATTTTTAATGGCCCACGAATTTCGTATGTAAGACTTTTCAAACTGCAAGCAGCACTCCTAAAATTTAAGGAAAATAATAAATGGTAGAAAACTTTATTCCTGAAATGATGTACGGAAATATAAGGGCATGTTTGCTTTGCTTTCTATTTCCTATTTTTATTTACTGTTTTTAGAAATAATTACAAAATCGTCATCTTGTTTTAACTTTGTTTCCTGTTTTAAAAAATTTATACATTACTAAAAATATAAAATCAACGACGAGCATATTTCGTCGCTAAAGAGGAAAAATCTGTGGCTAAATTAATTAATGACGAAACTAGCGACAAGAAGAAATCCGTCGAAAAAAGTGGTGTCGCTAAATTTAATGACGAAATTTGAATTTTGTCACTGCCAACGACAAAAAAAAGTCGTCGCTAACAAAAAAAAAATCGTCGAAAATAATGTTTAAAAGACAACTTTAAAATTTGTAATTCTGTTGCTGTTTATGACGAATTAGGATTCGTCACTGTTTATGATGAATGGGCAGTCGTCGTTGTTTATGACGAATGAACAGTCGTCGCTATTTACGACAAATTGGGATTCATCGCTGTTTACGACAAAAATACATTTGTCACTGATTGCGATGAGAGTATGTCGTCGCTACCTGCAACAAAAATTAAATTATTCATCGTAATTAACTACAAATTTAACGACAAATATAGGATTTTAGCGACGAATTTAACAACTAAAAAAGGTGTTTTGCGATGGATTTAACAATGACAAAGAACTCATCTCTAATTTTTGCAACATTCACTACAAGAAAAACATAGATTTGCTACCCTTGATTAAACAAACCTGAATATATAAGATAAAAATATACTTATAGACAATGACCAAGATATAAATATCAAAATCAATATAAAATAAACGTCATAGTGTTTAATACAAAACTGTCATTTTGTTTTCACTTGGTTTCCTGTTTCCAAAAATTTATATATACGGGAAACACTGAAACAACTATCTTTTTTTTTTTTCATTGTTTCTATACAAATATTTGAAAGTAAGAAACAAAATTAAAATAATGTGACAGTTTTATAATTATTTTTGAAAACATGAAATGAAAATAGGACCGGAAACAAAGCAAACATGTTCTAACTTTGCAGTAAATTGTTTGTGCTCTATCATGCAACTAATCTGGGTTGTGGTGCTCTGTGCCTGGTACTGCATGTGTGGTATTGGATCTGTTGATGTTCGTTCGGTTTTGGTGATGCCAATGTGTTATTTGATCATTTGGTTCTTCACTGGGCTTCGATTCTTTTACAAAAACATAGTCATTTTTTCCAGGGAGTTCGTGCTTGGTCTGAAAGTGCTACGTACTTAATGTGCCGCTCTTCTGGTGCTCGTGTCCCGCATCAGCTGCTTCATTAGGCATTTTAGCTATATTTGGTTTGCGGATACTTTTTGGTGTTACGTATGGTGGATTTTCTTTGAGTAGGGATGATGTATAATTATTTATTCAACCTTGTTGTACTGCCTCTGGGGTTCTCTTGGTTGAACATTGTACTGGCCGAAGAGTGAAACCCGTCCACCGAGCTTGAATACCCGGCCCAGTCCGGAAGTTAAAGATAATAAGTTAAAGATCACTTAATTAAATCCTGATATTATCTGAAATAACCTTATCTGGTTAAAAGAGATAATATCCCTTAAATTAAGGAATCACATCTCAAAAGAGATTTAAGAGATAAATCAGATCTCTAAAAGATATTTAAGAGATAAATCAGATCTCTAAAAGATATTTAAGAGATAAATCAGGTCTCTAAGAGATAAGGGAATCCTATTATAAAAGGAGGAGTACCCCATGATAGAAACTCACTTTTCACTAAACTCCGGTGACTCTCTCTTAAGCGTATTAGAGAAACTAGCGTCGACCAAGAGACTATCAGAGAGTCCTTGCTCCCTAGTATTCATCAGGTACAAAATTAAGAGATTGAGATCACCACGACCAATGGTTGAATCGAGAACTACGTCTGGCTTTGATTCCCATTGGGATACGTAGGACCGGAATATTACATTCTGCCAAGCCATAGCCTAAAACAACCCCAATTATTCATCCCTGGTTTGACGTTCACGGCGAGGTTCCGGCAATCCGGATCTCGGGAGGAATATTTGGCGCCCACCGTGGGGCCGAGGTGAAACTTTCCCCGATTCAACAAGAAAAGCTTGATGGTGACTACACGGAATGGTCTGCGAGGAGGGGCGAGCAGTATGAATCATGAGGACCATGAGGCTTCGAACGCCCAGAATCACAACAATCATCTTTCCTCCCCCCTCAATGAAGACAACCTTCGGTGGGGAGAAGTTATTGAACAACTTAAGCAGCTGAGGAAGGAGAACGAGGAGATACGCGCGCAGAATCAGAAGCTCCTAAAAGCGCGAAAAAGAGAGAGGTCCCTGACACCTTCCGAAGAAGAGCAATCCTCACCCGAGGCTGGCCAGAAGGAGCCTCCGACGCACTCTCCTCGGGGAACTAACCGAGCATCCAAAACTAAACCTCCTCTGGGGGCTTCAGAAGTCAAGTCTCAAGCAGAAAGGACTAGCCAGAAAGGAAGGACATCGGACCGCCGTCCGAGGTTGCCCTTCACTGATGACATTAACGAGGTAATTGTGCCCAGCCATTTTAACCCCCTTAACATTGACAAATTCAATGGCACCACTGACCCAACCGAGCATGTGGAGTCCTTTATTTCCTCTATTTATTTGGTGACTGATTCGGAGGCCGTCATGTGCAAAGTTTTTCCAACCACTTTGCAAGGCCCAGCTCTGACCTGGCTAACAAATCTACCACCTCGGTCGATTGATTCCTTCGATGTGCTCATAACCAAGTTCACTGCACAATTTGCAGCAAGCCGAAGGCATAAAAGGCACTCGATCTCACTGGTAAATTTCAAACAGGAGAGGAATGAATCACTTAGAGATTACATGGCTCGCTTCAATGCTAAGCAGATCCTGATTCCCAACATGAGCTCGGAACTCTGCCTCCACATCGTCATGACCGGTCTTAAGCCAGGGCCATTCTTCGAGTACCTATATCGGAAGCCACCAAGAGATTTTGAAGAGCTGCAGGAAAAGGCCACAGGTTTCATGAACTCGGAAGAGATGCTGGAATTTAAAAGGAGAGAACGAGGTTTCGAGGACAAGAGCTCAGCCTCGAACAGAGACAGAAACAGGGGGCCTGACTCACAAAGGATCCAAAAAACCAATGAAAGAGAATTCCCGCTGAGGCATCCCAAGTACCAATCTTATACTCCGTTGAACTGATCTCGGGCAGCCATCCTTCAGGAGGTGTGCAGTGCCGAGTTGCTTACTTTACCTGGACCATCCAAAACACCGGACAATGCTGACAGAAGCAAAGAATGCATGTGACATCAAAACTATGGACACTCCACAGAAGAGTGCAAAACACTCCAGAGAAAGATTGAGGATTTAGTACAAGCAGACCGTCTTGATCGTTTCATCCGCCGAGATGACAACGGAGGCAGACGACCTGGTCGAAGACAACGGAGACGCGGTTATGATAACCGAGACCGAGATGCTAACTTCCGAAGAAACCATCATGACGAAGACCGGTTGAATAACCAAAGGACTCCTATCGAAGAGTCAGAAGGAGGAATCAGGGGGTCATCAATACAATCTCGGGGGGGTTTGCAGGTGGAGGAATGACAAGCTCAGCTCGGAGGGTCATGTGAAAGCCCTCCGATCCGTTAACACAGTGTCAGGAAGACCTCCAAGAGCAAGACCCCCCATAACATTCACAGACGATGATTTCCAGGGGGTGGATCCAAATCAAGATGACCCCATGGTGATAACGGTCGATCCGGCTAACTTCTCGGTCAGACGAACACTTATTGACCAGGGGAGCTCGGCCGATATTCTCTACCTGGCAACCTTCAAGAATCTCGGAATCCCAGAAAAGCTGATAAAAGAGCGGGAGGACAAGCTAGTAGGGTTTGCCGGGGAACAAGTCAAGACCCGAGGTTATATAGACCTCTTAACAACGTTTGGAGAAGGAAAACTCTCCAAATCCGTATCAGTCAGGTATGTCATTGTAGATGCCAACATGTCATATAACATCCTCATTGGAAGACCGACGTTGAATGAACTCGGGGCAATTTTCTCTACCCCACACTTGACAATGAAATTCCCAGCCGACTCTGGGGAGATAATTGTAGTCCGGGCTGACCAAAAGCTAGCCAGGCAATGCTACGTGGACAGCCTGAAGGTTACCCGTCACCAGGGCTGCCCAAAGAATACCGAGGATGGTAAAGCAGAGGTGGTAAGCTCGGCCAGCTCAGTAACTTCAGCCAGTTCGGTCAGCATGTTTGAGCTGGACCCAAGGACGGAGATGTACGAGTCCAGGGCCGAACCAACAGAGTCTTTAGAAAGGTTCCAGTTGGGAGCCCATCCTGAACAGTGCACCCACGTCAGTAGTCAACTGGACCCCTCACTCAGAGAGAGGCTTCACACGGTCCTAAGAAAGAATGCTGACCTGTTTGCCTGGAAGACATCGGATATGCCAGGCATAGACCCCAACTTTATGTACCATAAGCTGTCTATATGTCCCGAAGGTAAACCTGTAACTCAGAGAAAAAGGAAACTTGGCGAGGAAAGGCGCCGAGCAATGGCCGAGGAGACTTCTAAACTGCTCAAAGAAAATTTCATCCGAGAGGTGAAATACACCACTTGGCTAGCCAACGTGGTATTAGTCAGAAAGGCCAATGGTAAATGGCGGATGTGCACTGAATATACCGACCTCAACAAGGCATGCCCAAAGGATTCCTATCCCTTGCCCAACATCGACAGACTGGTGGATGGGGCCTCAGGTTACAAGGTTTTGTCCTTTTTGGACGCATATTCAGGTTATAACCTGATCAGGATGTATCCACCCGACGAGGAAAAAACAACATTTATGACTGATGAGGCAAACTACTGCTACCGAGTAATGCCCTTCGGCCTAAAAAATGCCGGGGCAACATATCAAAGGCTTATGGACAAGGTTTTCGCCGGTCAAATCGGAAAAAACTTAGAAGTATATGTTGATGACATGGTAGTAAAATCCGAAGATCCGAGCCAGCACCCTGGCGACCTCGAAGAAATCTTCGGCCAGCTCAGAAAGTACAACATGAGGCTAAATCCAGAGAAGTGCTCTTTCGGTGTACAAGGAGGAAAATTCTTGGGATATATTCTAACACACCGAGGAATCGAAGCTAATCCAGATAAATGCAAAGCCGTCATGGAAATGCGAAGTCCTTGGAATGTGAAGGAAATTCAGAGGCTAGCCGGCCGATTAGCCTCCCTATCCCGCTTTCTTCCGAAGTCTGCATAGAGGGCAAGACCTTTCTTCCAGCTCTTGAAAAAGCCAAAGGATTTCATTTGGACTGAAGAATGTGAGAAGGCCTTCGAAGATCTGAAAATCTTCTTAGCATCTCCCCCAATCCTCACTCGGCCTCAGCTCAGCAAAGATCTGTACCTGTACCTCTCCGTCAATGATTATGCAATCAGTGCAGTGATCATCCAGGAAGAGGAGGAGCGACAGATGCCGGTGTACTATGTCAGTAGGGTACTGAAAGACGCGAAAACGCGATACCAAGTAATTGAAAAACTGGCTCTCGCCTTAGTTATGGAAGCTCGAAGGTTACGACCCTATTTCCAATCTCACCAGGTCATCGTCAAGACTGATCATCCGATAAAGCAAGTACTCAAGAAACCTGATCTAGCCGGACGAATGATAGCTTGGTCAGTGGATGATAGTGTGATTTTACATGATGTTTTCTGTACACTTTTGCATGCATTTTGCATATAGATTAGGCATTCTTTATTTGGTTTTTATTAGATTTTCCCTTGGAACGGGTGAAGCGGTTTCTTGGTGTTGTTTTGCAGGAATTCAATGTAAAAATGATCAAAATCAGCCATGGTGGAGCCTGGATGAAATAGAGCTTGAAAAGTGAAGAATATAGCCAAACAGAGCCCATCACGGCCTGGCCGTGATGACCATCACGGCCGTGATCAAGCAGAGCAGAAGGCAAAAGTCAGAGGCTGTCACGGCTTGCCCGTAATAGACATCACGGCCGTGACCAACCAGAAAATTAGGGTTTCGCGTCGCGAAACTTAGCTCGCGTCGCGAGAGCTCAAAAGTTAAAAATACGCCTTGGACAGAACGCGTCACGGCCAGCCCGTGATGGCCATCACGGCCGTGACGCGCAGCAGACCTATAAATAAGAGCGCAGCAGACAGAACTCTGGGAGTTTTTAGGGTCCATTTGAAGCCATTTGGAGGCTGCAGCTGGGCTAGGGTTTCAACCCTAGAAGGGAGCCAAGAGGGATTGCTTTGGAAGAAGAAGGAAAGCTCACATGGAGCCTCTTCTCTCCTCTTCCTTCCTATTTCTCTGGTTTGGTTTTCTTTGTTTTATGAGTAGTTAAATCCCTGTGTTGGGATTAGATGTAATCAAACCTATGTTTATGTATTTATCTTGACTGATTAATCTATGTTCATGTCTTCATATTAGTGGTTATTTTTCTGTGCTTAATGCTTGTTGTGGCTAGCACCCCCATGACTTGATTTGTGTTTTGGTATGCAATGGGAATGTTCGTATCATAACCGGAACTGAACTTAATCACCTAGTAAGCCTTGTATCTAGGAATGGAACTAGGTTTATTAGTAATCGCGTAATCCCTAATCTTAATGCAAATTCATTAACCTAGGCCACCTATGGAATTAGGGTCTATTAGTGGATTTAGGCTCTTGCCCCGAGGAATCGGGGTTTGAGTAATTTAGTGGATTGATTTTAATATCTAAAGCATGAATGGGAGGTATCTAGTCCTGATAGTGCATGAGTTAGAGGTTTGGTGAAGTCTAGTCCCAACATATCCTTTCTGCACTCCAAGTGTTTGTCAAAAGTCCCCAAAAAGACAAAAAGATTTTATTTCTTTTCTTTTGCTTGTTTTAATTTCTCTTGATAAATAGTTTAGTCTAGATAGTTGCCGAGCTTGCGAATTGGTACTTGACATCCAATCCCCGTGGATACGATAAACCGGTCTTACCACCGTATTACTTGCACGACTGGGTATACTTGCCCAGATCTCGTCCAACAAGTTTTTGGCGCCGTTGCCGGGGATTGGTTTTGCCAATATCATTAGTAACAAAGGAGGCAACTAATTTAGACATTTTTATTATTTTTATTTTCTGTATATATTTGATCTTTTTGTTTTGAGTTGTGTTTGTACAAGGTGGATGCAACAAATGGAGACTTATTACTTTCCCACCTTGGATGGAGTTACAAAATACCACTTTGGGCCTAATGTAGTCTTGGGAGACTACGGGCTCTGGGGACGTCACTGCCCTCATGCACAAGCTTATAGTGTGATAATGAAGCATGAGGAGGAATGGGAATGGAAGGAGCAAACACCGTTGAAAGCTGCTCTAGAACAGTATTCCCAAGAGCTATCCACCTCTGAGGCCAAGGCAAGAGCCAACTGTGACAGTATCGAAGCTGTGTTGCAGAACTTCAAAACGCAAGTTGAGGAGATTTGCAAACAGTTAGTACAAAAGTCACCTGAAGCCCAATTTGAGGAAAATCTGGTTTGGGGGATAGTTCAAGATGAAGACGATGTGGTAGGGGATTCCACCATGCTTGCTGAGCAGTTTGATTTTTCTGTATTGGACAAATATGTTGGCTTGCATGCATGTGTGGACATTGGTAAACTAGTCCCTTCCCCATGTTTTTAAACTTCCTGGTGCAAATGCCATTTGACCCGCTAGGAAGTAAGTGCATTATTTTAGTTGAAAAGGTCAATGGTGTTTCCACCCAATGGCTGGGTGGAATTGAGAATAAAGTGATTTTACTACTACAATCACCACTTCAATTTCCATTTGATCCGGGAGGAGAATCCAGATTGATGCTTTTCAATAAGTCAAGCTAGTGACATTAAAGAAGCGCTCATTGGGAGGCAACCCAATTTTTCTTTTCCTTTTCCTTTTCCTTTTCCTTTTTCCTTTTTGTTTAGTTAGATTTTATTTTTGATTTTAAACTCTTGAATAATTTGAGAAAATCAAGAGTTTTCTTTTACTAATAAAATTGCCAAGTGATTCCAAGGTAAGAAGGAAGGAGGGAAGAGCAAGAAGACAAGAAAAAGCAACCCAATTTTCATGCAGTTCATTCTGACTAGGCATGTGAACCAACACCCACTACCGCATCGGTAAGCCGTTCCATTTTATCTTATTTTATTTTTCTTCCTCTCTCCATCTTGATTGTTTACATTGGGGACAATGTAAATTATTAAGCTTGGGGTAGGGGTATTTTGCATTTGCATGTTGCATTCATATAGTTTTGCATGATAGTTTGCATGATCACTCATTAGATTGCCCTTGCTTAGATTTTGCATCCAATTGTGAGAACTAAGTGCCAAACAACTTGTGATAGTGAACTTTTGAACCCAATTTTTTCATTCTTGTGATATGGCTGCAAATGAAAATGTTTGAGATAATCTTGGATAGTTGATAATTAGCATGTGGTTCTGAAGATTTGTGTTCTCATTGATTGTTGAACTGCTAAAACTATGAGATTTTGAGCCAAAGGGGTACTCACTAAAATTTTACCCCATTCTTTGTGTTAGAGTGTTATTCCTCTTGGTTTGTTATTCTCTAAAACTTGACTTGAAACCGTTTTGAAGCTTAAAAATTTTTGAAAACATTTTTGAAAATGATTGAGGCAATAGGTATTTTTATGGCCTTCTGAGCTTTGAATGATGAAATGCTACCCCTTAGTTGCCCAATTTTGAGCTTGAATGAATAAAATGCTTTTCTTGGTACCCTGAAATGTTTTGATAAATATGTTGGATAAGGGACCTTCTAAAGTATTACAAAAAGGGTAAAAGGGTAGTTGAAAAAAGTTTGGGAAAAGAATCAGAAAAAAATAATTCTTTTGATTTGAAAAATCCCCCCTTCTCCAAATAAAAA
Source organism: Sophora flavescens (assembly GCA_030762895.1). Classification (NCBI taxonomy): domain Eukaryota; kingdom Viridiplantae; phylum Streptophyta; class Magnoliopsida; order Fabales; family Fabaceae; genus Sophora; species Sophora flavescens. Next base: position 2,008,840 of record JAUPTC010000016.1, read on the forward strand.
AAGAAAGAAAGAAAAATAAAGTAGAGAAGGGGATGACAAAAAAAAAGAGAAATAAAAATGAAAAGAAAGAAAAGAAAGGTGGAAAAATAAATTGAAAACCCAAGAAAGTATTTTAGAAGGTCATGTTTGCAAAGCTTGATGTTTATGTAGCCTTTTGAAATTTCCTTTTCTTGATTGCCCCACCTAACGATTAATCCCATGGCCACGTTACAACCAAAGTAAAGACCTCTTGATTCTTGATTGTTTTCATTAATAAAGTAGAGAATTGGTTGATAGTCAAGCCAATGGTAGGATTCATTCCTTGAGGAAAATTGAGTGAAATGTCTCATCCCCTAAACACTTGAGTGGTGAGGAAGAGAGCCAAGCAAATGAACAAGCTTGGGGTGAGCTTCAGGTGAGAAAGAGTGCCCAAATCAGTGAGAACATGAGTCTAATGAACCTAAGCCTCTAATTGGACTTGAATTGATTGTCTCTTGCTGAATTGTTTGAATTGCCTATTACTTGGACCATTTACTCGGGTTCTTAGTTCACTGTCAATTTGTATGTTTTCTTCTACTAGCCTTAGTGATTGCTTGAGGACAAGCAATTGAATAAGCTTGGGGTGATTTGATAGTGTGATTTTACATGATGTTTTCTGTACACTTTTGCATGCATTTTGCATATAGATTAGGCATTCTTTATTTGGTTTTTATTAGATTTTCCCTTGGAACGGGTGAAGCGGTTTCTTGGTGTTGTTTTGCAGGAATTCAATGTAAAAATGATCAAAATCAGCCATGGTGGATCCTGGATGAAATAGAGCTTGAAAAGTGAAGAATATAGCCAAACAGAGCCCATCAAGGCCTGGCCGTGATGACCATCACGACCGTGATCAAGCAGAGCAGAAGGCAAAAGTCAGAGGCTGTCACGGCCTGCCCGTAATAGACATCACGGCCATGACCAACCAGAAAATTAGGGTTTCGCGTCGCGAAACTTAGCTCGCGTCGCGAGAGCTCAAAAGTTAAAAATACGCCTTGGACAGAACGCGTCACGGCCAGCCCGTGATGGCCATCACGGCCGTGACGCGCAGCATACCTATAAATAAGAACGCAGCAGACAGAACTAGGGAGTTTTTAGGGTCCATTTGAAGGCATTTGGAGGCTGCAGCTGGGCTAGGGTTTCAACCCTAGAAGGGAGCCAAGAGGGGTTGCTTTGAAGAAGAAGGAAAGCTCCCATGGGGCCTCTTCTCTCCTCTTCCTTCCTATTTCTCTGGTTTGGTTTTCTTTGTTTTATGAGTAGTTAAATCCCTGTGTTGGGATTAGATGTAATCAAACCTATGTTTATGTATTTATCTTGACGGATTAATCTATGGTCATGTCTTCATATTAGTGGTTATATTTCTGTGCTTAATGATTGTTGTGGCTAGCACCCCCATGACTTGATTTGTGTTTTGGTATGCAATGGGAACGTTCGTATCATAACCGGAACTGAATTTAATCACCTAGTAAGCCTTGTATCTAGGAATGGAACTAGGTTTATTAGTAATCACATGATCCCTAATCTTAATGCAAATTCGTTAATCTAGGCCACCTAAGGAATTAGGGTCTATTAGTGGATTTAGGCTCTTGCCATCCGAGGAATCGGGGTTTGAGTAGTTTAGTGGATTGATTTTAATATCTGAAGCATGAATGGGAGGTATCTAGTCCTGATAGTGCATGAGTTAGAGGTTTGGTGAAGTCTAGTCCCAACATATCCTTTCTGCACTCCAAGTGTTTGTTAAAAGTCCCCAAAAAGACAAAAAGATTTTATTCCTTTTCTTTTGTTTGTTTTACTTTCTCTTGATCAATAGTTTAGTCTAGATAGTTGCCGAGCTTGCGAATTGGTAGTTGACATCCAATCCCCGTGGATACGATAACCGGTCTTACCACCGTATTACTTGCACGACTGGGTATACTTTCCCAGATTCGTCCAACAGTGGAATTGTCAGAGTTCGGTCTACGGTATGAACCGAGGGGCCAATGAAAGCCCAATGCCTCTCTGATTTTATTGCCGAGCTCTCTTCCAAACCGAGGTCAGAATCCTTCATTTGGCTCCTAAATGTTGATGGATCATCTAACTTGAAAGGAAGCGGGGCTGGAATAATTCTCGAGAGACCTGATTTATCTCTTAAATATCTTTTAGAGATCTGATTTATCTCTTAAATCTCTTTTGAGATGTGATTCCATAATTTAAGGGATATTATCTCTTTTATCCAGATAAGGTTATTTCAGATAATATCAGGATTTAATTAAGTGATCTTTAACTTCCGGAATGGGCCGGGTATTCGAGCTCGATGGCCGGGTTTCACTCTTAGGCCAGTACACAAACCCCCCAAGCTTTGAGATGATTAGGCGCAAAAGCTTTCATGATGTTAGCCGAGCTCAGGAACTCGGTTTCATCTTGGTCTTTAGGCCAGGCGAGGTGACTGGCCGAGCTTCATACTCTATATACATCCTCCAACTCGGTGAGCAGCTCGGGTGACCGAGCTTGATGCTTTCGGGGTGCCGGACTCTGCATCTCGGCTCATACACATGTGGAAAGTGATGTGTAAAGTCTAATTTCCACATCGGTTTTCAATAAAACCGATGTGGAAAGTGATATTTCCAATAGGTTACCAATTGACAAATGAACTTTCCACATCGGTTTGTTATAAAAACCGCTGTTAAAAATGTACTTTACACATCGGTTTCAAAACCGATGTGTAAAGTGGCAATAAACCACATCGGTCTTTTCAACATCAGTTTGAAAACCGATGTTAAAAGCCAAAAATAACCGATGTGGAATCCCTTTTCTGCACTAGTGTCTTTTTGGAAATTGAGCCCTTTTTAAAATAAAAACGGTATACCGTGGTGACTTCTTTAAGAATACGACTTTACTATTTATTGTATGTATTAAGGTGTTCTAGAGTTATTCACGGAACAAAAGTTTTACACCCGAGTTTTCTGCCTTATAATAAATTTATTTTCCGAAAGCAACCAGCAAACATAATTTTTAATTTATTTCCGCACGTGTTACAAAGTAATGCCCAAGGGGGTGTTACAGTCACCACCACCTTAAGCCGCCATCAAAGTGCTGCTCCTTTGTTGGGTGAGTGGAAATTTCACTCATCTCTCTTTAAGATTGAAAACCTCAATTTTAAAACCCTAATCCTAAGTTCTAAATTAGAACCTACATCCCCAAATTGATGGTGTTACTTGTAAATTGGATAGGTCAATATCAAATTCCCCATGTCAATTGCTCAGGTTTGTTTTTAAATTCGGATTTCCCTAATTCCACTCAAAAACCTAATTTTTCATCATACTCTAATCCTGAAATTGATTCTGTTTTAGTGTAATTAAGATTTTAAATTAATGACTTTAATGTCAATTTCATGATTCTTTGATCAATTCAATTTTTCCCCAATTGTGTTTAAAACCTTAATTTCCTAATTTGAAACCTAATATCAAATTATGTTCATTTCTCAATTTTGATTATGGCTTAATGTAATTAGAGTTGTTAATTTATGATTTCCTAGCCTCATTTCATATTTCTATGAACAAATCTCATTTTCCCCAATTTAGGTTGTGAACCCTATAGCCCCAATTTGATTTTTATTGAAATTGGTTATGATTTGTCAAATTAACTATGCATTTATGAAATTGGGACTGTCAATTTAAGTTATGACAAATCAAATTCGCTTTCCTGTGAGCAGTTCTCATTTTTCCAATTTCACTAAAGTCCCAAAATTTTATCTTAACTTCAACTATGAAATTGTTCTATTTTAATGCAATCGAGACTTCATTTATGGTTTACAATTTCAATTTCATGTTTCTCAAACCAACTCAAAATTTTCCCCAATTTTAATTATGGATCCTTTTTACCCAAATCGATTTTATTGAGAAACTGATTCTATTTATTGAATTAAATATATGGTTTATTTTGATTATATGTTTTGAGGATGAAAATCGAATTGGTGAAATTGTTTTTTTGTTATCATGCTTGGTTTGTGTCTCCGGGATGTTGAACACGGCTATGCTTGTTTGGTGGAGTAGATGTTCGCACTCTTAGAACTAATGTGAGCTTTAAGGCGAGGATCATTCTATTGTCTTCAAAGTTAAGGGGAGACTGCCTGAGGGATTTTCGATAGCTACATGCTATCTGTGTGTCATATGTCACTAGTGGAAAATATACATTAGACGGTAAAGGTTTATGTTAGTTAACCAAAAACTAGACGTTAAAAAGGGGGCGGTGGCAGTTTTGTAAATATCAGACTTCATTAATTCAATTTTAACGTCAGTTGTTTTAAGGACTGACGTTAAAAGTGAGTCACTTCACTTTTAACGTCAGTCCTTACATCAACAGACGTTAAAGGTTATTTAATAATTTTTTTATCTAGTATACGTACCCTTCCGCATTGCCTTCCTCAAAGTTTCAGTTTCACAATTGCTTTGATGTTTTGTGTTTCTGTTTTGAAAACTAAAATATATGTGCGAAGTATAAGTTGAATCAATAACCCAAACCGGATCTCATTCATGAAGTGTAATACAGACTGATACAGAAGATTGAAAGGGTTTAAAATCTTATAAAAAGTTACATTGAAAGGGTTTAAAATCATAAACATTAAAGCTACATCCCATCAGAGAGTTTTATGAAATATGCCAAAGGGAAAACTATACTCCGAAGACCTCAGAAAATCGGGGGGCATGAGAGAGATCAAGAGAGGCAAAAATAGGTGCACTAGATCTGTTTCAAGCAAAGGCAGTGGTTCTAGATACTTCCTTGACGGCCACTTGCTGCCAAAGCTGAGGTTTTGGAACTGTGACGCCCGAGCACCTGATTTGCCCTCCAGCAGCTGATTCTCCGGAAGGATGATAAGGTGAGCAACTCACATAATGTGGTTTACACAAGCTTATCACCTATGTAATGTGATTTACACAACCTCAGAAGTTGTTTGACCATTAAGACAAAGATCTTTGAGTCTAGGAATAGGAAGAAAGAGTGATGAAGTTAATCTCCATGGCAGAGCCATATTGTGAAGCCGAAAATTAAAAGGATGGAAGGAAGCTATTTATAGTAGCAGGGGATGAAGTTACTAAGCTATTCTGATTTTCTTCAAAACTTATCTATAAACTTAATGCTCATTAAGAGGATTAAGTTACAAGGTGCATGGGTAAGTAGCACAGTAGTCAATAGAATGAATGTTTTTGCAGATATCTATACACTTTTAACGTCAGTTGTTTAAAAAAACTGACGTTAAAAGTGTTTTTAAAATAAAAAATATTTATTGTTAACGTCAGTTTTTTATACAACTGACGTTAAAAGTGTGATTTTTACTTCAGTTAAATAAATAGCTGACGTAAATAATCCTATATATTATAAACGTGCATAATGAATATTGGAAATAATGTAATTAATATACGGGAACTTGGAAGTCATAAATTAAGTTGACTTTAAAAATGAGGTGGTGGCAGTTTGTAAATATTAAATCACTATTTGCATCAGTTCTATAAATAACTGACGTAAATAATTATGAAACTCATTTCATTGGTTGTCATGTCCTTGTTGTCCCTCTTAACGCAGATCACTCCATATAGTGCAGTTTATTTCTAAACCTTTTTTTTAAACAAGTTTATTTTTAATTTTTATTAATTAGCTTGAATTAGTAAACAAATTCTTGTGCAAATTAAAATAAATAAACAATTAACATAAAACAAGTTATATGTATAATCAAATCGTATCTCATTGAAGCGATTCATAAGTTAAAATTACATGATTAAAAGATAAAAAATTTCTGCAACATAGCCCTAAAATATGAAAAAGTTTCTGCTTCAACATCATTTTCTTCTCAGTCCTGTCATCAGAAACTCCAATGGATGCATCACATCTCTCACTTGAATTCCATGATTCAAAGTAAATCCTCAATCACTAGCAGCGAAAGCAAAGTGAAATGGATCTTTGCATCTTTCTTCTTCACTGGAATTCCTTGATGCATCGTCTTGAATCCACAGTCACTTGCTTCTAAAGCAAAGTGAAAGGGATGACGGGGATGAAATAAAGTGAGAGAATCACATTAAGTGATTCACCCAACCTTACCATCCATGTTATGTGATTTACACAACCTTAGAAGTTGTTTGACCATTAAGACAAAGATCTTTGAGTCTAGGCATAGGAAGAAAGAGTGATGAAGTTAATCTCCATGGCAGAGCCATATTGTGAAGCAGAAAAAATTAAAAGGATGGAAGGAAGCTATTTATAGGAGCAGGGGATGAAGTTACTAAGCTATTCTGATTTTCTTGAAAACTTATCTAAAAACTTAATGCTCATTAAGAGGATTAGGTTACAAGGTGAATGGGTAAGTAGCACAGTAGTCAAAGGAATGAATGTTTTTGCAGAAACTAATAAACTTTTAACGTTCGTTGTGTATTACAACTGACGTAAGAAGTGTGAGTGTTTTTAACGTCTGTTTCTTAATACAACTGACGTTAAATATATGACCTTTAACGTCAGTTTTTACTAACAACTGACGTAAAATATATCACCTTTAGGTTATAAGGTGAATGGGTAAGTAGCACAGTAGTCAAAGGAATGAATGTTTTTGCAGAAACTAATAAACTTTTAACGTCCGTTGTGTAATACAACTGACGTAAGAAGTGTGAGTATTTTTTAACGTTAGTTTCTTAAGACAACTGACGTTAAATATATGACCTTTAACGTCAGTTTTTACTAACAACTGACGTAAAATGTTGTTTTATTTTGATTATAACGTTTACACCCGCGGCCCTTCTGCACTTCTCTGTACGTCTCTTTTCTCTTTTCATCACGCTCAACCCTCACTCTCAACCCTCACTCTGCCCTAATCGCGAGCTCATCTCCACCGCAACCACTGCGAGGTCTTCTTCGCCACCACCGTGAGGTACACTCTTAACCCCTAACTCTGTCTTTCCTCTCATTCTTTGCAGTAACTTGACATCTCTCTTTCCCCTTCCCGCGCACTAACTCTCCTTGTCCCTCTGCTCTCAGTAACCACATCGAACGTTGGCCACCACTCGATTCCCCTCCACCACCACGCGAGCGCCTATTTCTGGTGAGTCTTTAGGGCACATTTTTTTATTTTTGGTTTTCAGTGTATGTTGAAACTGTAGTCTCAGTAGTTGAAACTTGAAACTGTGAGTTTGAGTTGTTTGTAATGTCTCTATTTTTGGTTTTGAGTGTATGTTGAAACTGTAGTCTCAGTAGTTGAAACTTGAAACTGTGAGTTTGAGTTGTTTGGAATGTCTCTATTTTTTGTTTTGAGTGCATGTTGCTCTGCTGGTTGATCTGTCACGGCCGTGATGCTCATCACGGCTAGGCCGTGATGCTCATCACGGCTAGGCCGTGATGCTCATCACGGCTAGGCCGTGATCAGTTCTGCATGTGAGGGTCTGGTTCAGTTGGCACGTTACGGCCGTGATGGACATCACTGCCAGGTCGTGACCAGTGCTTGACAATCTTCAAAAACTATAGTTTTCAATCTCCCGTATTGTCCTTATATTGGAAAGATGTTTTGTATATCTAAAGGACCTATCTAGTTATTTTTATTTATACTCCTGTATTTATTTTGAGTTATAACCTATGTTAATACATATATATTGTTTTTGAACAAGCATACATATGGATCAATCGGATAGCCCGCATGCACGGGAGGACACTGTGGGGGCTTCGCAGGACCCGATCACGCCTACGCCTGATTCTAGTGTAAGTTTACATGTTATATACTATCTTTAGTCCTTCTTTTTAATGTAAGTTTATAATGTTACAACCCTCTATTTTATCATTTTTTTTTTGTCCATACAGACATCACAGGCTCATAGGAAACGGGGTAGAGGAGCCACCTCGCTGAAGAAACTAGAGAAGGACAGGCAAAGCGGACAGAAGCTTGAGGTGTCCTTCGATGCTAATCTAAATGCCCAGGGACCCCGTGCTAAAGAATTTAATAAGTGGGTGTTTCTACAAGCGAAGCAGCACGTAAGCATCAACTACAACCACTGGAATGACGTTCTACAGAACGTTAAGGATCAGATTTGGGAGGCTATCACGGTATTTTACCTTTACATTCGTTTGATTTACATTATTAGATAATTATCCGAGTTATAATCCATCCAGTTGTTATGTATTTAATGTGTAGGTAGCTTGGACTGTGCTAAATGACGAGGATCATCGTCATAAATGTATGAAAATGGCATCAAAGCGTTGGAATGGGTTCAAGCATGATCTTACCAGGTACTATGTATCTGGGAAGAAGCGGCTTGATAAAATGTTCTCGGATTATCCCTGGATTGATCAGGATACTTGGGATATGTTTGCCAGGAGTCGACAGGATGAAGAATTTCAGGTTGGTTGATTAAGTTAATTTTGTATGCTTATTATAGATCATTTAACTGTATTTAATTATGTGTTTTTGTTTGAATAGGCTAAGGCAATTAAGGGTCGGCAGAATCAGGCGAAGAACGTCCATCGCCACACCATGTCTCAGGGTGGGTACCAGACTCGGATCGAGCAGATGATGGCGGATAGGCTGAGGGAGAATCAGGAAGAGCACTCTGCTAGGATTGAAAGAGGAGAGGTGCCTGAGGGTACACCATTAAGTCCTCCATCGGACATCGACCGCGAGGATGTCAGGTTAGCCGGCCGCATGACAAAGACGGGATCTTTTAAAGTTGATGCCACTCGCGAAGTGGCAGATAAGATTGTAAGTAAATAATTAACTTGATTTCAACTGATATTTGTATAGATATTTGCAACACTTTTCATTTGCACGTTTTTTAATTTTTTTTCATTGTAGATGGATCTTAAAGCACAATCCTCCCAGGGCGCATTCGTCCCTTCTGGACGGCGGGATGTCTTGATGACTGCTCTAGGCAAGAAAGACCATCCTGGTCGGGTTCTCGGTGTTCCTGGGAACGTGACCATCAAAGAATATTATGGCAAGTCTGCTTCACGAAAGCGGGTGGTCAATGAAGCATCAATTTTGGCTGACATTAGTCAGCACCTCATGTCCAACCCAGCTATTACAACACATCTGATGCAAGGCTTAATATCCAACCCAGAATTCAAGCAGGCGCTTGCCAGAGAGCTTTCCTCCGTCGGTACATCCCAGGACACCGCAGGGCATGCCAACCCTTCACATGTGAGCACAAAAGAGAGTTTTAGTCGGGCACATTTGGAGGACGATGAGTTGACAGCTAGGGAGCGGGAGTTCGAAGTCCAACGCCGCGAGCATGAGTTGGAAATGAAAAGGCGTGAGCTTGAGTTGGACTCCAAACGATGTGAGCTCGAAATGTTAACAAAGGTATGTATTCATTATTAATGTCCAAATTAGTCAAATAATTACTTGTGTTGTTTTTAATTATCAACAACTTATCTAATTTATTTTTCCTAAACTGAAGGCCAAGTCGACGTCGGTGTCGCTGTCACCTATCACTCGTTTGTTCTCACTTGGTGAGGATTATGCGTTTGAGATTTTTGAATGTCCATTGGAGCACGATGGATGGGTGGCACGCCCAGATCAATGGATGATATTTACCTTATGTGGTGACGATCTCGGGAACGCCTGCAGAAATAACGTCTGGATGAACAGCAATGTTTTGAGTCTCTGGTGCACGTAAGTTAATTTTAATTTTATAACTTATTTATTTTTGGTATTTTTCCATTTAATAATTTATTTTAATTTCAATATATATATATATATTATGTAATTAACATCCATACCTTTTCATATCTTAGGTATCTCCATCGTCTTCAGCTTGATAAGGGCGTTAGTTTACGGCTTCTTAGATCCGTCAGGCCTTCTGCCCCAATTCTTTGATGGCGATGGATTAAGTAAATACATAGGGAACTTGTTGGGAGACAATCAGAAAGAATTATATCTGGCTCCCTACTGTATGAAAAACCATTGGCAGTTGTTCGTACTTCACCCGTCTAGGCATACTGTCATACTCTTCTGCTCTCTCCACCAAGATCCGCCACCGAAGGTGGTGGAAGCTATAAATAAGTAAGTAACTAATATTAAATTTAATTTAAGTTTTAATATCAGCTGTTTTTAGTTTATTACACACATGATATATGAATTTGTTAATTGATCGACATGATTATTTGTTTATGATAGCGCGCTGAAGGCGAGTAGCATAAGTTGCGCAAACGGGAGAAGTAAGACTTCTAAGGCTAAAGCAAATCCTGTCTGGAACATCCTCGAGGTTTGGTAGTTTATTTATCAAATAATTAATATTATAATTACTAATTTATATGTATATTCAACTGACGTTGAAATTAATTTTGTTGGTAGTCTCGATTTCAAATTGACGGGTGGTCGTGCGGCTATTATGTGATGTTTCATATACTGAACATAGTCTCCACATCTATTACGGATGGATGGATTAAGGTAATATTTAAACAACTTGTTAAATTATATATTATAGTTTTGAAGATGACTTGCATTGATGTTATTGTTATTATTTGAACGTGTGTAGGCATTTAACGACCAATCGCCTATTCAAGAAGATGAGTTAAGAGACTTGAGGATGCGCTTCGCTGAATTCTTCTTCAAGTATGCGGCTGAAAAAGGAATTGACAAGATACCTTCGCAATACTTAGATAAATAGTTTTTTTGTTAGACTTTAGAAACTAATTAATAACATGTATATATATATCCTTAGATTGGTAGTTTTGTTTTTTAGATATTGGAACTAAAATTTATTTATATATATACATGGCTTTTGGTTTTAAGTCCCCCCATTGTTCCATTTTTCCTTTGCAATTCTGTAATGTGTGCGATATTCTGTGTTACTGGGATATTTACTGAATGCAGGGATAGCTGAGGGGAGTGATATTTTAAAACTGAATTAAAAAAAACCTATTAACGTCAGTTGTATCAAACAACTGACGTTAATAGTATTTTATAAAATACACAGTACACTATTAACGTCAGTTGTTTATTACAACTGACGTTAAAATTAAACCTTTAACGTCAGTTCTTTATAACCACTGACGTTAGTTTTATCAAAATTAACGTCTGTTGTCTTAAAGAACTGACGTTAATAGTTTTATGTTTAACGTTAGTTGTTTAAAAAACTGACGTTAATTTTTACAAGATTAACGTCAGTTTTGTTAAGGAACTGACGTTAATAGTTTTATATTTAACGTCAGTTCTCAACTGACATTAAAATATTAACTATTAACGTCAGCTGTGTTTACGCCAGTCAGTATTCTGACGTAAAAAATCAATTTTAACTGACGTAAAAAGAACTTATTGCACTAGTGTGTGGTTGATTTCTTGTGATGTATGGAGTTAAAATTAAGTTGCTATATGACTGTTATGTGGTTTTGATGTTTTCTGTGAAAGCATGATTATGTATATGATGTATGGATTATCTGTTTTGTTTGATTGACTGATTGAAAGTCTGACAGTGGTCAGTGCCCAATTAAATCAAAGATAAAAACTTTAAAAATCTTAAGGAGAAATTTAAAGGATTTGGTTATGAAAGTGGAAGAAAAACATGGAAAATATTTCAGTTACGCTATCATTTTTTAAAATAAATTCAAAAATAAGATGAAAAATTATTCCAAGAAATTTAAGTGTCAAGGATATTTTAAAAGTGATTATGAAGAACTTTTTGTAAAAGAGAAAATCATTTGATTTATAAATGACTTTATTTCCAACGAAAAATACTTTAGAAAAGTATTTGACAAAGAAAATTATAAGGAGCAATCTTATTATTTCAAATAGAAATGTGTTGGAAATGATTTTACGAGGATTTGAAGTTGTTACGGAAAAAGGAGTTTCCAAAAGAAAACGAATTTTGATAAAAAAATGATTTCTCTATGATTTGACGGTTTTATAAATGAATTTCAAATGGAAAGGATTTTCTGTAAACGAGTTTTACACAACGGTGTTATTTATGACAACTTAGAGACGTTAAGGAACTTTGGTTTTGTTTTGTGTTTCACAAAACGAAAATGGTTTTAAAGATGAAAAACGGACCTAGGTGCCAAAACGTTGGGCTCTAGTGTTCTATGATATGGGCCAGGGGTCCAAAAGGTGAAGTTATGGACTAGATGTCCTATAAATCGTGCATCGATTTTTGTATGCTAAAATCTACGTATCTAATACTGGTGCATCGGTATAGATTTTGTGATTTGCACATTTTTTTTTACTTGGAGTCAGTTATTTTTAGAATGATGGATTAAACTTGAAAGTTTAAAATAGTGATTTGGTCATGAGACTTTTGGTTCCGACCCAGAAAGATTGAACACAGAAAATGACGTGAACAAAACATTTTACATGCATTTTTAGGGCAGATGTGCCTTTGCATATGACTTGAATGCTTGATGGCAAGTATTCATGATGTTTGCATCATTGTGCCTTGATGGATATATGACTACGAAACCATATACTATGAATAATATTCAATGTGCCTCGTTTTGGACAGTGATATGGTTAATTTGAAACCTGCCTTATCTGGTAACGATTCTGTCTTATTCGGCAATGAGAGCCTGATCAGCTCATTTATTTGTTGGTTGGTACTCCGGAGATTAGGTATCAAAGTTAGTTGATGAATATTGAAGTGCCATGGTTTTTAAAATGGCTACGACTGTCGGGTATGAAACCCTTTGAAAATATATTTTTTATCTTTGAATATTCATGTTAAATGGTATTTGAGAGTCATGCATGTAGTTATCGTGTTTAAATCCATATATTGGTATCTCACTCTTGCATATATTTGTTTTTCTGGTTTTGCTGTTGTACCTTGGTACACGAGTACATAAGGTGCAGAAGAGGGTTCCAGTTTTATTCGAGGATATTAGTCTCAATCCTTGAAGATGTCAGTTATAATGGTGAGAACCATGGGAGTCTTCCCCATGAATATCTTTTAGAACGGCCAGCTTAGGTTTTTGAGACAACGTTGATTAATGTTAGTATGTATGTTAATTTATGGCTCAGAGAGCCTTTATTTTTTGATGGAATGTAAATGACTCGGAGAGCCTTTCTTTTGGATGAAAAATTTAAAATCTTTCATTTTGGTCATGTATAGTTTGTTTATGTAAATATTTTCAGAAAAATACCATCTTGATGTTTTTTTGCATGACTGGAACTTCTTGGATGAAAATATAAGTATTTCAGTAGGTGTTTTTATTTTGGGATGTTGAAATTACAGAGGAGACTCTGTCGAACTTTTTGTAAAAATTCTAACTTTTTATTCAAGTACATTTCTAAAATAATTAGGTTTGTCAGGCTAGGTTTGTAAGCCTGTGCGCCGGTCAATTTCTTTTTAATTTATTTCCGCACGTGTTCATAATGTAATGCCCGTGAATGCTTATTTATGTTGATACTAAGAAGAAAATATTTAGAAGCAAATGCATACAATAGAAGGAAAGTGTCTAAGCTCCGCATGCACGACGCAGGGTTAGGTGTCCAATATTCATTATGGGTGTGAACCTGGGGACCCGCCTGTTGCTGGGGGGTGGGGGTGGGGGTGGGGGGCTTTATTGGTTGATCTTGGACACGACCTGGAGGAGGAGGAGGAGGAGCTGGCATTCTGCCACAAAATTAACAAGCCACAACCCATATATTTAAATAAATGTGGAATACAACTTAGTTATGATTTATGAATGGTTAATAAAAGTTAATTACCTGAAACAAAAAGCTATAGGGATCGATGGATGAGAAGCAGCGTCACATTTAGTTTTTTATTTTATTTTTTATAAGCGCATCACATTTAGTTAAGGGTAATAGCAATTACATTAACAAGCCCCCATCTCATCTCATTTAAATAAGTGTGAAATACAATTTAATTAGTTACCTGGCAGAAATGGAAGGATGGACAAGAAGCAGCGCCAGGAAGAACAAGCATTGAAGAAACCAAAGAAACTTCATATCTGTTTGTCTGTGGCAAGTCAAGGAATCACCAGGCGAATAATATGACTTGGGTGTAATGTTGTGCCTTATTTATAAGTTAGTGACATCGGTTATTCCCAATATTCCATATCAACAATTCATCCGACATGGCTCCTAAGTCTTTTAGCACTTTTTTGGGGCTTTAACTAGGTCTAAATTAGGTATACATTATTGAGAGTTTGAGACTAATCCTTGGGCACTATATGGAGTAACAGAACATTTCAACAAAATATGCAACCTTGCACATGTAACATGTCAAGGAAACAAATTAAAATATTAAAAATATTGTATTGGAAAGAGTAACTATTAAACTTGCAATGAATTGAATATATAACTTTCAACGTGATATTTCTATATCTAATTCTTAATGTTTGCAAGGTTTAGAAAGATCGATTATATATCATGCACGGTCAGCTTTCAAGTTTCAATGCAAAAATCTTATAAAATGAGAAAGTTAACATGTTTGATTATGTATTACAGTATTAGGTGAGTTATTGTGATGTATGTGCGGTCATGGTTATGTGGGGTTAGGTTTGAGGCTTACTACACATTCAAAGTAATTGATAATAAGAGTGAAAGTCTTGTGATTGAACAAAGAATTTGAATTGTTAGATCACAGGATAGTATGAGAACTTGCTTTTCTCCTTTACTGTTTCTACCATATGTGTTGCGGAGCTATGATCCCAGGGGACTCAGTCGTTGCTCCTCTAAGTCTTTGCACATCGCCCTCTCCATATAGTCAAGGTATTAAGTAAGGGGGGGTAGGACAGCTCAATTGGTTTGAGCTAATGATATAACTTATAAGGAGTTAGATGTCCAAGATTCAAACCATGACAAATGAGGAAACAACTAATATAACAACTAACATACTAATATTTGTTGTAGTTAATTCAAACCATAACAAGTAATAGAAGTTAGTTAGGACAGTTATGATTAGTTAAAGTTTGTTAGTTTGTTAATTTGTTTTTCAGTTTCTCAGCACTATAAATATAAAGTGCAAGTGTACAATTCAAGATACACAATGATCAATAATATTCATTCACCTCTCTCTCTCTCTCTGAACTTTCTGTTTCTCTTTTTCTATCTTCTGTCTTTCCATTCTCTCGATTGCAGACACTGTCAATTCCCTCTATTTGGGAGCCTTCCAGTGTGTGTGACTCTCCCCAACAAATTGGTATCCAGAGCAGAAAGATAAGGGGTCTGTGAGTGTTGCCATTGCTGTGATCATGGTAGCGAATGGAAGCAGTAGTTTCATGTCTAACCTGCCAATTCTAGATGGCAAGAATTGGGATTATTGGTCTGTAAGGATGGAAGCCATTCTTGGCTACCAAGAACTCTTGGAGATAGTCAAAAGAGGAGTCTCAGAGAGGGATGATGATGCAGCTAAGAAGAAGGATTATAAAGCACAACGTCTATTCCATCAATGCATGGATCTTGCAAGCTTCCAGAAAATTTCCAACGCAAAGACAGCCAAGGAAGCTTGGGACACACTTCAGAAGCTCTATGCGGGTGCTAAGAAGACTAAGAAGGTCAAGTTGCAGTCCCTGAGAAGACAGTTTGAGCAGTTGTTAATGATTGAACAAGAGTCTGTTTCAGATTATTTTGACAGGCTCTTGATCATAGTGAATTCAATGAGAACTTGTGGGGAGAGTATCACATATCAGCAGATGATTGAGAAGGTGTTAAGGTCACTCTCTGTGAAATTTGACCATATAGTGGTTGCAATTGAAGAAGCCAAAGATGTGGAGGACATGAAACTCGAGGAACTGCAGAACTCCTTGGAGGCTTATGAGCTGAAATTGAATGAAAGAAGTGCTGGCAGGGCAGCAGTAGAGCAAGCACTACAAGCTCAAGTCTCCAAGAAATGGGGAGCAGATAGAGGGAAATGGAAGAATGGCAAAAGAAATGGTGGCAGACCAAGTAAAGAAGGATGGTCTTCAAGCCAAGATCATTCCAAGAATGGTGATATATAAAGCTGATTTCCCTAACAGGAATGGGAGAGGAGGTTCTAGCAGAGGTAGAGGTGGCAAGAAAGTCCAAGATAGAAGGAAAGTCCAATGTTTCAATTGTGAGAAGTGGGGACACTTTGCATCAGAATGTTGGCATGGCAAAGGAAAAGTGAAGCAGTTCAAAGATAGTGAAGAAGAGGCCAATGTTGCTCAGGATGAGGATTCAGATGAAGATCAGGTTCTGTTGGTGGCAACCAATGATGTGAATCCTCACAGTGAAGCTTGGTACCTTGATACAGGGTGCTCGAACCACATGACTGGCCACAGGGAATGGTTGAGGGACTTTGATTCCAGAAGAAAGGCAAAGATCAGGCTTGCAGATAGTAGAACACTTGCAGCAGAAGGTGCTGGTAACATTGTGATTAAAAGAAAAGATGGCAAGACAACACTCATTGAAAGTGTGTTGTTTGTTCCTGGGATGAAATGCAACCTGATGAGTGTTGGACAGCTAGTTGAGAAAGGATTCTCAGTCACAATGAAGCATGATTCATTGGAATTATATGATCCAAATAAGAGATTGGTACTAAGGTCTCCCCTCTCCAAAAACAGAACCTTCCAAGCCAACATCAACACAGCTGAGATGCAGTGTTTTCAGGCAACTATGACAAACCAAGAAAGCTGGCTATGGCACCTGAGGTTTGGTCACTTAAACTTTAGAAGTCTAAAACAATTAGTTGCAGATGAGATGGTGACAGGACTTCCAAAAATAGTTATACCTGAAAAAGTATGTGAGGTTTGCTTTGCTGGAAAACAGTCCATAAATACTTTTGCTACATATCTACCTATGAGAGCAACAGATGTGTTGAATGTGATTCACTCAGATGTTTGTGGTCCTCTTGAGGTCCCCTCATTAGGTGGAAATAAGTATTTTGTGACCTTTGTTGATGAATTCAGCAGAATGCAGTGGCTCTACTTGATAAAGAACAAAAGTGAGGTGTTTAAGGTCTTTCAGAAATTCAAAGCTCTCACTGAAAGGCAAAGTGGCAAGGTGATCAAGGTGCTAAAAACAGATGGTGGGGGTGAGTACACATCAAAAGAATTTGAGGATTTCCTTGAACAGTGTGGTATCCAACATGAGGTGACAACCCCCTATACTCCTCAGCATAATGGCTTGGCTGAGAGAAGGAACAGAACTGTGTTGAACATGGCCAGAAGCATGATGAAACAGAAGAAGCTACCACATTCTTTTTGGGGTGAAGCAGTCACCACAACAGCCTATTTGTTGAATAGGTGTCCCACTAAGAGACTCAAGCAGAAGGTTCCTGAAGAATGCCGGTCTGGCAGGAAACCTATGGTAAGTCACTTAAAAATATTTTGCTCTTTATGTTTCAAGCATGTGCCTGATGCTAGAAGGAAAAAGTTGCAAGATAAAAGTAAGCCAATGATCTTAGTAGGATATCACATTACTGGTGCATAGAGATTGTATGATCCACTGAAACAAAAAATTGAAGTTAGTAGAGATGTGTATGTTGATGAAACTGAGTCATGGGATTGGAATGAGCAAAAAGGTAGTCTCAATCCTGTGATTCCAGTATTAATTGAGGAAGAGTCTGTAGTGGTTGAGCAGGAATTGATCACTGAAGCATCTCATGAAACAAGGCCACAGAGACAAAGGCAAAGGCCAGGCAGATTTGATGATTTTGATATGTTACCTAACAGTGCAGTAACATCTGAAGGTGAATTAGTTCACTTTGCTCTTCTGACAGATGCAGAGCCAGTGAGCTATGAGGAAGCCATGACTGAACAGAACTGGAAAGCAGCAATGATTGATGAACTTAATGCCATTGAGAGGAATCATACGTGGGAATTGGTTGACAAGCCAATAGATAAAAGGCCAATTGATGTGAAATGGATTTTCAAACTGAAATTGAATCCTGATGGATCTATTGCTAAGCACAAGGCAAGATTGGTTGCTAGAGGTTTTTTGCAGAAGCATGGAGTTGACTACTCATAAGTCTTTGCACCTGTGGCAAGGTTAGAAACTATAAGGCTAGTAGTGGCCTTGGCAAGCAACAATGGATGGTCTCTATGCCATATGGATGTGAAATCAGCATTCCTAAATGGACCACTTGAAGAAACAATGTATGTAACTCAGCCACCAGGTTTTGAGATTAAAGGGAAAGAAGACATGGTGTACAAGCTGAACAAGGCCCTCTATGGCCTTAAACAAGCCCCCAGGCCTGGAATAAAAGAATAGATACATTCCTACTTCAGCATGAGTTTTCTAAATGCTCAGTTGAGTATGGTGTGTATGTGAAAGTAAAGAAAAAGGCAAGCCTGCTGATTATTTGTCTATATGTTGATGACCTACATGTGACTGGAAATGACTCCACAGAAATTGAGTGTTTTAAGGCACTAATGATGGCTGAATTTGAGATGACAGACTTGGGAAAGTTGTCATATTTCCTTGGAATGGAGTTTGCCACTACTCCAAAAGGAATTGTGCTGCACCAACATAAATATGCTGCTGAGGTACTTGAGAGATTCAAAATGACAGATTGTAACTCTGCAACAACACCTGTAGAGGCAAATCTAAAGCTGGAAGCAACTGAAACAGAAGAAGGAGTAGATGCAACTGTGTTTAAGCAATTAGTTGGCTCCTTGAGGTATCTCTGTAATAGCAGACCCGACTTGTGCTTCTCAGTTGGTCTCATCAGCCGGTTCATGAACCAACCAAAGAAGTCTCATATGCTAGCTGCCAAGAGAATTCTGAGATATGTGAAAGGAACTGTGAGGTTTGGTGTGCTATTTCCTGGCAAGTCAGCTCATCAAATGGTTGATTTGTTAGGATATTCGGATTCAGATTGGTGTGGAGATAGGGTGGATAGAAGGAGTACAACAGGATACTTATTCAAATTTCTTAGTGCACCAATCTCTTGGTGCTCTAAGAAACAGCCAGTTGTGGCATTGTCATCATGCGAAGCTGAATACATAGCTGGCTCCTATGCAGCTTGCCAAGCTATATGGTTAGACTCATTGTTGAGTGAAATGAAGATTGATGTGCAGAAGCCTATTCAGTTATTGATAGACAACAAATCGGCTATAAACTTAGCCAAGAATCCTATATCTCATGGTAGGAGCAAACACATTGAGACAAGATTCCACTTCCTTAGGGAACAAGTCAACAAGGGAATGCTTGAGGTTGCACACCGCCCTACAGAAATTCAAGTTACTGACATATTAACTAAACCTGTAAAAGCTGATAAGTTTGTAAAGCTTAGAAAGGAGCTAGGTGTTGTAAATCTAGAATGTTTGAATTAAGAGGGGTATGTTGTAGTTAATTCAAACCATAGCAAGTAATAGAAGTTAGTTAGGGCAGTTATGATTAGTTAAAGTTTGTTAGTTTGTTAATTTGTTTTCAGTTTCTCAGCACTATAAATATAAAGTGCAAGTGTATAATTCAAGATACACATTGATCGATAATATTCATTCACCTCTCTCTCTCTCTGAATTCCCTCTATTTGGGAGTCGTCCGGTGTGTGTGACTCTCCCCAACAATATTTGCCTATAAAAAAATAGTCAAGGTATTAATTAAGTGTCCCTCTTTCGGTATTTGAAAATATGGTTAGCCTTGATCAACCACTCAGCAGGTTCTAAACCTATTTCCTGTGAAATTACTTCTGATTTATGCGTGGTGAGGTAATAAATATATCATTCCAAAGCTGAAAAATATTCAAAGCTAGCTTTCTCATGGGTAACTGGTTGTTTATTGTTTTTGAATAATTACCATTTGAAACGGGGATTGCAAAGCCTTTGACGATGCATTGACAAACTCTCATATGGACTGCTCCATAGAATTCTAGTGCCTCCAATGATGGGATCGATTCACTATGTTTGGAGAAACACTCAGATTCTCTGATGTTAATATCTACTCTTGGGCCATCTCCAACTATGAATGAAAACAGGGATCTTCCCTGTTAAGGACCGGTGCTTGTTAAGCATCCAGGGTTGGAGCAAATTGCAGAACCAGTGCTTAAGAGGGAGATGAGCTTGTAGAAGCATCGATCCTTAAGTTATTGTGTGGGCCATTTGTACTTTTTTTTTATATAAAAAATATAGAACTGAGGGTAATAAATAAATTACTGATGAAATGTAAGGATGTGAGGTTATTGGTGGGACCCATTTAAGAATTTTTTGAAGTTTCTAAATTGGAGAGTTGAGGTGCTTAAGTTATAAAAAGTAAAAATGAGTAATGTGTCAAGTTGTGATCCATTTAAGAACCCAAAAAGTAAAAACATCGAATGCAGAAATGGAGACGAACTTATAACATCAATATTTCCTTATTTTATATATATTTTGTATTTTCTCTCTTTCTTAGACTCATATCTGACTAGATTATAATATCACACATGAGAATTTATTCCCAAAGAAATGAGAATGGATTGTTTTATGTTGGAGAATCACGTGTACTCTCTCATATTGAAATCCTCACTTTTAAAACATACATATTCCCTTATTTTATATTATGAAGTTTCTTTCTCTTTTTTAAAATTGATGGCTAAAACCTGGCTTTTGCTCATTGCATAAACTTAGTACAGGGCTGCCAAACCTTTTGCTGCTTTTTTTGTAAAATTAATATAAATTGTTTTATGCCTTAATTTCTTGTTTCTACTAATTGAAGGCACTAGTTATTTGACATTAACCATACACCCTGATTGAGTTACTTGTCAGATACGCAAAATGGTTGGGACTGTTGTGGCAGTAAAGCGCAAATTAATCCACAGGAACATTCTTTTGTTGTCACTCATCTAGTTTTCAAGAATTACCTCCCCCTTGCAACACCTGAAGTTTTGATTTTGAGGGGAAACGCTTACAAAATGAGATCAAGTGCTAGAGGCCTTACACGACCTGCAATGGTGTCTATGGTTGAATCAGAACAAATTCTCAAAGCAGTTGAGAGTTCTACGCATCTGCTACAAGTTTCAAAGTTCCTAGATTCATCGAAGTCTCCTTGGAAGCAATGGTTTGAGAAATTAGATAAGTATTCAACAATTCTAGATTTTTTTTATAAGCAAAATTAATATTTATAGGAGTACAAGGAGTACTCTAAACCCATATACAAAGTAATATAGATAAAAAAAAAGTATAAACAAAGCTAATTTATCAACCAAAGCAACCACTAAGACACCTAAGCAACCATTTAGTATTCACAAGGAGCAAAGTTATAACTATAAGGAAAATATGAATGGTGTAAAATGATTTCTCATTGAACAAAGCATAAGCAAATTGCTTATATACAAGTGTCTAAGCTATACAAAATCAACTAACTAAGCTCTAACATCTAACTGCTATGCTAACAGAAAATAACTCCCACTAACTAACTTACAACTAACTTAACTAATTAAATACACATGTGGCTTTAGCCTTTTAGTCAAGATGCTCCAATACCCCCCCCCCCCCCCCACAAGCTGGAGAGTGTATGTCTATCACTCCCAGCTTGGAGAGGATATATTGAAAAGGTGAAGGATCCAAGGCCTTAGTCAATATGTATGTTCAGTAGTTGAAATAGGAAGCAAATGGAATAGTTTGGCTTGCAATTGCTCCCTTACTATGTGGCATTCGATGTCATGTGTTTCGTTCTTTCATGAAATACTGAGTTAGCAGCTATGTGTCGTGCGGATTGGCTATCACAAAACAAAGAAGTAGGACTAACAAATGGGATAGCCAGCTCTTGAAGAATGAAGGTGAGCCACTGCACTTCACTGACAGTGGCTGCGAGTGCCCTATACTCTGCTTCTAAAGAGGATCTGGAAACAGTGGATTGTTTCTTTGTTTTCCAAGATATCAAGGAGTACCCCAAGAAAACACAATAGCCAGTGATTGATCTCCATGTATCCGAGCAAGCAGCCCAATCAGAGTCACTAAAGCCTTTGAGTTGGATTTTGGACTTGCTTGAGTAGAATAAACCTTGAGCATGAGCACCTTTTAGATACCTTAAAACTCGAATTACAGCATTGTAGTGAGCTGAAGATGGCAAGGACATAAACTGGCTAAGTTGTTGAACAACATAACTGATGTCAGGTCTTGTATTAGTGAGATAGAGCAATCTTCCAACAAATTTTCTATACTCGGCAAGATTGCCGTAGGGTTTTGAATCAGATTGATGAAGCTTGGTAGTCTTGACCATTGGGGTAGGTGCTGGTTTAGAGGCAAGGAGACCGGCATCAGAGAGGACGTCAAGGGTGTACTTTCTTTGACATAGGGTGATTCCTTTGTGAGATCTAGCAACCACTAAGACAAGAAAGTACTTTAAGAGGCCAAGGACCTTTATTTTAAACTTACTGTCCAAGAAGAGCTTGACTAAGGCAATTTGAGTTGTCTGTACCAGCTAGAATCAAATCATCAACATAGGCTAGCAAAACAGTGAAGTGAGAACCTGTCCTTTTGAAGAAGAGAGAATGATCATGCATGGATTGATTGTATCCCAAGGTTATAAGTGAACTGGAAAGCTTAGCAAACCATTGTCTGCTAGCTTGTTTGAGACCATAGATGAGACACCCCGTTGTGCCCCATTGTATTATTACATTAAAACCTTAATATTTATTTACTTAATCGCGCGCTTATCATTGAAAATACGTAAAAATTAAAACTTTATTTAAACAATCATATAACTTCTGCAAATTAAACACACCAAGGTTGTAATATATAAATACACACATGTTTATTTATTACATTACCAAAACACTGTTGAGGGTATCCTCTCAGTAGGATCCCTCACAGGCATATACTTAAACAAAAGTTGTGCTTAGCGGAAAATATAAAATGTCTCACGAGACGCACTGGCCATAGACTAACTAGACCCTAATCACCATGGGTCACGACTCGACCTCCGGCTTCCGGTTCATAGGGAGTTCATCCAACCCCTCTTCGTTCAGCTCAGCCACAGGGTCTTCAAGTACGGTCCCATAAAAGATAAAATAAAACATACCAAAAGATACAGGGGATAAGAAACAGTTCTATCATCAAAAGCGGAACAGAATACATAGCACATAATATGATAATAGCCACAGACACGCATCACTCAAAATCAACAATCATCCTCAATTCACTATATCATCCTCTACCCTCAGCCCCTGCAACTAAGACTTTATACTGATGTGGCCATCTTTACTCCTGTCACATTAGTCAGTAGTTCGAAACAGTCCAGTGCCAATAACTTTCGAACGCGTCAACGACTAAGCGAGTATTAGTCCAAAACGGTCCAGTACCAAGAATATGCAAACGCGTCAAGGAGTATCAATCCAGAACGGTCCAGTGCCCAGATTATGCGAACATGACAAGAACTAAAAGAATATTGCGGTAGTCTACCTCAACATCCACATCCGTAGGGCACTCACCCGCAATATCCGATATCCCAAAATAGGATATCCTGACCTCGTGTGTTCCACTCACACGGCTGTGAATAACAATACATCTATAAATGAATCTCCCTAAATTACATCAATAACAACCTTGTGCTTCAACCTTCCATCAAAGTCTCAACACCTTTTTCCTCATAGATAAAACCACTTAATTAGGCTAGGCACCTCTAAATCACCTTTATTCTCTCACCCAAACAATTATCTCCCGAACAACACATATCCTTACTTAAAAATCAGCTAAGCGCAATATTAAAAACCAGGCAGATCATGCATAACACAATATCAGAAAATAATTCAAATACCACAAAATATCATATAAGCAATGCAATAATAATAATAAATTTAATCAACCTCAGATAAGATAAAATCATCCTAACGTCGATAAACCTACAATCCCCAAATCACCATTGGTTTTACAGAAAAGGTTTCCAATATGATTTTGGTCTTGTCGATTACTCAACTACTAGTAGGGTTTAGGTCGCCCTACACAATTATTATATAATATGCTACTTATCGATTCCGACGGTAGAATGGTTCTTTCCCCCACCTGAGTTATCACCGGAAACACGAAAACGACGATCCTCGTTATCCCGCCATGAGTTAACAAAACCACCTTCAACCAAATCAACAATAAAACAAATGAATCAAAAAATCTAAATATGGACATATAGTACTAGGTTCGGCCAACTCATCCAAATGAGGGTTAGAGTTCTTTTCTCAACCTAAGCTTTTGGATACTAATTACTTAGGTCCTAGGTAGCCTAGATACATTGCTATGACTTGAAAACATGAATAAAATATTCCAAGCCCTATTTAATTGAATTTCGGCCTCACAAAGAAAATTAGGATAGGGATTTTTGCTGAACCAAAGCTCTTGGATTTAAGCTATACAAGTACTATAGAACTTAAATCAAGTACTAACTTTCAAACAAAACAACAAAACATGAAAACCACTTTTATACTCAGTTTCGGCCTCAATTAGAAAATAGGGAAGGAAAATGATTTTGATCACATGCTCTTGGATAAATAAAGTAGGGATCATAACTAGATCATAGAAATTGGTTTCACATTTTTATGATTTTTCTACAATTTTCTAGAATTATTACAAGTTCTAGATCTAGAAATGGAAAACTATGACATATGAAGAACAAAAACTTAAACAAGGGATGAGATGATCATGTTACCTCAAGTGTATGAAGAATATGGAGAAAATATGATGATCTTGACAAGTTCTTCAATGGAAGTACTTGGAGCTCTTGAAGAAGAAAATGGAGTTTTGGTGATTTGTGAAGAAATAAAGAAAAATGAAGAAGACGAAGAAGATGAGTGAAATAGTGAGGGGAGGCCACGGTTTGGAGGGCTTTTATAGGGAAAATATTAGGCCTTGTTTGGTTTTTAACTTTTAGATTAATGGGTTTTGTGATTATTTAATTAATATAAGCTTAACCATAGTTAATAATTAACTTAACTAGGGTTACTTTGCTTAACTATGGTTAATAAATATGTGGCTTACATTTGATGGAGGTGAGGCTGATTTTGGGCCACACAAAGTGACTCACTAATGAGTCATTGATCCTATCCGTTAGCGGTTCCCGGAAATTCTGTATGCAGCTCCGTCGTTTACCCGATTTCGGTTTTTGAGAGGAAAATAATGAAACGAAAGTAAAATGAAATAGATATGGTTGAGTATATATGGATGCACGAAATTGAGGAGATGTGGGAGGTTTACAACAACTTAAAATGAGTGGTTAAGAATGCGTAGATGTGTCTGGTTAATACCCGCGAAAGCTTAAGGGTATTTTGGTCTTTTTCACATAAAAATCATGATTACTAGCAATTAATGCTCATAAATGCCTGGTGACTCATCCTCCATGAGTCATCATGTATGACTCATTATCCCGATCTCTTGACAGGTCTCTGTAGTTCCGTTTTCGACTCTGTCGGTTTCCTGATTAGGGTTTTACGCCTGCGTAAAAGCGTAATATTTCGTTTTCGACTGAAAAATTTCAAACTAACCAAACTCATTGGAGATATGATTTAAATATAAACCATTTCGTTCACGAGTCAAAATTAGGTTTTCTGCTCAGTAAAATTATACTGTCAGTGAAAACGCAGACCGGGTTCCGTCTGAATTTTCAACCCAAATTTTTATCGTAAGCTTCTAACCTAAGATAGAGTATGAATATGATTTTTATTTCATAAAAATAATCTCCATGAACTCGGATAAACATATAAATAAATACATTTATACCGGTTAATACAGCGAAAATATTTTTACTGAAAAAATAAAAATCGGAAAATAAAAAGTAGGGTGTTACAATAGAGGGATTTGTGCAATCTGCAAACTTGGTTTGGTTTCTGACAGAACACACCTTGAGGAACTTGCATGTACACTTCTTTATCAAGCTTACCATGGATAAATGCATTATTGACATCAAGCTGGTGTAGAAACCAGTTTTGTGAGGCAACCAATGCTAGAATTAGTCTTACTGTGGTGAGCTTGGCAACAGGAGCAAAGGTGTCTAGATAATCAAGTCCTTCAGTTTGTGTGTATCCCTTTGCTACCAATTGAGCCTTGTATCTTTCTATACTGCCATCTGACTTGTATTTTAACCTGTATACCCATTTGGAACCAATTGGAGTCTTACCAGTTGGAAGATCAGTTAGAGACCAAGTGTTATTCCGATCTAGAGCATGTAATTCTGCCTACATTGCCTTGATCCATTCGGGTGACTTAATGGCTTGATTATAGGTTTTAGGTTCAGTGTGTGATGAAAGTGCTATTGTGAAGGCAAAGTGTGAAGGTGATAGTGAGGTGTAAGACAGAACAGAAGAGAGTGGATACTTTATATCCGTGGATGTTTGAGAAGTGTCCGAAGTCAGAACATTACAATGGAAGTCTTTGAGGTATAAGGGTGGTTGTTTTGTTCTGGTGAATCTTCTTAAGTTAGGATTGATGATTGTGTTATGAGTAGCATCAGAGGTTGGTTGAATGTCATGAGGCAGTGGAGAAGGGTTTGTGATGGGAGTTGAGCTAGAAGCTGTGGTGTCTGTAGTGGAATTAGGAAGTGAAGTTATGGGAGATGGTTGAATAGTGTTGGTAGGTGTGTGATCTGTAACAACCTGTTTTTAATTACGCTATTTTCACAGTAAAAATATTTATTTTTATTTTTAATTGAGACTTAGGAAATGATTTTGGAGAAAACAAAATCATATTTGGAACTTACTCTATGGTAGGAAGCTCTGGTTAAAATTTGGGTTTAAAACTCAGATGGAAACCGGTCTACGTTTTTTTAACTGACAGTATAATTTTATACTGACAGAAAACCCTAATTTGGCCCGAAAACTGAAATTTGTTGATTTTTTATATTTTGTCCGTCAGGAATTCTACTTTCCAAATTTCTGATCAGAATTAAAATATTATGTTGATTCATACGAGTTTTGGTAAAAGTTCAAACGGTCGGTGTTTTCACTGACAGTAAGATTTTAATGATCAGAAAACCTAATTTTGACTCGTGAACGAAATGGTCTATATTTAAATCATATTTCTAACGAGTTTGGTTGTTTTGAAAATATTCAACTGAAAACGAAATATTACACTTTTACACGGGCATAAAACCCTCATCGGGAAACCGACAAAGTCGAAAACGGAACTACAAAGACCCGTCAAGAGATCGGGACAATGAGTCATACATGATGACTCATGGAGGATGAGTCACCAAGCATTTATGAGAATTAAATGCTAGTAATCATGACTCTTAGGTAAAAAGACCAAAATACCCCCCAAGCTTTCGCGGGTATTAACAAGACACATCTACACACTCTTAACCACTCCTTTGACATGGTTGTAAACCTCCCACGTCTCTTCAATTTCGTGCATCCACTTCCAATAAACCATATACCTATTTCATTTTGCTTTCGTTTCATTATTTTCCTCTCAAAAATCGAAATCGGGTAAACGACGGAGCTGCGTACGAAATTTCCGGGAACCGCTAACGGATAGGATCGGTGACTCATTGGTGAGTCACTATGTGTGGTATAAAATCAGCCACACCTCCATCAAATGTGAGCCACATATTATTAACCATGGTTAGCCAAAATAACCTTAGTTAAGTTAATTATAACGTTAGTTAAGTTAATTATTAACTATGGTTAAGCTTATATTAATTAAATAATCACAAAAGCTATTAATCCAACATCTAATAAACCAATCAAGGCCTAAGATATAGCCTATATATACCACAAAACCGCAGCCCCTTCACTCACACCTTCATTCTCTTCATCTTCCTCACCAACTAAGTTACAAAACCATAAGAACACCGAATCCCCACCAAAAATATGAACCTCTTCCTTTCTGAAACTCGAAAAATTATAAACATAAAAGTTGTTCCTCTTTATCTCTTCTTTCCAACAAGCTAAAGATCATCAAAACCTGATAAGTGGATTGGGAGATAGGCTCAAAATACCGAAACTGCCCAGAATTCTCAGCAACCCACGAAACAGCAGAAAGAAGGACCTTTTCACCCCTGTTATGATCCAAACCAAATGAAACCTTCAACACAAAACTTGTGTCTTTTCTTATTATATTTCTAACAAGCCAAAGTTGGTGATTTTTGGATGAATATATTGTGAGATACACTCACAATACCATCACACCCTCAAGCTGTCCAGTTTTCAACTTAGTGAAGGTTGATCATTTTCGTCATTTCTTCAATTTTCAAGAGGTAAAAGCTCTCATAATTAATCATATAAGTCTTCTCCTTCATTTATTTTGTAATATCAAGCCATGATCATCAAGTTTTCATAAATTTCCATTCCTAGATCTAGAACTTCAAATAATTCTAGAAAATTGTAGAAAAATATTTTTAATGTGAAACCAATTTCTATGATCTTGTGATGTCTTCTACTTTCATTATCCAAGAGCATGTAATCAAAAAAAAAATCATTCCCTATTTTCTTTAAGTGACCGAATCTCACTCAAAGGAGGGTTTGATGATTTTGTTTTCATTTTTGAAATCTAATGCTTGATTTGAGCTCTCTAGTACCTATATGATCTAAATCCAAGAGCTTGAATCCAACTAAATTTCCTAGCCTATTTTTATAATATAGGCCGAAACCCTAACCTTTAGGTTAGAGGATTTTGTTTCAATTCTTTTAGTTATGATCATTGGTTTTATAATTATAAATGATTAAGGATCATTGATCTAAGAGTTTGTGAAGTTTTGAAATCCCTAGCCTTATTTTGGGTTGTCATAGCTGAACCTAGCCTTTTGTGGTTAAGGATGAATTTTGTTTGATTAGTTGAAGGTTGATTTAATAATCGTAGGGTCGTGACGATGAGTGGGAAGTTCGTGTTTCCGGAGATAAGCTCAGGTGGGAGAAAGAACCATTCCATCGTCGGAACCGATAAGTAGTATATAATTTATAATAATGGTGTAGGGCGACCTAAACCCTACTAGTGGTCGAGTAATCGACAATACCAAAATCGTATTGGAAACTTTTTCGTAATACCAATGACGATTTGGGAATTGTAGGTTTATCGTCTTAGGTTAATTATTCATATTTGAGAATGTCTGAATTATTTACTTTTGACTGTTTGTGATCCGCTGGTTGAGGTATTCTACTGCATGTGACGTTTATCTTGGTGTTCGAATATTTTATTGATTATTGCGTTATGCATGATCTGCCTGGTTTGATAAATTGCTTAGTTGATTTTAAGTAAAGATATATATTGCTCGGAGGTATTTTGTTTGGGTGAGAGTTTTGAATATGAATTAGAGGTACCTTGCTATTATTTTATAGAAGTGATGTGATATAGAATGTAAGTGGAGGTTATGAGGAAAAGCTTGAGGTATTAGGTTGTTATTGATAAAAGTCAGTGAGAATCATATGTTACATTGTTGTTCATAACCGGGTATTTGAGATACACGAGGTCCGAAGTTCTCGTGGGCCGTTCCAAATTAGAAGTTAAGTTGTGCAACTATAGTGTCATTGCTATGCATGAGCACCCTTGACAGAGTTGAGAGAGAAAATCAGGGTGTGCACCGACGGTACTGTGCAGCTATAGTGTCATTGTTTTTCATGAGCATTCTCACCATGGATGAGAATGTGCACCGATGTTGGGAACGTGTCACTTGGACAACTGACTGACATTCCTAACAAGGGATGTGTGACAGGATTAGCAGTGGCCACGTCAGCATAAAGGTTTAGTTGCATGAGTTGGAGGGTAGAGGATGATGTTATAAAGTATGGATGATTGTAAATTGTGAGTGATGCATGTTTGTGACTATTATTGTATTATATGCTATGAATCTTTTCCACTTATGATGATAGAACTGTTTCTTATCTCCCTATTTCTGTATTTTTGTGTATGTCTACTTTGTTACGTTAGAAGACCAGATGGACGAATATGTTGCTGAGGAGATGGATGGAACCCTGTACGAGACGGAGGTTGTTGAGGAGTTGAATGACATTCCGTATGAAGCTGACATTGGAGAACAACCTACTGATCCTAATAATATAGTGTAGTAAGTTTTGGGCCAGTGAGTCATATAAGACATTTTTATTTTCCGTTAGTTATAAGCAGTTTGTATAAATAAGTACCTGTGTGGGATCCTACTGAGAGGATACCCTAAACAGTGTTGTGTAAAATAAAGGATAATTATGTGTGTATTTATGTAATATAGTGTTGGTGTGTTTTATATTTGTAGAAGTTATATGATTATTAATTAAGTTTTAATTTTTACGTATTTTCAACGATAAGCGCATGATTAAGTAAATAAATAATAAGGTTCTAATTTAATAATACAATGGGGCACAACAGGGTGTCTCATGATCAGGAGTCATATTGATATGTTCAAGTTGTGATGCAGTTAACTACACTGATAATGCTAGTAGTGGGAATGGAGGTGCAAAATGGAAACACAGATTCATAAAAGACTACATTTCTGGAAATGAAGATCTCTCTTGTTTGCAAATCAAGTAAAATGTATCCTTTGGTTCCAATTTTTGAGCCTATATGAACACACTTCTTGGCCCTCGGGTCAAGTTTTATTCTATTGTTTGTTAACGTAGATGCAAAATATAGGCTTCCAAACACTTTCAAATCCAAAAAGGTAGGAGGTTTTTCATACAATAATTCAAAAGGATTTTTATTTTGTAAATTTGGTATTGGAAGTCTATTTATTAGGTGTATAGTATGATTAACTGCACAACACCAGAAAGCTTTAGGTAAATTAGATTGAAACAAGAGAGTTCTAGCAACATTCAAGATGTGTCTGTGTTTCCTTTCTACAACTAAATTCTATTGTGGAGTTTCCACACAAGAAGTTTGGTGTATGATCCCATTTGTGGCATAAAATTATTTCAAAAGGAATTCTACACCATTATCGGTTCTAATGACTTTAATTTTCTTGTTGAATTGAGTCAAAATTAGAGAAACAAAGTTCTGGACTAGTTGTCCTGTTTCAAATTTCAGCTCCATCAGAAAAATCCAAGTGTGTTTAGTGAATTCATCAACTATTGTGAGAAAGTGCTCATGACCATGGATAGATGGTATTCCAAGTGGTCCCCAAATGTCCATGTGCACTAAATCGAAAGCAGCAACAGTCTTAGTACAACTAGATGAAAATGGTAATCTAGTTTGTTTTGCCAAATGACAATGATCACACACTTTATTGGAATCAAATTTCACCTATGGATAGTGTTTGGATATAGTTTGTAATACAGAATGTGAGGGGTGTCATAGTCTAAAATGCCAAAGATCAAAGAATGGTATAGAATCAACATGTTGTTTACAAGTATATGAGTTTACAGATACAGATACAGATACAGAAAATTTGAGAGGCTTGCTTTGGTGAGAGAGGATGTAAAGACTGTTCTGAGCTTCAACATGCCCAATAATCTTCAAGGTACTCATATCCTGAATTTTACAAGAAGAGTGATCAAAAATTAGTTTGCAGTTCAAAGAGGATGTCAATTTGTGAATGGAAATCAAGTTGTGTTTAAAATCAGGAATATAAAGGACATCAAGTAAGTGCAATTTGTCAGAAAAAATGATAGTGCTAGAGTGTTTGGCAACAATGCTATTACCATTAGGTAATTTTACAGTGATTGGTTTGATGAATTTGTAAGAACTAAAATGAGAAAGGGAATAGGTGACATGGTCAGTAGCACCAGTGTCTAGGATCCAAGAATGATTACCTGATGAGTGAAGCTTATGAGTGGATGACTCATCAACATTTGTGTGGCTTACTTGATTAATACAATGTGATGGATTTGTCTTTTTGAACAAGGCTGCAAGGGTTATATACTGCTCAGGACTCAGAGTAATTGGTTCTTGCTGATGTTCAACCTGTGGAGACTCGAATTGCTCCTCTTGAGCATCAGTTTCATCAGTCAGTCTGTGGTTGATAGAAGCACCATTGTTCTTGAATTTGAACTTGAAGTTTGGGGCAAAACCATGCTTGTAATAGCATGTATCAACAATGTCTCTCTCTTTTCCACAGAAAGTACAAATCTTGGTGCTATTGCCATTGAAACCTTTGCCATTGGATCTGCCTCTATCTCTGCTAGACATGCCATTGACTCTGCCTTGTGGTTTCCAATTCTGACCAGAATCTATGTTAGTGAGCAGAAGTTTTGGTTCTGCTACAAGTGGACCTTCCTGTTGCTTTAACATTGAAAAAGGCTTTTGTGATTGGGGGCAAAGGCTCCATCATTAAAATGTTGCTCTTCACTATACTATATTGTTCACTAACTCCTTTAAGAAAGCAAATCACATACTCATAATCCCTTTGTTTCTTGATTGCTTTGATCAATTCACAGCTACAATTACATTTTGTAGTACATATGCAAGATGGAATTGGCCTCAAAGATTCCAATTCTTCCCAAGCAGTTTTGAAATCTGTAAAATAGGTTAATATGCTTCTTTCACCTTAGTTCATTGAATGAACTTGTTGGATCAAATCAGAAGCTCGAAAGTAGTTACCCTTGGAAATCGATTCTTCAAATCTTCCCAAATTTCTTTAGCATTTTCAATTTCAGAAATGCTTTGAGCAATTTCGTGAGTTAGTGACTTTGTAAGCCAAGAAATCACCATAGTGTTGCATCTTTCCCAAGCTTCATATTTAGGATTGACATGCTGTCGCACGCGCGTCAAAAAGAACGAGTGGTTTAAAAACTGCAGCTAGGGCGCGACAACTCAGATATCGTATCACAAGGACTCTTGGATTGTTATTAACCTTAAAATCAGTTTTTTTTTTTGGGGGGGGGGGGGGGGGGGTGAGATTGAAGAATGATTCAATTAAAAGAAATCAATGAAAACAAGTGATTATCAATAATTAAAACGACTAATCTACTCTTCTCGGTTTCCCAACTATCATCGGTTCATATAAGTTCCAAGCCCTAAGCGGATTCTAATCCCTTTTCGATTGTAGCAACAATTAACAATCGAAATTGGCACTACGAGATATATGTTCCTAATTCCCGAATTAAGCAAACGGGTGGAAGCCCTCGTGAATTAAGCAAACACGATTGAACACACGCGAATTAAGCAAACACGATTAAGTATAGGAACATAAAATCATCGAAACAAATCAATACATATTCTATACAATCCTGAATTAAGCAAACAGAACATATAGAACAATATTGAAAGAGAATAGCAATAAGTTTGGGAATTACAGAACCTCAAGTGGCAATGGAAACCGATTACAGCAGATCAATCTCTGGGAATTAGTTCTCCATCAGAGACATAACAAAAATCCTAAAAATATAATGTAAACAGTGAAAACTTACATCCATTTCTGTGTCTGTTGTGATCCTATTTATAAAGAGGTCGCGCGTCACGGCCAGGCCGTGACCAATTCTGCCAAGGGCGCGCATTCAAATTTTGGTCCGTCACGGCCGTGATAGCTTCTGTCCATGGGTGCTAATCTGTCACGGCCGTGACCTTCATCACGGCTAGGCCATGATCAATTCTGACTTCCTGGGTCTCCTCATCACGCCCGTGATGCTTATCACGGCTAGGCCGTGATCCTTTCTGACTTTCATGGGTAACTCATCACGGCTGTGGCCAGTGTCACGGCCTGGGCGTGATGGCTTCTGCTTCAGGTGTCCTTCCCTTTTTGCTCTTCTTATTAACCTGAAAACATGAAATAGCAGTGAATGCTTTATTTGACTCAAAAATTAACTAAAATGTCCCAAACTACTTAAGAAACTCAAAATGTTGCTTGAGGACGGTTAAATCCAAATTTGGGCTAAAGCGAGATTGAAACTCAAATAATTAGTGCAAAAGCCATGGTCTTACTAGTTAAAAACTAGGTGAGCCAGAGGCTGATCAAAATACCCCAAACTTAAACTTTGCTTGTCCCCAAGCAAACTAAAACTCAAAAAGACTCAAACTTGGAAAGCTTAAAGGATTCAACCAATTCCTCACAGATTTCATGCAATCTTAACAAAACAATTTTTCTTCAATGCTTTCCCCCCTCGCAACAATGTAATCCCCATATTCATTTAATTTAAACCATTGATAATTCCATCATTCATGCAATCAGTAATCTGAGTTGAGGATCCAAGTTACACACAAAAGGGAGATCACCAAATTCAAACAATCACCTTCCTCACAAGGACATTTAGTGCTTCACTCATTCGCTCAATTTGTCAAGGCTATGAATTTTTCACTCAATTTCACATTTAAGAGCACTTCCCATGAATTTTATTTTCATCTCAAACAAGGTTCTCACGAGAACATGCATGCAACATCAAAAGGTCTTTTAAAGGTTGTAATGGGGCCTGGCTAAAGGTAGAGTATTCAAAGGTACTAGGCTTAAGTCCCTAGGAACTAAGAGAGCATGAGCATTTTGACACATCGAACTTCCACTCAAATTCCTTTTTTTCATTTTTCTTTTTGCTTTGGGTGACTACAGACTTTTTCTTCTCATACCCTTTTTTGACATTTTATTCTTTTCTTCTTTTCCCTTTTTTCTTTTCTTTTTTTTTTCTTTTGACTTTGGCTCCAACCTTTATTTTCTTTTTTTCAACCCATAATCACATATCAAACCTTGCAGCCACCCCAAACTTAGTTCCTTGCAACGGTTGTCTTGCTAAGCTTCCATGCTCTCCTAATCCTAAGATTGGGTTAACATGGTTTTTACATATTTTCGGCTTATAACATAAGGTCATCAAGAAACAATAGGCTTATTAGGCTCAATGTGGCAAACTAGGGAACGCGCATTAGGGATGGTTCTTTCAGGCCAAGTAGTTAATTCAAATAAAATTGCCTAGATCATTTGATGCAAGCACATAAACATGCAAACCATGAACAGACTCAAGCAAATTCGGGAAAGTGCAACTTGAAAGTGATTCACACAATTAAAAACATGTTGGAGGCTCAAATCCCCACCTGGACATTTTTCGCAAATGTTTGACCGAGATTCAATCCCTAGTGTGTGCATCCCTTCACCCCAAACTTATCATAAATCATGCAATCATAATAGAATATCTCAAAGTTTAATTTTCAATTTTTCACATGGGGATCAATTTTCAATTCCCAAACCTAGGGGAAAATCATCAACAGTCAACACATATCATGCAATCCATCTATGCAAAATTTGGTTGAGATCCAACAAGCTCACCGACACAGGACTCACACACATACTCTTGATCTTCTCAAATTATTCAAGAGCTAAATTCAAAAACAAATGAAGGAAAAGAAAAACACAAACTAACAAGAAAATGAAAATAAACTAAGGAGAAGGGTTAAGAAAACTCATTGAGGGGCTCCCGCCTGGATCCCATTGCTTGTAGCATAAGGCCCAAGTGATAGACAAAGGACGGAAGCTTATTCCATGGTCCCATAACTTGCAGCCTTGATATGGAAGTGAGCACTTGACAATCATGGTGACCTCGCCAAGTGCGGTGGACTTCTCACTCCCTCTTGGGTCAAAGATGACCTCCTTGTCAACAAAGTCCTCCCAATAAAAATGGGATTCAACCTCTTGGAATGGCCATAGTGCCTTCATATTCAAGGATGCAAAATCCAGTCTCTCAGGCAGAGGCTTGAACTCCATCGCTGGTTGTTCCACAGTGGGAGGTGGCAAACAGGTAGAGAGGATCTCTGGTGCTGCTTCAACTTCTGCACGATTTTCACTCACTGTACTAACAAATCCATCGCCTGCTATACATGCAGAAATCTCAGCACACTCCACACAAAGGTTAGTGTTAGTATAATCAGCACATATAGTACAATAAACAGAATCAGAAAATGCTTGAATGTTTGGAAATTCAACACACAGTTCATCAATAATAGTGTTCTTGATATTATTATCAAAATCATGCTCAAAAGAAGTATTGTCAAGAACAACTATTTGTGAATCTGTATGTTCTTCAAGGGGATGTTGTGATTGCAGTGTAGCCGAGGTGGAGGCAATATGACCAATTTGAGTGGCCAACTCCTGAAGACCAGCTTCTGTCCTCTGTTGGAATTGAAGATTGTGTTCTGTCATCTGTTGCACCAATTCTTCCAGACTGAGTTGGAGTAGTGTGGGGTCAGGCTGATATTGATGCTCGCATATTGTCATTCGATGCACCAAAGAAGCTATCTCACCCAAGCTGCCATGATCTCCACCATGTTGGCCAGAATAATCATTCACTCCAAACATGCCAAAATCACTGCTAAACTCAAAACCACCAGTGAAGCCAGGATAATATATGCATGATGGCTCATAATCAACATAAGGTATATAATCTTGCATATAGTTATCCATGGGAAGTACTAAGATTCACGACGAACACAGTGTGCAATAACATCAATATGATATAAACATATAAGCTCAGAACAACCAGACCTAGTAGGCAGAACTAATTCAGCAGAAAACCGAAAAAGGAAAAAAAAGAAAGAAAATATGTGAAAATAACAACAAGAGTCCCCAGCAACGGCACCAATTTTGACACGCTGTCACACACGCGTCAAAAAGAACGAGTGGTTTAAAAACTGCTGCTAGGGCGCGACAACTCGGGTATCGTATCACAAGGACTCTTGGATTGTTATTAACCTTAAAATCAATTTTTTTTTTTGGGGGGGATTGAATGATTCAATTAAAAGAAAGCAATGCAAACAAGTGATTATCAATAATTAAAACGACTAATCTACTGTTCTCGGTTTCCCAACTATCATCGGTTCATATAAGTTCCAAGCCCTAAGCGGATTCTAATCCCTTTTTCGATTGTAGCAACAATTAACAAGCGAAATTGGCACTACGAGATATATGTTCCTAATTCCCGAATTAAGCAAACGGGGTGAATCCCTCGTGAATTAAGCAAACACGATTGAACACACGCGAATTAAGCAAACGCGATTAAGTATAGGAACATAAAATCATCGAAACAAATCAATACATATTCTATACAATCCTGAATTAAGAAAACAGAACATATAGAACAATATTGAAAAAGAATAGCAATAAGTTTGGGAATTACAGAACCTCATGTGGCAATGGAAACCGATTACAGCAGATCAATCTCTGGGAATTAGTTCTCCATCAGAGACATAACAAAAATCCTACAAACATAATGTAAACAGTGAAAACTTCCATCCATTTATGTGTCTGCTGTGCTCCTATTTATAAAGAGGCCGCGTGTCACGACCGTGGTGGCCGTCACGGCCAGGCCGTGACCAATTCTGCCAAGGGCGCGCATTCAAATTCTGGTCCGTCATGACCGTGATGCCTATCATGGCCAGGTCGTGATGCCTATCACGGTCAGGCCGTGATCGCTTCTGTCCATGGGTGCTGATCTGTCACGGCTGTGACCTTCATCACGGCTAGGCCGTGATCAATTCTAACTTCCTGGGTCTCCTCATCACGCCCGTGATGCTTATCATGGCTGGGTCGTGATCCTTTCTGACTTTCATGGGTAGCTCATCACGGCCGTGGCCAGTGTCACTGCCTGGGCGTGATGGTTTCTGCTTCAGGTGTCCTTCCCTTTTTGCTCTTCTTATTAACCTGAAAACATGAAATAGCAGTGAATGCTTTATTTGACTCAAAAATTAACTAAAATGTCCCAAACTACTTAAGAAACTCAAAATGTTGCTTGAGGACGGTTAAATCCAAATTTGGGCTAAAGCGAGATTGAAACTCAAATAATTAGTGCAAAAGCCATGGTCTTACTAGTTAAAAACTAGGTGAGCCAGAGGCTGATCAAGGATCATCTTCATCTGGTGCTGAGATGACTCTATTAACGAATTTGAACTTGTTCATGGAGATCAAAGCTCTTCTTGCTGCTTTGCTCCAAGAATTGTAATTGGTACCATCGAAGGGAGGAGAAACAAGAATCATACCTGGACTTTCACCAGGATGAAGATAATAGGGATTATGTATTAGATCAGGTACTGCAACATGAGCAGCTTCAGATTGAATAACTTCCTCATCATGTTGTTCCGCCATGAAAGGAGTTCGAAGAAATGGTTGAAATAGAAGAAATTGAACAGAATGTGAGAAGAAGAAGGAAAGGAGGATTTAGGCGCAGCAGAGCTCTCTTTCTCTCGAAGAGAGTCTGATACCATTAAAGGAAAATATGAATGGTGTAAAATGATTTCTCATTGAACAAAGCATAAGCAAATTGGTTATATACAGATGTCTAAGCTATACAAAATCAACTAACTAAGCTCTAACATCTAACTGCTATGCTAACAGAAAATAACTACCACTAACTAACTTACAACTAACTTAAGTAATTAAATACACATGTGGCTTTTAGCCTTTTAGTCAAGTATTCTCCAATAATAACACTTGGTTAAGAATTAACTATGTCAACCAAAGACCCAATATTAGGCACTAACCGGGTTCCTCCCCTATACTATTCATGCAGAGGACCCATCTTTAATAGTAAGTATAGCCACTAACCACTTATAGTAACCAGTATAACCAATAACCAAGAGATGGAAATTAAAAAACCATTAACCCTTTTGACTATGAACTGTACCACGAAACTAGGAGGCCAGAGTGAATATAAGGAAGAAACCAAAGTATCCAAGTAACAACCAGTGTAAGCTGTACAAAGGTCCAATAATTCATCAGCCGAGAGTTGGCATTTATAGCCATCCTAGAACATCTTCAATCAAGAGGATTAAGAAACCAAGAGTATCAGATAGAAGCAGTTGTTCAAGTGTCCATAAATTTAATCCAGCCAAAAGTAAAAAAGGCCACCCACCATCTTAGAGCATCTTCCAAAAACCTTCTAAAATCAGAATATATAGTAACCTGTCATTGGAAAATAATAGCACCATCCTGAAAGTGAAATAGGAATTATGGAGTCTGTTAAATTAACCATGGAGCCCCATCACCAAAGCAAAAAATCAAGAGATCCCGAGAGCCCTTCCAGATGAATCAGTGTCTTCTCCCACTTCAAACAACCCCTCTAACAAGAGCAGCAGAAAATAGCCTCCATAGAACAGAGGAAATGGGGGTAAGTGGGGAGACATAAAAGAAAACGGGTAAGAATCAAGAATGCATGGATAGCTGATGTCGCGCTGCGGATGCGCGCGCGTGCGATTCCGGCAAGTGTACCGGATTGCCGTCAAGTAATAAAAGATATCGAACCCACAGAGACTGTGTTCCCGAATCGCAATCGGTTTTCGAATCGATTAGATCTGGACAGTTTTAAAAAGGATTTTTATATTTTTGAAATGGTTTTTTGAATTTGAATTTAAAAGATAGATGAGCAGAAAACAAATGTTTTTGAGGTTTTGGATCTAAATGGATTCCTAGGGATTTGGGTTACCTTTGAGGCTGTTTATGTTGCTAATCTGATTTACCTTTGTTGATTACCGAAATTGCCTTGAAGGCGAGTTTATCCTCTAAAAGTTTAAGCTCCCTCTCGGGTTACAAAAGTCGTGCCCAATTGACCCGACCCCTACTCTCGTGGTAGTCGATCCCAGATTAGACCCTTTGCGCTTCGTGACAACTCGTTGCTCCTCGAGGGACGGCTTCTAACTCTCGTGATTTCATTCCCAAGTCTGACTTCTATAGGTCCGACACCCAAGTTCACCGCTAGGTTCCTCCTTGGAATGTCTCAGTCATGCAAATAACCTAAGTTCACCGCTAGGTTCCTCCTTAGATCATCCACATCTCACAAACCAGTGGCCGCCGGGCTTTACGAGTGAAACACCCTAGAAATCCTAAGTTCACCGCTAGGTTCCTCCTTAGAACGTCTACGTCACGCAAATAAACGGTTGCCGAAATTTATGAGTGATTAACACACTAGAAATCAGATCTAAAACAATAATGAAATCAACAACGATTTTACATCAAATCAACAACATTTACAAAACTCGGGCAGACCCCTAGTCCCTAGAAACAAACTACTACTCCAGTCTTGCCATGGAGATGACAAGCTGGGTTGACAACATAGTGAAAATCAGAAAAGAGAAGAGAGGAGAAGAGGAGAAGAGATCCTAAATCTATGCCTAGAGTAGTAGCCCCCAAAGGTCTCATGTGTTCTGCCTCTGCCTGGTCCATATTTATAGAAATGGGGAAGTTAGAGTCCCAAACCAACTCAAAATCTGATCTATTTCGGTTTCTTCAGGTCCAAGTAATGCGCGTCACGGCCGTGATGGCCATCACGGCCAGGCCGTGACGGTCTCTGCTTCTGGTTGCTCTGCGAAATTCCAGTCTCTCGCGAGGCGAGCCTATGCTCGCGTCGCGAACCCTCTGTTATGGCCGTGAAGAATTTCACGGCTGGGCCGTGATGTGCTCTGACTTGTGGTGGTTTTGGGTCACGACCGTGATGGCTATCACGGCCAGGCCGTGATAGACTCTGACTTCAGCATTTCTTCTTTTTCAGTTTTGCTCGATCATGGCCGTGATAGGCATCACGGCTAGGCCTTGATGGGCTCTGTTTGGCTCATTTTCTTCAGTTTTAAAGCTCCATCTTCATCCAAACTTCATCATGGTTGATCTTGAGCAATTTACCCTTGATATCTGCAAAACAACACACGAAAACCGCCTTACCCGTTCCAAAGGAAAATTAACCTAAAATCTAATAAAAATATGCCTAAACTACATGAAAATGCATGCAAAATGATGGACAAAGATGAGATGGAATCACACTCATCAATAGCCTCCCACGCCCCATAAAAGTAGAACTCTAAAATAAAGATGTTGAAACTCTCCTCACAGCAAAACTCACAAAAGAAAAAAGAACACTCTGAAGAAAAAACACCCTCACAAGAAAGGTACCACACAAGAGAAAAGGAAGCACACAGAAAAAACACTCCTTCACCAATTAATCTCAGCTTTTCTCTCCCTCACTGATGATGAACCACACAAAAGACTTGGAAGAAAATGCACTCAAGAACACACAAGGACACACTCATGTTTTCACACAAGGACAAGCACTCAAGAAACACTTCAAAGGAATCACTCAGGTGAGACACTATAATCTCCACATAAACTTGAAAAGCAATGTGTCCATCCAATCGAGGAACACCTGCAAAACAGAGTAAAACAAAAACTTTTCCTTTCGTTTTTTAAAAACACCCTATTTTTACTATGCTTTCTATGACAGTAAATATATATTTATATATATTTATTTTCGAAAAAATTCAGAGAATGATTTTAAATAAAATTAAAATCAATTTCTTGTGTTGTTTTATCATATGAAGTCACGGTTAAATTTTCGGTTGAAAATTCAGACGAAAGCCGATCTGCGTTTTCACTGCCGGTACAAGTTTAGTGAGAAGAAAACCTAATTTTGACCCGTGAACGAAATGGTTAGTGTTTTTATGATGTTTTGTAGGATATTGGAAATTTTCGAAAATTTGAGTTCGGAAATAAAATATAATATTTATTCCGGACGAAATACGATCGGAATCTTGAACCGGTTATATAATGGAGCAGAATAGGAGACATAAAAGGCTTAAGGTGAGATGAGGGAGTGAGGTGACTCACTAGAGGTATGGCCTAAGCTACCTCCTAAAAAGTGGTCATGATGACACTTTTTGAAATATAACATATTATATTCTAAAAACCCATTTTTCTCTCTCTTCTCAAACCAAACAAGGCACAAGGTCAAAACTTGCTCTCGAAGCTCATTCCTCTCTCCTCAATTTCGTGCCACTCCCCCCTCTCTCTATATATATATCCCTTCCATTTTCACTTCATCATCTTTCTTCTTCAAACTCCATTAAACCTTCATCTTTTTCCTTTCTTCTAAAAGTTCAAGCTCTTAAAACTTTAGTTTTTATTCATCTTTTCTACTTAAGTTCTGCATTAAAGTTCTTCCTTATACTAAGGGTAATGCTCTCATATGAATCTTTTTGCAAGTTTCATCTTTTATTTCTTAGTTTACTTTATGTGTTCTTTATATGCTTTAAACTTCTAAAATCTCTCAAAAATGGTATAAAACTCCTTTTGAGTTGAAACCACTTTCTATAGTCTTGTATTAACTTATATTTTCACATACTAAGAGGTTGTGTAAAACAAAAATCCCTACCTATCTCTTCCACTGAAGGCCGAATGCTTGCATTTGTGACCTAGGAAGTTTTTGTTTCAACTTTTGGAATATGATCATGTGTTTGAGTTTCTAACTATCCCTTGATCTTGAATCTATAAATCTTGTAAGTTTTTATTCCTATGATGGCCGAAAAATATGAATAAGTAAGCCTAGGATACTATGTTTCAACTTTCCAAGTATTGATCATGGAATATTTTCCTCGTCATCCTATGATGGCTGAAACTTAGAGTTTAGGTGCTAGGATGTTTGAGTTTTTATTTTCCAAAATGATCATGGGCTTGATCTCCATAAGATATTTTGGATGCTAAGTCTAAGAGATTGGAAAGTTTAAGGATTTCTAACTTGTTTATTCTATGTTATTAAAGCTAGGATGTATTACTTTCATTTTCCAAGATGATCATGGGCTTGAGCTCCATAAGATATTAGGATGCTAAGCCTAAGAGATTGGAATGTTTAAGTTTCCATTGTTTTCCAAAATGATCATGGACTTGATCTCCATAAGATATTTGGATGCTAAGTCTAAGAGATTGGAATGTTTAAGTTTCCATTGTTTTCCAAAATGATAATGGACTTGAGCTCCATAAGATATTTGGATGCTAAGTCTAAGAGATTGGAATGTTTAAGTTTCCATTGTTTTCCAAAATGATCATGGACTTGATCTCCATAAGATATTTGGATGCTAAGTCTAAGAGATTGGAAAGTTTAAAGATTTCTAGCCTATAAATCCTATGAAGGCCGAACCTAGAAGGTTATGAACCTAGGATACTCTATCCTTATTTTTCCAAAAGGATCATAGTTTTGAGCTCCTTAATACATATGGATTCTAAACCTAAGAGATTGGAAATTTTAGTGAATGCTAACCTATTTTACTAGCCTTGGCCGAATACCCTAAGTTTATAACTGAGTGGGATTTTAATTCAACTTTGTTAAATGGTCATTGTTTATGAACTCCTAACACTTAAGGATCCTAAATCCATGAGTTGTATAATTTTCGGGAATATCTAACCCTAAGAACTAGTCTTGGCTGAACCTATACCTTGTGGTTTAGTGTTCTTGTTTGATTTTAACTTATGATTTTGTGTTCATAACCTTAGACTTCTATTGCGGAGGAAACAAGGATGTTCGTGGTATACCTCTCCAAGCATCTAATCTCCTTACCTTCACGGAAGGTAAGAGGGGATTGCCTAGGGATATTCAATGACTATATGTATGTGTGTATGTGTTTACTTGAGTGATTTGAATATTATTATGATGTGGAGCAAACACTTGAATGACTTGTTTACTTGAACTATTGTGATTATTACTTGAAGTTGATTATTACTTGCCTTAAAGTATTGTGAGTTGTATATATGTGATGAACTGTCATTAAATGTGATATTATTGTTGATAATATATTACTGTTGGTTGAAGTTTGA
This sequence comes from Sophora flavescens, assembly GCA_030762895.1. Classification (NCBI taxonomy): domain Eukaryota; kingdom Viridiplantae; phylum Streptophyta; class Magnoliopsida; order Fabales; family Fabaceae; genus Sophora; species Sophora flavescens. The sequence goes on from JAUPTC010000016.1 coordinate 2,052,062, forward strand.
GAAGCCGGACTTGAGTCTGTACATGATGATTATAAGGATTAAAAGCCTTAATAAGCCTTGAATAGAACTTTGAAAGTATTGGTTTCATTTATAAAAGTTCCTTGTTTAAAACGCTTACTTCAAGAGAATGAGATTCTAGTTTTGAAAATAAATGTTTAAGTGTTTTTAAGTCAATAGAAACTACCTTTTTATGATCCAAAGTTTGTACGAGAGAAAACCTTTTTCGAACTATGTGTTTCATGAAGGAAAAACTCCTTTGAAAATATTTGACTTTATTCCATCAATGATTTCAAAAGCAAACGAATTTCAAAATGTTTTATAAAAGACTTTGTAAAGGAAAAGATTTTCTCCTAAATGATTTAGAAACGTTCCGGTTACTTGAATAAGTGACCAAAGTTTTGTTTTGGTTTTTGATTTTCACTGAGAGAAAAGTACGCACATGTGAAAGAGAATACTAGTTCGCGAGACGTCGCCTCTAGCATTCAGTTTATGCACGTGATCTAGGATCCGTGTCAACAATTATGGACCAAGGGTCCTAATCGTGATATTATGGGCTAGGAGTCCTAATTTTGGAATTGAGGACTGTGTGTCCTAATTTTGTTGTTATGGGCTAGGAGTCCTTATCATGTTGAAATAAAACATGGATAAAATTATAATTGTTTCTATGACCACAACCTTGGACTGCGGCATCGGTCTAAGGTGTTGTGATTGAGCACTCGGACTGGGTGTCCTGTGTTATTGATTTTCAAGTAATGAAAATTGTGAATAGTCGTTAGCTTTGGGCTTCGACAACGAAAAAGAGTGAACACAAAGAAAAGTCTCGATAATGAAAAGTCTTTTATTCATATGTGTTTCCACTTAGCAGACGTGCTTGAGTTAACCGAATACCTGCTTAAGATGTGGTATTTGATGAGGTATACATCTGAATGGCCGTTATAAGGGATTCGTGATGATGTTGATCCGGGTGAATGAGGTGACGGAGACAACTTGCCAAATGTGGCGTATGAGCTTGATCAACTCTTTCTTTCTTAATGATAAAACGGTGATGGTATCTCATGAGATTAAGATTAGAGACTGATGATTGAAGTGTCATGCATTATCTTTATAAAATTGATTGATTCGGGTATGAGACCCACTGAAATAATACTTGTTGTTTACCTATGAGTAATGTTTAAAATGTTAATATGTCAAGGTGTTGTATGTATCATGTGTATGGTTGTTGTGTGATATATCCGTTGTCGGTATCTCACTCTTTCATTTCTACTTGTTATTCTCTCTTCCCTTTTGGTACCGCCGTATGTGTATAAGTTCGGATGGATCCCAATATCCCACTTGTGCCAACAATGTCGAAGACTGAGGTCTTTGACGACGCAGGGAATGTCGGGGCATGGATGATACATCCGGGGGCGACATCTGCCACATACCACGGAGCAATCACCACAACCAATTTAAATACTGACGGAGACCCAATCCGTAGGAGCCATACCGTGGAGACTAGGAGGGTAGCTCTGCCTCCGACTTGGTATTACCTTTACACACTGCGAGCTAACGGACTGCTACATGAGCCACCACCTCTAGACGTAGAGTCGGCAGCACCGGTTGAGGAGGATCCCGAGGAGGACCCTGAGGAGGACTTCTATGAGGTCATGGAGGAGGATGAGCCGGAGTATCACGTTATGGATCATGACGAAGGCGACGATTCCGTAGATGAGGGTGGCAACGTCATAGATCCATTACCTAATGTCTCGTCTCATGGGAGCATTTGTGGAGACCCTGCTTGCAGCTAGTGTCAGTAACCAGTTCAGAGCGTTTTGTGGATAATCTTCCGTCATCTGACTTTTTAGAGTTACCTTTTTTGGATGTGGTTCAAGAACCCCTTTCCCTGTGTCTTTACTTACTCTCTTTTAAGTTGTATATTCTAGACATCTAATTCTGTTGCAATGGCCGTTGATAAGGCCCTATCTTATGTACTGGAACTTGGCTCTCATTGGGACATGTATACATATATGTTGTCTTCAATTCATGTTCTGAGTGTTCATCATCTTTATCTTGTTTCATCCTTTCAAAAAAAAAAAAAACTACCGTTTTTAGTGTACTCATCCATCGAGAAAATGATACTTTCCGAAAATAACCAGCATTGTAAATCAGAGATATTTCCGGAATTGGGTAACCATGTGATACCGGGTTTTGGGTGTCACACTAGCCATTTCTTTGTAGCATACGATTAGTGTATTCACAAATATGCATATGACTAAGTCTATCTTTGTAGTGCTTTTCACAATAACAACATCTATGAGACAATTCCATTTGAATTGGGCAACTGCACTGAGTTGCAGGGAATGTATGTAACCTCACCTTTGTTATTAGACTCAAAAATGTTTTTTATGTTTTTACGTTTAAAGGTGAGGGAGTGTCAATTATGCTTATGTAACCATTGATCAAAAGGTTTTTTGGTATCATGTTCTGTCTCATGCATATGGTTATTGTATTTGCTCCCAGTATTGATTTGTTGAGGTGCTGCTCCTAAATGGATTAAGTTTGGACAAACAAATTTCTGTTTTGGTGGTGCTTCTTACTGTTTTCGTGACAAAGCAGATGTGGCTGGAAAGTTTCTTGACATATGTGTTGATGTGCTATGGTGTTGTGCCTAATTGGATTCAGTTTGGACAAGTCTATAGCAGTTTTGGTGGTGTTGCTTGCTGTCTCATGACCTTCTTTCCTTCATCATCATTCGACTGGAAGAGTTCCTTGTCATATGGTTAATTTCTCCTCTGTCTCGTACATGTTATTTAGTGGTGCTGTACAGGGGCTTGGTCCCTCTCTTTGTTTGGATACAAGTTTTTTGCATAGGTTTAGTTTGTCATATATGTTATTAGTTATTGTTATTAGTTATTAGTATTTAGTCTTTAGTATTTTTTTGGGGTTAGACTTTTGTAATAATCATATATTGGTCTAGATTAGGGGTCATTATGCCCTCTTACATTGGTATTCCCCTTTCTCTTACATTGGCCTTCCCCTTTCTTTCTTTTTTCTTCTCCTCTTTTTGTACTTACTCTTGTATATGAGTTAGAGTACCCCTTGTGCTTCCAATCAATATATGTTTTCGCTTATAAAAAAAATGCTTTTTATGTTTTTTTGATGACACTCTTGAAGTTAACAATAGTTGTTAATTTTTGTTGTGGATTTAATTGAATATATTTTGTTTTGATAAAATGATTTTTAGTATGATTTATTTGGAATATTTGTATGTCATGATTTAACTGTTTTATGAGCAAATATTATTGTCGATAAACTTTTTATTAATCAAATCATACCCGCTTTGAGTGGCAAATAATTTTAATATTTGGTGGGAACAGTAATTGCTGGGAAAAGCCAGCTAAAACATTTTGAGGCAAAAAAAAAAAAAAAGCTGGTAAATAAGCTTAGAAGACAATTCTGAAAACATATTTAGTGGCTATTAAAATTGCCGCTAAAGGTCATAATAATTGTCGCTATAACTTTTGACTTTTAGCCACAATTATTTGGGGCTTTACCAGCATTTCCTACAATTGTCGGGAAAGCTTTTAGCCACACTGGATACGCTGGCTAATATATAATTGCCGGTAAAGGTTTTGGCGGCCATTATTATTGCTGTTAAAAGCCATAATAATTGCCGTTAAAAATGCGTTTTGTTGTATGGGTCTCGGGATCTGGATAATTGGCATGTTATAAGTCTTTGAAATGAATTATTAAAACTCATAAAGTTAGAGTAATGATAGGTGAACATCCAAATGGGACACCTATTTGTGACACATGGTTAATCATGTATAAATATTTGGTTAATTCAGTTCATTATATGGTTAATGGGCTTATTTACTATAACCATGTAAATATTTGGTTAATCACATGCAAATATCTGATTAATTCAGTTCTTTATATGATTAATGGGTCATCATGAATTAACCAAATATTTGCACGTGATTAACCATATAATGAACTGAATTAACCAAATATTTATACATGATTAACCAGGGGTCCCAAATGGGTGTCCTATTTGGGTGTTCACCTATCATTACTCTAAAGTTAACCATGCGATAAGATAATAAAGATAATAATCAAGTTGGGAAAGTTTATTTTTGATTAATTTTAGGTACACACTACACGTTAAACAAAATCATTAGAATTAATAATGATCTAACTATTTTAGAAGGAAAATTAAACGACAACCTTGTATAAAAAACAAAATTTAAACCACAACCAATTTCCCTCTGTTTTTTCTTAATGAATTGAATACATCTTTATTCTGTCTCAGATTTAAAATAAATTAATTTATTTTGTAGATAATACTGTAATAAAAAAATAAGTAATTGTATTATTTGAATCTATACCTTTAATAAGGAGAATGGTTTGATTTTCAGGAGTTATGATGCATGTATAAACTTACATTCACGCACTCTTGAAATATATATTCTCATAAAGCTATTGGATAACAACTTAGTTTCATGGAAACTTATATTGAAAGGTTCAAATTGTGCGCATACTTTATATAGTTTGTACTAATATTTTTTTCTTCCTATTTTTAAAGTGAGAGAAACAAAACTCTAGACATATATTTTCATGAAAGCTATTGGATAGCACCTTAATTTCATGTTAACTTACTTTGAATGGAATGGTTCAAAATTATGCACATACTTCATATAGTTTGTACAAATACATTTTCCCCTTATTTTTGAAGTGAAAGAAACAAAACTCATTTGTTTTCTTGGTCTTATGATATATTTTTTTCACTCTTTAATTAGATGTAGGACAAATTTTTTTCTTGATTACAAAGGCAGTAAGTCTACCACTCTCCACAAGTATAAATCTTTTTGCACCAAAATGAATATTCCAGATAACTTGGTTTATTTAATGTTAAATTAATCATCACTTGGAACTGAAATTCAAGTAAAGAAATAATTTTAATTCGGTTGCTAACTCGAAGAATTTCTAATATTTGCAAATAGCATTAATTAGATTTTTTTTAGCTCAACCAAGATGGAAGCACAACTCAATTTCACACTCTTTGTAACAAGTAACAACTGCAGCGACACCATGTCCCAAAAAAAAAAAAAACTACAGCAACACTAGGAATCCCTGAACTCCATTACACAAGAAAACCAAAGGAAGACTAGAGAACAATATTTCAAACAAAAACATTTGCTTAAGGGACCTTCCAGGAAGCCAACTATAGAACATTCTAACCAAGCCAAAAAAACCTTGCAGTCGAAGAAAAATACCAAAGCAGAAGGAGACCTTAAAAACTAGCATAGACAAACTGTGTCATATACAATCCCTAAAGACATACAACTAGTTAAAACAAACTCCAGCAATACGAAACCCCCACATATTGCATCAAATGATGAGGATTTGTTGTCTCATTTTAGTGTATCATACTCTGTCCCTATCGATATCTTGCCACATAGGTTGAAATTTCTTGTAATTTTTAAAAATTAAAATATGTAGTAAGATATGATTGACGGGGACTGAGTGTGGTACACTAAAATGGGAGAAAAATTTTATATTAATAATCTAAATTTAATACTTTTCAATACAATAAATATATCAATTTTTTATACAAAATTGTCTCTTTTGATATCTTAACTAAGAGCACTGGTTAGTATTAAGTGGAGTTATTATTATTGTACCAAAAGATTGATCAAGGCATTACATAGCTGAAAACATTTGGAGTATGCAAATGCTTATTTCTGGTGATCCCAAGCAGAAACATTTTAGAGCCAAAGACATACAATACAAGAAGGAAACTGTTTAAACTCCACTAGACGTAGGTTTAGGCATGCATCCTTTTACTACTAGAAATCCATCTTTTTCGGACAGAATTTCAGACGGATTTCGGACGAAAATTGGACAAATTTCGGACGGATAATTCATTTCGGACGGATTTCGGACGGAATGACACTCGTCTGAAAAAGCCTCGTGGGAAATTATAAAATCCGTCCCAAATTATGTCCGAAAATATTTATAGACGGATTGCGGACGGAATATGGACAACGTGGAAATCCGGATTTTGGTTATTGTTCGGACGGATTTCGGACAGATTTATTTTTGTTTTCCAACGGATTTGGGACGGATGTTGTGATTTTTTTGGTTATTGTTCGGATGGATTTCTGACAGATTTATTTTTGTTTTCCAACGGATTTGGGACGGATTTCCCACGAAAGAATGAAAAGTCAGAATCTGTCACATGATGCCCATCACGGCCAGGCCGTGATGCCCATCACGGCCGTGACATGTCAATTGAGCCAGACCCCTTCTAGGCAGAATCTGTCACGGCCAGGCGACATACCATTTAGTGAAGCAATATTCAAGGAAGAAGCTGTCACGGCCAGGCCGTGATGCCCATCACGGCCGTGACGCGCATTTTATGGATGATTTTTGAAAAGCCCTATGTCCAAATGGGATAAGAATCATCAAACACCAAACATTTTTGAAAAACATACTACTATTATGATTTAGCATCAAACATCAACTTAGCCTTAGAACAAGCTACAGACAAAGGACGACTAACAAGTACAAACAATAGTATATAAATCCCATTTAATCGGGTTTCTATATGCTTCAAATTAGTCTCATTGTGCTCAAGCCTGCCTCCATGTCTTTGCAAAGGCTTTTCAATCTGCGCAAATGAACATTCAACAGAAATCAGATATCAAGAACTAAAAGCTAAAAGCAAAATAAAGAACTAAAAGCTAGATGCCAAAAACTATAAGCAAAATAAAGTGAAACAGCAAAGCCTAAAAATAAGGAGGTTGCAACCAGCCAAATGTAACACCCCCCATTAATTGAGCACTGACCAATGTCAGGATTCTCAGTCAATCAACCAACCAACAAATAATCCACACATAGCAGATATCCATACATCATAGTATAATCATGCTTTCACAGAAAACATTAAAAACCACATAACAGTCATATAACAACTTAATTTAACACCACACATCACAACAGATAAACTCAAATACAACGCACAAATAGCATGCAGTTACCGAAAATCCCTCAGGCAGTCTCCCCTTACCTTTGAAGACAAGTAAAGGATCCTCGTCTTAATGCTCATGTTAGCTCCAAGAGTGTAACTATCTACTCCATCAAGCAAGCATAGCCGTGTCAAATGTCTCAGAGAGGGAATCCAACAACGCGCAACAACCAGAAATCAAGAAATAAATTACACATGATCAAACACACATTCTAATTTGATCTAAACACTTAATCTTATTACCAAACAAGGTTATTTTCAAAGAAAATCATGTTTGAAGCTTACGCTTCACAATACCCTTTAAGGAAACTTTGTTTTGATTAAAGGATCATGAAAGAGAACTTGGGAATCATCAATTTAGAGTCCTAATTGCATTAAATCATAATTAATTTCACAAAAACATAACCAAATTCAAATAAAATCAAATTGGGGTTTAGGGCTCCTAAATACAATTTAGGGAAAACTCATTTTAACTAAAGAATAATGAAATTGTTTTAGGGAAACAATAATCCACAATCCCTATTTCATAAAGCAAGGTTTAATCTTAAGATTAAAATATGAAATCAGAGGGTTAGGGTTAGGGTTTCAAAATCAATTTGGGGGTTTTGAATCTGAGACACAAGAGAGGGTTTTGACTCACACAAGGAAGAAGAAGAAGTTGTGGTGGCTGTTGAGACCTCCGGCGTGGCGGTGGACGGCAGCGACACGGCGGCCAGTGGCGGTTCGAGGTGGTTCTCTACATCAACCATGGTAAAAGGAGATGAAAGGAATCATATGTGAAGGAGAAATGAAGATCTAATACTCTAGGGTGGTGAAACCACCATGAACGGTGCTTACCATGGTGAGGCGACGACGGTCTGACGCAGGACAACGGTAGCTCGGCTTCACTACTCCGGCGACGCGTGCAGGGACGCGAGACGTGACCGTCTCCTCCTCGTACGACGGTCGAGCGGCCGGCTGGGCTGGGCGGTGGCGCGATCTGGGCAGAGCAAGGTTGAAGGAAAGGAAGGTGGAGGACTTGAGTTGGAGGGAGGAAGAAGAAGAAGAAGGCATCAAGAAAAGAAAGAAAGAAAATAGTGAAAAGGGGGGAGTTTGACGTTAATAAGAGAGGGAGGAGAGAGAAAATCTTTTTTTTTTTTGTATTAGTGGGTATAAAATAAGTGATAAATATTAAGCCTAAAGTAAACATTTTTACTTTTTGGAATCTAAAAATAAAGATTGATAAATATATGATTTCGAAATTCAAATTAGAGTAAAGATTAATAGTTGAACTGATCAACTAAGAAAATACTCGGTCCAAAATTAATCTTCGATTAATGTCAAACCAAAATATTTTTAACTCTAAAATTAAATAGAATAAATATATGAAAATTATTTTCTCTTAATCATATTATTTAAAATATTTTTCTGTACTGGTATAATAGTGACAATAACGTAAATTATTGTCTAGTAAGCGTGCATTCACTGAAATAAATCAGTGCTAACGCACCCAATAAAATAATTTGAAGAGAGTAATTTAATTACTCAACTAAACCACATAACAAAATAAACTTAAACATCCAAATAAAATAATTAATCATATGTGTAAAAACTAGGGTGTTACAATACTACCCATCTTAAAAAATTTCGTCCTCGAAATTTGGTAGCTCAAAACTAAACAGGATTGTATACTCACACCTTGACCTTAAAATCTTACCTTGTATTCTCGCCGCTTCATTCCTTTCACCTATAACTCTATAATAGGATCGATTCTTATGCCATTCTATTTATCCTTTAACTACATCTGAACCTGAGTTATACATGATAAACTTCACGCCAAGAACCTAAGAAATTCAATCTTCTTATTGAAATTGAATCTTACCATATCCAACATACTCCGTTCTCTTCTTAATTCCTCTCGAATCTTTTGCCTACTTCGATTTCATATCCTTCATTTGCCTCTCATTTCAATTTGGCTATCAAGCCCCGTTAGTATCCCTAGGTTAAGAAATTTCCCATGCACATCTACCTTATTGTACAAGGAAAATACACAACTCCTAACAATTCCTTCATCTAAAGACAGAGCTCTATCACTTATGCAAGGAAGTGCTTGTATCATATATGCCCCTATCTTATATACTCTCGCAGCCGAGAAAAGAGATTATAAAACAGAGTTTCTCTAAGGCTATTACTCCTAGGAGTTGCACCAAAACAAAGCCAAGAAATCCGGGTGGACACTCCCCAATGGCAAATCTTGGATTTAAAATGTCCAGTTTCCACTATGGATTATCAACCACATATTTACCAGAATAAGACCTCAAAGATTATAAACATTTCGCCATAGCTTATCACACTCGAAAGACACAATCAAAACTTAATCGCCTCTTACCTCAAAATTTGTCTGCTATAGCAAAACTTCTTCAACACCTTATCCTCACGACGAACATCAAGTTCAACACTAACTTTACCCCATCATACATCAACTTTCAATTTAAAGTATACAATTGTTGTCTTAGTTTTCTTTGAACATATTCCACCACTCCAAATAATATGAAGAGAGTAATTTAATTACTCAAACTAAACTGGTACGGATTGCTTTAATAGGGATTGATTTCATTTTATTAGTCTAAATATGTTTTTTAATTTTTTTTTCATAAATTTACTTTTAAATTTATTAAGATCAAATATTTTAATCATATTTATAGGATAAATTATTTAATCTTTTTTCAAGTAAAATATAAAAAATAACAAATTCCGTGTGAAATCTGTCCGAAATTTTCGGACGGATTTCAGACGGATGTAAGAAATATAAACAAAACAACACAATCCGTGTGAAATCCGTCCAAAATTTTCGGACGGATTTCAGACGGATGTAAGATAAATCAAGGAAAATATAAAAAATAACAAATTCCGTGTGAAATCCATCTGAAATTTTCGGACGGATTTCAGACGGATCAAGGAAAATATAAAAAATAACACAATCCGTCTGAAATTTTCGAACGGATTTCAGACAGATCAAGGAAAATATAAAAAATAACACAATCCGTCTGAAATCCGTCCGAAATTTTCGAAAATTTTCGGACGGATTTCAAACGGATCAAGGAAAATATAAAAAATAACACAATCCGTCTGAAATCCGTTTGAAATTTTCGGACGAATTTCAGACGAATCAAGGAAAATATAAAAAAAAACACAATCCGTCTGAAATCTGTCCGAAATTTTCGGACGGATTTCAGACGGATCAAGGAAAATATAAAAAATAACACAATCCGTCCGAAATTTTCGAACGGATTTTAGACGGATTAAGGAAAATATAAAAAATAACACAATCCGTCTGAAATTCGTCCAAAATTTTCGGATGGATTTCAGACGGATCAAGGAAAATATAAAAAATAACACAATCCGTCTGAAATCCGTCCGAAATTTTCGGAAAATTTCAGACGGAAACATTTCCGTCCGAAAATTCCGTTCGAAAATTCAAGTTTTCTAGTAGTGTTTATGGGTGTGAACCAGGGTTCCCTTTTTGTCCTTGCTTGGACACTATCGGGTGATCTCGGAAATGGCCTGCATGCACTCTGTCACAAAATTAACAAGCCACAAGCCATCCCGTTAATTAATTATATAATTAAGTGTGAAATACAACTTAGTAATTTCGAACGGTTATAATAAATAAGAGTTACTCGTCGTGGCCACCGCGAAACCAAAAAGTGCTTGCAACGAAGGGATGAATGAATACCAGCACCAGGAAGAACACACATTGAAGAAACAATAAACGCTTCATATATGTCTCTGTGTGCGGATAATAAAACTTATATGTATTGTTGAAAGTGACTCAAAATTAAAGTTTTTTAAAAAAAACTGCATAATTTGGTGACCAGAAACCAGATAATCGATTATGGAGCTTCGGTCAAGAATCCTGAGTTTTTCCGAATAGTGGACAAAAGGTAGATAATCGATTACAGGGGGGCATAATCGATTACGGTAATCGATTATGAAATTCTGCATAGTCGATTATCGCGCGTCAGTTTCTATTTTAAAAGGTCTGTTACAGCAGATTGGGAAATGAGATCTGTGGTTTCTTGAGTGCGTTTCTCAGAGCGAAAGAGAGAGAAAAACCTAGAGAATACTATCATCTTGTATTGCTTTGATTCTATTTTGAATTGAGAGAAGAATCAAGAGATGATTAGAGAGAGATCAAGGGTTGTGTGAAAATAGAGAGATGAAAGACTTGGGTTTTCTTGTATGTTCATCTTGAGCATGGTAGAGTGAAGATTCAAGGGATCTCTATTGTAATCTTGATCAAAGTTCATAGTGGAGGAGGCTCTCTCCCTTGGATGTAGGTCACATTGGCTGAACCACGCTAAATTATGTGTGTGCTATCTCTATCTCTTCTTCCCTTTTTCTTTTCTGTGCAGTAATCGATTATCCACTTTTGCATAATCGATTATACTGCTTTGTTGCACCATATTACTTTGTTGTTTTGCATTTATACTTGCTGGTTGTTTGCTATAGTGTTTCTTCTACATTAGGTGTATTTGGTATAGGTCACAAAACTCTATTTCTTGGTACTGTGTAGTCTATATGTATTGTTTCAGGGATCTTATTTGGATTCTTTCATACATTGGACCGACAAGTGGCGCCGTCTGTGGGAATTGAAAGAAGAAGAAAGATCAAAAGTCTGGACAATGGGAAACACAAAGTATGACAGAGAGAAATTCTCTGGAAGTAATGACTTCGGGTTATAGAGGGTTAAGATGAAGGCAATCTTGATACAACTTGGATGTGTATAAGCTCTCAAGGGAGAGGCAAGGATGGTGGACACTCTATCACAAAAGGAGATGACTGACATGATAGAGAAGGCAAGAAGTGCAATTATTCTATGTCTTGGTGATAAGGCATTGAGAGAGGTTGCAAGGGAAAAGACGGATGTGTCTATGTGGGCAAGGTTAGAAACATTGTACATGACAAAGTCACTAGCGAATAGGCTATGCTTGAAGCAACTTCTATATTCCTTCAAGATGACGGAATCAAAGTCCATTCTGGAGCAACTCACGGAATTCAATAAAATTCTTGATGACCTAGAGAACATTGAGGTGAAGCTCGATGATGAGGACAAGGCATTGCTCGTACTTAATTATTTACCTAAATCCTTTGAGCATTTCAAGGATGCCATTTTGTATGGCAATGATCAAACCATTTCCTTGGATGATGTTCAAACTTCAATCCGAACAAAGGAGCTCCAGAGGCAACAAGAGTTGAAAGCAGAGAATAATGGTGAAAGCTTCAACATCTCAAGAGGGAGGAATGAGAAGAAAGGGTCCAAGAGCAAGAGGTCTAGATCAAAATGAAAGAGTCATTCCAAGTCAAAGCTCAAGTGTTTCAATTGCAAAAAAATGGGTCACTTCAAGAAAGATTGTCCTGAAAAGGTGGGCAAGGAATCAAGGAACTCCGCTGAGGTTGCAGTTGCTTCGGATGGCTATGAGAGTACCAGGGTGTTGGTGGTGTCAAGTTCAAAAACACAAAGGAGTTGGGTTATGGATTCCGGATGTTCATACCATATGTGCCCAAGGAAGGACTACTTCGAGACACTAGAACTCAAAGAAGATGAAGTGGTGCTTCTAGGAAACAATAAAGCATGCAAGGTACAAGGTATGGGAACTATTCGACTCAAAACTTCTGAAAATCATGAAATCTTTTTAAAGGATGTGAGGTATGTTCCTGAACTTAAGAGAAATCTTCTATCCATTAGCATGTTTGATGATTTAGGTTATTCCACTAAAATTGAACATGGTATGATAAAGATTTCTAGTGGTGCTTTAATAATAGCTAAGGGAACAAATAGAAATGGTTTATATATTCTTAATGATTCCACTATTATTGCACAAGCATCGGTAGCTAGCTAAACACCACATGATAAAACCAAGTTATGACACTTAAGGCTAGGTCATGTAAGTGAAAAAGGACCGATAGAATTGTCTAAACAAAACTTGTTAAATGGGGATAAATTGGAGAAACTAGAATTTTGTGATCATTTCATATTAGGTAAACAACATAGAGTTTCTTTTGGAACCGATATGTGTGTCTCTAGTAGACCTTTTGAGTATGTGCACTTGGATCTTTGGGGTCCATCAAGTGTGATGACTCATAGAGGGGGATCCTATTTTCTTACCATGATTAATAACTTTTCTAGAAGAGTGTGGATTTACATTTTGAAAAATAAATCCGAAACCTTTCAGAAATTCAAGGAATGACACACTCTTATAGAAAATCAACTAGGATCGAAAATAAAAGTTTTAAGGACTGACAATGGCCTGGAGTTTGTTTCAGAGCAGTTTAATGAGTTTTGCAGGAAACAGGAAATTAAATGGCATAGGACCGTGGCACGGATTCCTCAACAAAATGGTCTAGCATGAAGGATGAACAGGACTATTCTGGAGCGTGTTAGGTGTATGCTTTTGGGTGCTGGACTACCTAAGATTTTCTGGGGTGAAGCTGTAAATACTGCAGTGTACTTGATAAACAAATGTCTGTCTTCATCTTTAGACTTCAAGACACCTATGGAAGTATGAAGTGGTAAATCGATGGATAAATCTAATCTTAGGGTATTTGGTTCTTTGGCATTTGCTCACATCAGCATGGAGGACAAGCTTGATGCACGGGCGGTAAAATGCATCTTCATTGGGTATCCAGAAGGTGTGAAGGGCTACAAGTTATGGAAGTTGGAATCAAGTGGATCAAGATGCTTTGTAAGAAGGGATATCACATTTGTTGAGACCGGGATCGGTATGATGTTCAGTGGCTTGGAACAAAGCAGCTCAGATGAAACAGACCAGAAAGCTCAGTTTGAGGTGGACTTTCCCACCTCTAACATTAGAGAGGAAAGTCCACTACCAGCAGAACAAACAGATCAACAACCACCAGTAGTATCAGACTATCAGTTGACTAGAGATCGAGTTAGGAGGAATATTGTACCTCCTAAGAGATTTGGGTATGCTGACCTCGTTTGCTATGCTCTTAATGCGGCTGAAGAAATTCAACATCCAGAACCGAGAACTTTCAGAGAGGCTATGAAAAGCAAGGATAGTCAGAATTGGTTACAAGTGGTACAAGCAGAAATGGAATCCTTGGATAAAAATCAAACCTGGACACTTGTGGACTTACCCAAAAATCAAAGGGTAGTTGGATGCAAGTGGATCTTCAAGAAAAAGGACGGTATTCCAGGCATTGAGGAGGCAAGGTTCAAGGCAATACTGATAGCAAAGGGTTTTACCCAGGTTGAAGGGATTGACTATAATGAGATCTTTTCACCTGTGGTAAAACATTGTTCTATAAGGATATTGATGTCTATTGTGAATTAGTATGATTTGGAATTAGAATAGTTGGATGTCAAGACAACATTTCTATATGGAGATATAGAGGAAACTATCTACATGCAACAACCGGAAGGATATGCAGAAGATAAGACCAAGGCATGTCTCTTGAGAAAATCACTTTATGGGCTAAAACAAAGCCCTAGAGAATGGTACAAAAAATTTGATGATTTTCTCTTAAGAGTGGGATTTGAGGAGTAATATGATATCTGTGTGTACATACTAAGGAGAGAGGAGGAGTGTGTTCTTTTCTTACTCCTATATGTGGATGACATTCTTATAGCCAGCTCTAGCAAGGAAGAGATAAGCAAGCTTAAGGACCAATTGAATTCTGAATTTGAGATGAAGGATCTTGGTAACACAAAGAGGATACTTGGCATTAACATAGTCAGAAACAGAAAGAAAGGGGAACTATTACTATCTCAGCAAGGTTACTTGAGGAAAGTTGTAGAAAGGTATAGGATGCATCAATCTAAACCGGTTTCTACACCTTTGAGTAATCACACAAAGCTCTCTAATACTCAAGCTCCTAGCAATGACATGGAAAGAAGAAGAATGGATTCTATTCCTTATGCAAGTGGAGTGGGTAGCATCATGTATGGGATGGTATGTAGCAGACAGGATTTGGCACACGCCGTTAGCATTGTTAGCAGATTTATGGCGGATCCGGAGGATGCTCATTGGGAGGATTTAAAGTGGGTTCTAAGGTATTTGAATGGTTTTCTAAATTCTGGACTTATGTGCAAGAAGGCAGCTCAAGGAGAAGATGCTATTGTGGGTTATGTTGATGCGGATTATGCCGGTAATGTTGATACAAGGAAGTCTCTTTCAGGGTATGTGTTCACTTTGTTTGGGACTGAAATTAGATGGAAGTCTACTTTACAACCCGTGGTTGCGTTGTTAACTACACAGGCAGAGTATATATCTCTTGCGGATCGAGTAAAGGAAGCTCTATGGTTAAAAGGGATGATTGGTGAATTCAGAATTATGCAAAAGAGTGTGACTGTTCATTGTGATAGCCAAAGTGTTATTCACTTAGCTAATCATCAAGTTTATCATGAGAGAACAAAGCATATCAATATAAGGCTTCATTTCATTATTAGAGATGTGGTTGAATCACAGGAAATTCAGATTGAGAAGATAGCTTCAGAAGACAATCCAGCGGATGCATTCACAAAGTCACTACCGAGAGCAAAGTTCAAGCTTTGCTTGGACTTGATAAAATTCATTGAAGCATAATTCCATAAGTGGGAGAGCCACCACTACAAGGTTTAACTCAATCCTCTGATTTGGAGTCAAGGTGGAGTATTGTTGAAAGTGCCTCAAAATCAAGGTTTTAAAAAAATACAGAATTTGGTGACCAGAAACCAGATAATCGATTATGGAGCAGCCATAATCGATTATGGAGCTTCATCCAAGAATCCTGAGTTTTTCAGAACAGTGGACAGAAGGCACATAATCGATTACGGGGAGGCCATAGTCGATTACGGTAATCGATTATGCAATTCTGCATAATCGATTATCGCACGTCAGTTTCTATTTTAAATGGTCTGTTACAGCAGATTGGGAAATGAGATCTGGGGTTTCTTGAGTGCGTTTTTCAGAGCGAAAAAGAGAGAAAAACCTAGAGAATACTATCATCTTGTATTGCTTTGATTCTATTGTGAATTGAGAGAAGAATCATGAGATGATTAGAGAGAGATCAAGGGTTGTGTGAAAATAGAGAGACGAAAGGCTTGGGTTTTCTTGTATGTTCATCTTGAGCATGGTGGAGTGAAGATCCAAGGGATCTCTATTGTAATCTTGATCAAAGTTCATAGTGGAGGAGGCTCTCTCCCGTGGATTTAGGCCACATTGACTGAACCATGCTAAACTGTGTGTGTACTATCTCTATCTCTTCTTCCCTTTCTCTTTTCTGTGCAGTACGTAATTGATTATCCACTGTTGCATAATCGATTATACTGCTTTGTTGTGCCATATTACTTTGCTGTTTTGCGTTTATACTTGCTGGTTGTTTGCTATAGTGTTTCTTCTACATTAAGTATATTTGGTTTAGGTTGCAAAACTCTATTTCTTGGTACTGTATAGTCTTTGTATATTGTTTCAGGGATCTTCTATATATATATATATGGAGGCCTTTAAGGAAGCACAAGGCTAAATGGCTAATATATACTCGAATGTGATGGAAGAACTAGATGTTATGTTTATCACATTTTTCCATTTACACACATACATACATACATACATACATACATACATACATACATACATACATACATACATACATACATACATACATACATACATACATACATATATATATATATATATATATATATATAGATATACACTTACTGTACACATCTAGGTATATCCTAGTTGAGTCATTGTATGTATTGTAATATTGTATTGCATGTATGCATTGTGGTTGCTGCTCGGTCTGAAATGAAAAAGTCAGTAAACGCGTTTTAGGTGAGTCTTGTGAAGAATCCATGGATGTGAGGGATAGAGATCATACTCATAGGAGAGATAGAGAGCATATGTATACTCATGTGGTAACATATTGATTGATTGAAAAAGATTAAGAAATGAGATACATGAGGCTCTATTTATAGAGCTAGCTAACTAACACAATTAACCCCCTAACAAACTATTAACAACTTGTAACAAACTCTAACAAATTTATTTATACTCTTAACAGCCCCCCTCAAGCTGATAAGTGGTATCACCACAATCAAGCTTGAATTATAGAAAACAAAAATAAAAAATAAAAAATAGCAGACTAAAGTATGAAACTCATAATGGAACTGATAAGAAAGCTACTGATGGACTAGGCCCAAGCCCACGAACACCATTGATGCGGAACCGTGAGATCCAAACAGCCAAACCCTGACGTTAGGAAAACCAAAGGCAAAGGGAACGCAAGAGACTTCTGGAACGAAAGCAAGAATTTCCGAGGCGGCGCCTGACGGGGTGTTGTGGACGGCGACGACATCTCCGCCGGGATCGAAGACGAAGGTTGAAGAGGCGGTCCACCCAACAGTCTTCTCCGGCGACGGCACAACGATTCCAGATAGAAGCTTCCCGAGCTCGAACCAAGGAGAACGAGAATTCCCTAGGCGGCTCACGGTGAAGTCGTAGACGGCTGTGAAGGTTCCGCCGGGATCAAAGACAGCGATGCAGCTTTCGACAGCGAACACGATGGTCGTGCTTTGTCGCTCCTCCAGAACGTCGATGTCTTTTCTCGACTCGCTGGTGGAGAACCAGTGAACGAAGGGCTCGACTGCAATGGCGGCGCAGGCAAGACCGTAGTCTGGATTGCAGAAGGACAAAGAGGAGATGATGCGGTTTGTGAAGGCGATGCCGAGATCGACGCGATGGCGATTGAAGGCAGGGGCGGTGTTTTCAGAAACTTGATTTACCGTAGCAAAACAAATCGTAACCAGGTTCAGGTTGGACTCAAGAACGTCAGATCCAAAGTTGCAGAAGAGATTGAGGAAGGAGGTGATGATCCGATTTGTGATAGTGATGCGGAAATCAGGGTGATGACGCTCCGAAACCAGATCCACGACGAGCCCCTTGGGTTTCTAGGATGCTTCAGAGATGGCAAACCCAGATGCAAGATCAGAGAAACTTCTTCCCTGCGATTTGGTTGCTTTTTCTTCAACAATCACTTATGGATCCAAGAACAGTTGCGCAGCATCTAACTGAGATGAGTCTCCATTAGCCTTCTGTTTGAAGGTGCTAGAACGTGAATTGACGAGGACGCAGGTGATTTCCCCAATTTTGATGGTGGATCCATCAATTGTTGGCTTGATCAGCTTGATCGAAGTCATCGGAGCCACAGACATTGCATCAAGATCCAAGTCTCCGAAACTGCCGAAATTGAGATTGCAGTGGCTGGCCTCCATGACTGCAGATTCAGTTGATGGTTGTTGCAGTGATGGAACTGCTATGGCCTCCTCGTCTGTGTTGCTGATGAATTCTTCATCACAGTTTGAAGCACAACCTTCAACAGAATCTAAAGCCTCCTCTTCCTCACTATCCGAATCATCACTGGAAGCCTCCTCAGGGTATCTCTCTGATACCATGTGAAGAATCCATGGATGTGAGGGATAGAGATCATACTCATAGGAGAGATAGAGAGCATATGTATACTCATGTGGTAACATATTGATTGATTGAAAAAGATTAAGAAATGAGATACATGAGGCTCTATTTATAGAGCTAGCTAACTAACACAATTAACCCCCTAACAAACTATTAACAACTTGTAACAAACTCTAACAAATTTATTTATACTCTTAACAAGTCTCGTTGTATATATTGTTTATTGTACTTTCTACATGCTGGTGCTTGATCGATCTCAACTCTGAAATCTATAATATCAGAAGATAATTGCTAAGAAATGGAGCTTTAGTTGACGTTTTGTCATTTATAGTTCTATTTTAACATTTTTTAATTCATGATTGACTTTATGTCATTTGTGACATTTTTTAATTCATGATTGACTTTTTGTCATTTGTTTACTAGTATGATATATATATATATATATAATATCATACTAGTTTCTGTTCAAAAATGCTAAACAGACACACAATTTCGGACAATATACGGTATACCGTATGAACAGTGTCGCACAGTGCGGCACTGTAGATGTACTGTGAAGCACTGTTCACAGTTTTTTTTTAAATTTAAATTTTTTTTGTAAATAAATTTTTTGATTAAGTATGTGTCAATATCTGGTGAACCGGGTACAAATATCTGGTGAATTCAGTTCATTATCTGGTGAATGGGTTTTTTTGAGAAATAATTTTTTTGATTAAGTATGTGCAAATATCTGGTGAATCCGGTATAAATATCTGGTGAATTCAGTTCATTATCTGGTGAATAGGTTTTTTTGAGAAATAAATTTTTTGGTTAAGTATGTGCAAATATATGGTGAATCGGGTATAAATATCTGGTGAATTCAGTTCATTATTTGGTGAATGGGTTTTTTTTATAAATAAATTTTTTGATTAAGTATGTGTAAATATCTGGTGAATCGAGTACAAATATCTGGTGAATTCAGTTCATTATCTGGTGAATGAGTTTTTTTGAGAAATAATTTTTTTGGTTAATTATGTGCAAATATCTGGTGAATCCGGTATAAATATCTGGTGAATTCAGTTCATTATCTGGTGAATAGCTTTTTTTGAGAAATAAATTTTTTGGTTAAGTATGTGTAAATATCTGGTGAAACATGTACAAATATCAGGTGAATTCAGTTCATTATCTGGTGAATGAGTTTTTTTGAGAAATAAATTTTTTGGTTAAGTATGTGCAAATATCTGGTGAATCATGTACAAATATCTGGTGAATTCAGTTCATTATATGGTGAATGGGTTTTTTTGAGAAATAAATTTTGGTTAAGTATGTGCAAATATATGGTGAATCATGTACAAATATCTGGTGAATTCAGTTCATTGTTTGGTGAATGTGTTTTTTTAGAAATAATTTTTTTTTTAAAAAAGTCAAAATTTAAAAAAAAAATAAAAAAAATTGCTGCTACAGTATAGCTACAGTGCGCTACTGTAGCAGTGTCGCGTATGTTATCATTTTTCCGTGTCTGTTCAGCACGGCTGTTTCTGTTTGCTAATATTTTAAGTATTTAAAATTTTTAGAATGTTTTATAACACGAAGATAAATTTGTAAAACGATATACGAATTTAGTCAGTCACTTTTATATAATTTCATTTCATTGTTGATCTAATTAGTATGGGTTCACATGACGTTCTTATCTTGATTTTTAATGGTCCACGAATTTTGTATGTAAGACTTTTCAAGTTGCACATCAGTACTATTAAAATTTAAAGGAAAATAATAAATGGTAGAAAATTTTGTTTGTGAAATGATGTACGAAACTATAACCATGCAGTAAATTGTTTGTGTTTTATCATGTAACTAATCTAGGCTTCAAAATATGATATATGTTGAGATTAATTCAGTTAGCTGAAATTAGTCAAAGTAGTTAAGTAGTTAGTTTGATAATTAGAGCTGTTATTAGTTAGTTAGCTTTTGTATTTGAGCCTGTAACAAACTGATTGTATTGTGTAGATGATAGTATCTGTAAAGTCTATATAAGACTTAGCATATATGAATGAATAAAATTTAGTAGTGTGAAATACATTCAGTAAAATCAATTTCTTCTCTCTCTAATTCTCCAATTTCTCCTGATCTTCTGAGTGAGTGTGTGAGGCATTTCCTTCTATATATCATCAACAATCTAATCGACACATGCTACTAATCTGTGTTTGCATGTACAAATAGTATTTTCCCTTTTTTTTTTAATAAGCCAAAAGGTATATTGATAGGGGTACCCCAACCCATATACAACAAATTGTAAGAAGAAAAAGATATGGCAAATGTAAGTAACACTACAAAAAAACAATTGTTTAGCGACCGTAATTTTCGGTCGCTAAACAGTGTAAATCGGTCGCTATTTATTATATCGACCGAATCGGCGACCGATTTATAGTGGTAGCTGAATACCTGGTCGCTAAAGTTTTAGCGACCGAATTAATATTTCGGTCGCTAATTAGAGACCGTAAATTCGGTCTCTAAATAATAATAAACGGTCGCTATTAGGTTGGTCGCATTTTTGGGGTAACCATTTCTAGCGACCGATAATCGGTTGCTAATTCGGTCGCTAAATTTGGTCATTGTTAACCTATATTAGCGACGGATTTTCGGTTGCTATACCTCATATGTAAATGTTAAATAAAGTTTAGCGACCGAATTATTGGTTTCCAATTCGGTCGCTAAACTGGTTATTATTTTTAAAAAAAAATTAAAATTTTTAAAATAAATTTTTTTTTCTGATTTTCTTTAAACGTTAGCAAACTTACTAATAAAACACACCAAATTACTTATGAAATATACAATCATAAGAAAGAATAAATATATATAAAAAGAATAATCCAAAATGTCGTACAAGAATCGTTTAAAGTAAAAAATATGGAGGAAAAAAATCAGTCATGATGAGGGGGAGATGGAGGAATCCAATCATCCTCAGCGTCCGTACCACCGCCATCTGCTAGCTGATCATCCTCTGGAGTAGCAGCATCAGTAGCTGGCGGCGGAACTGGAGGAGCGGCAGCAGGCGGCACAACCGTCAGAGCGTCATCCCGAGCAACTGGAGTATGGATCCTCATCTGCTCCAACACCAGCCGCAGTGTCTGGCCCTGCTCGATGCTCGTCTGCATCAGCTGCTGGTGTGCCTGAGTCAACTGTGCAATCTGGTTCGCCATCTGCTGCTCTCTCTCACTCTTCTCCCGAAGCTCCGCGTTCAGCTGCGTGATGGTGTTCTGCATTTGGTGGAACTGCTCCTGAGGGATGGTATCAGCGCAGGAAGGAGCAGGCGTGCCGGACGATGAAGCGATGAACTCGGCTCCTAGGTGTTCGAGGCCATACACGTGCCCCTTCTTGTTCCTGCCCCCGACGACCTCCAAATAAATGGCATTATCGTCGACGGAGACAGGAGAGCAGGGCCCATCACCAGTCAAAGCCTCATCTTGTGACTGTGAGGCACGTGATATGGCATCGTCCTTCTTCTCGTTGAAGCCCACCTACAAAGTATAGTTGAAGAGATTTAGTTAAAATTATATCCAATATTAACAAATCATTTATAATAAATTACAAGTAAACACTAAATTAATTTTTTGCTTACAGCATAGTTACGGGCCTTGTCGTTGACCCATGTCCCCGACTTCAACTTCTTCGTCCTCTCCACCAACTCCATAGCAGTGGGGGCCCGTTGTTTCTGTGCTTTCTGCACATAAAAATATAATCTTAAATTCATAAGAATAATTAAAAATGAAAACTAATTAATTAAATAGTATATTAAGTCAAAAGTTTAATGTATTACCAGCTCGTCGTAGTGGGCGACGGCTGATTTAGACCCACCGGTCCAAGCACATGCGCCACCATCAGAAGCTCGATTACGCCAAGCTGTGGCCTGGATCTCCTGGAACTTCTCGAGGCCCAAGATCTGGTCCAGCTGCCTCTTGATCTCAGGATCCACCCACCTCCCCTTATTTTGACCCTTCCTCAGCTTGTTCATCAGATTCTTCATGACCAGGGACCCTTTATGCTCAAATATGTCCCTGACGAGAGCCTCTATAGCTAAGTCCCACCTATACTCTTTCTGCAACTTACAGTTGTTAGGAAATTCGTGTGTACAGATATATAATGTAAATTTAATTTAAAAAACTTAATAAATTGTTACCTTAAACTCTAGAAACAACTGATCCCTATGGCCTAGTGGGATGGCCTTCCATGTAGGCCATAGACCATCAAACTTGCGTCGCAGGATCTTCGATATCGAATCTGAAGGGCCCTTCACGGGCAAATAGCTGCAGCAAAATTAGAGCATTAATAAATGTTATAATTAAATTTAAAAAACAAGTAAATAGAAATTAACGATACTTTATATATATTAAAAAATTAAATTAGCATACTCGTTATCCCCCCTGGGGATAAGAAGAATCCTCCTGTCGGATGGACCACGACTCTCCTGTCCCGATGATGATGATGGTCCTATCGTCGTAGGTATGGATGATGAGGGTGCAGCCTGTGTCCCGACCACATGAGGCTGGGTGGGGGTGCAACTCCATCACCCCGAGGTGTCCCGTCCACAGAGGTGCTGGTAGGGTGGTCTCGATCTGAAGGCTGTGGGTCGGCCGACGAAGGGACTCTCGCAGCACGACCTCCACGACGACTCCTACCTCTAGAGGAATCTGCCATCTGTGAAAAAAATGAAAAGATGATTACACAATAGTGTAAATAATACAAAAATAAATTACCTAATAAGTAGAATGACATTCACACAATGAATTATGACATAAATAAATTACCTAAGTAGAATCTCCGTCACTAAATTCACCCTCACTCTCATCAGTATCACTTGATCGGAATGTACCTTCGCTAGATGCGTCCAACTCGGATTGATCCATTAACTCTCTTTCAACTTCTTCCCCATTTCCGGAAATGTCCGCCAGAGAATTAACAATAATGTCCGGCGTAATTTGCAACGGTACGTGGGGTCTTGAAAACTCATCATCTTGGTACGGAGCATCTTTTTCAGGCTGGTTGATTACATTATCAGTAATTATAATGCGAGCCTTTATCTTAATAACACCCAACCAGCCATGATGTCCTTCGAGATATGGCGAGTAATAAACCTGCTCTGCCTGTTGTGAAAAAATGAATGGGTCGTACGCCTTGTTATACCTTCGAGACAACCTAACTTGAACAATACCATAATTTTTATCTATTTTTGTCCCTACGTCAAGAGTAGGATCAAACCAATCACACTTGAAGATAACTAATTTCATCACGGGGAAATCGGTATAATCGAGTTCAAGGATGTCAGTTAGAACCCCATAGAAATCATCCTCTACATTGCCATCAGTGGCTCGCACACAAACACCATAGTTACACGTCTGCATTCCTTCATTCCATGTTTTTGTGTTAAATTTATATCCATTTACAATATAAGTATTCCATGATGTAACCCATCTGTTAGGCCCCCATGCCAAATTTGTCAACAATGGATTTTGAACATTGTTTTCTGGATCTAGTACCTAAAAAATCAAATATTATATTATTCTTATACATGCTATATATTTAAGGAGATAAAATGTATTTCAACAAATGAAGATGCTTAACCTACATATTTACTGAACCACGTAGCAAAGTCAGAAGTAATTTCTCGAGCAACCTGATCGTTTGAAATGTCAGGTTGGAGATCCCTTAGAAAATTGCTGTACATCCTACATATGGGAGATTAACAGCAGGACGATTAATAATCATAAATGTCAATTGAATTTATT
Source organism: Sophora flavescens (assembly GCA_030762895.1). NCBI lineage: Eukaryota > Viridiplantae > Streptophyta > Magnoliopsida > Fabales > Fabaceae > Sophora > Sophora flavescens. Next base: position 2,076,292 of record JAUPTC010000016.1, read on the forward strand.
AAAGACGTTGTAGAAACTTACTCTAAATATGGCGCCACCTCTTCACAATTTTGAAGGATATACAGATGAGCAGCATTAATGTCACGCTGCTCCAAGAAATATCCTTTTGATTTGCCACTAAATCTGCCCGGATAGTTGAATATTGATATAGGAGGACTAGTTGAACATCCTTCGCCCGAATCAACGTTTCTAGGCATCCTTGTCCTTCTCGTGTTAACTTCGTCCGGATAGTAATAAGAGGCAAAAGTGGAAGTCTCCTCTACTAAGTATGCTTCACAAATGGAACCCTCCACTCGTGCCTTGTTCTTGACTTTGTGTTTAAGGGAGTGCAGGAACCTATTACAGATGGATACATACAAATAATTACTAGTTTTAGGGAAATCTAAACTACGCTCTCGTGTTCGTGAATTTCATATGTATTAAGTAAAATAGTTGATGTTGTTTACCTCTCAAATGGATACATCCAGCGGTATTGGACTGGGCCACCAACTCTTGCTTCGTAAGGTAGATGAACTGGCAGGTGTTCCATGGAATCAAAGAAACTCGGTGGGAATATTTGCTCCAGCTTACATAACAAAACGGGTATCTTGGCTTCCATATCCTTTAATTGATTCACATTTAGTGTTGTCGATGTAAGCTCCTTGAAAAAGTGGCTAAGCTCAACAAGTGGGTTCCAAATTTGCTTCGGTAATACGTCGAACGCAATTGGAAGCAACCGTTGCATGAACACGTGGCAATCATGACTCTTCATTCCATGTAACTTTGCTTCCTTAATGTCAACACATCTACCCAGATTGGAAGCATACCCATCTGGTAACTTTAGTTCTTTAACCCACTTACAGACGGCCACTTTCTGTGTTTTGCTTAGTGTATAACTTGCCTTCGGTTTGATAAGTCTGTGACGACCACCGTCCTGCAACTCAAGCTCCTTCCGATTACAAATTTCAGCCAGATCCAATCGGGCTTTATTTGTATCCTTTGTCCTCCCCTTGATGTCCATCACAGTGTCAAACACATTCAAAAACACATTCCTCTCAGTATGCATGACATCAATGTTGTGACGAAGTAGCTGCGTCCTCCAATACGGCAACCTCCAAAATATACTTTGTTTCGTCCAATTATGGTTGATGCCATAATCAGGAATATGTTCTCCTTGGGATTCATGGACGAGCGGTAAGTACTGTACTCTACGCCATACATTAGGACCAGTCAAACGTGGTGGAGGCGGTGTTGTCTCCGCACAATGCTTCTTGAATGCATTCTTGTTCCGCCTATAAGGATGATCTTCTGGAAGGAATTGACGATGACAACCAAAATATGAGATCTTTCGACTGTTTTTAAGCATGAATGCCTTCGATCGCTCCATACATATTGGGCATCCAAGCTTCCCCACGGTCATCCAACCCGACATCATCCCATAGGCGGGAAAGTCGTTGATCGTCCACATCAAAGCTGCTTTCATGATGAAATTCTTCCTCAAAGATACGTCATATGTCAACACACCATCATTCCACAGCATCGTCAACTCATCTATCAGCGGCTGCAAGTACACATCAATCTTACCTTTTGTATTAGACGAACCCGGAATTATGACTGTTAGGAATATAAACTCCCGCTTCATGCACATCCCCGGGGGAAGATTGTACGGAGTCAGGATAACCGGCCAACAAGAGTATGCTTTTCCAGACTGCCCAAATCAGACATTCCGAGGGTCCTGCGAAAATGCCATATGAACCCTATCAAAATGCTTCCAAGCTTCTCCATCAGATGGATGACACAAGACATCTTGCTCCCTCTCATGCTCACTATGCCACCTCATGTGAGCTGTAGTGGCCATCGAAGAGTACAATCTTGTAAGTCTTGGAACGAGTGGAAAGTACCGCATCTTTTTTAGCGTCCTCTTCTTCTCAATGCCCATCCTAGTGGTTGTCTTATACCGATCCGCACCACAAAATCGACAACATGTCATGCTTTCCACTGAATCATCCTTATAGTACAACATACATCCATTCGAGCAACAATCAATTTTCAAACACCCCAGACCCAAAATTTCCACAGACTTCTTAGCATGATAAAAACTAGAAGGCATCCGATTGTCTTCTGGAAACGCCTTGGACACTGACCTGGTGAGGCGATTAAAACAGCCTTCTTGCATATTGTAGTCAGATTTGATACTCAACCATTCCATGCACATCAACAACTCTGTGTACTCCTGACATCCTTCGCACAATGGAGATCGTGCAGTACTCAGCATATCATAGAATCTTTGAGCTTCGGGATTCGGATTATCCTCTATGTATTGGGAACCCATTCCACCATCTTCTCCCCCATCTTCTTCTAGTACAATACCAACCGATGGTCCAGCATGATCCATTATCATCTGCTCGTATGGATTCAATTCTTCCCTCCGGTCACCACTTCCATAGTACGAACCTTCAAACACAATACATCCACTAAGTATAAATGATCACCGCCCAGCCGTATAAATCTTTCCTGGTTAACAACAAACTCTATAAATCCACCCACTCCAACTCTATACTCTTCCCTAAGACGTTTATTCCGATCCAACCTACGATACATCCATTTCCGATTCTCCGGAATATCCATTGCTGGCAATTAAATAGCCTGACCAATCCTACAATAACACATATATATTACGGTGCATTCCAATAACTCCATCAATCTCGTTCTTATGACAAGGTATGAACCTATCCTATTCGATAAGAAACCTTTACCACACTCGGCTAATAATAGTTATTCCCATATTCAAATACCTTATACTTGACAAAATTTTGGCAGTATTTCCCATTGGTCTCCAAGTACATGACTCGAGCACGGTGAGAATCACCGCGATCAAGTATGCACCAGGAGAACAAAAGGAAATGCATCAGATCGAGATTTCAACAAGTATATAAGGCATTTGAACATTGAAATGACTATTGTACGAGTGCAAAAAAGGTTTTTTCCCAAACTGTCCCCCTTGGACAATTCAAGATTCAATACAATGAGCATGCGTACCCTGAGAAGGTATGCATGCTCATTAATATTGAATCTCAAATAGGAAACTAAGGCTTTCGTAACTTAGTAATTAACTCTAGCAGAAAATAAAACCATTGACTTATAAGGATTGCAGCATACTTCAACAAATGTATATTGAAGCATAATTCAATACAAACTTAGATAAAATATAGTAGCAAACATCCTATTGAGCTTCGCTCTCCACTAACAAGTAACACATAATTGTCAAACGCATGCATAACTTCTAAATTAGCAACACACAACAAGCATCCCGCCTTTTTGATAGGATCACATCCTATTGAGCTCTGCTCTCCACTAAGGCTATTCTAACTCATTAACCATAACAGAAGATACAAATGTAACTCTATATACGGAGCACAATTTTAGCGATAAAAACGCTAATAAGGACATAAAAATGGCAATCAAGGCATAAAATTGACACATCCATCCTATTGAGCTCTTGATAAGCCTCTGGCTCATCTAGTTTTATAACTAGAAAAAGCCATGGTTTTGTGCTAATTATATCTCGTTTTCACCCAAATTGGATTTAATTGTCCTCAAGCAACACTTTGAGTCTCTTTAAGTAGTTTTTAGGATATGTTAGCTAATTTTGAGTCAAATAAAGCATTTACTGCTATCTTATAATTTCAGGTTAAAAGGGAAGCTCTTAGAGTCAAGGAAGATGAAGAAAACATGAAAAAGGAATTCTGGGACTTTCGCCTCGCGAGACAGGATCTCGCCTTGCGAGCCTGAAGACCAGTCTGAACAGCAACAGTCACCTTTCTGCCTCGCCTCGCGAATCATTAGCTCGCCTCGCGAGAGAACCAATTCCTGAAGATCAGATTTTTAAGATTCGCCTCGCGAGCTATGTCTCGCCCCGCGAGAGCGCGAAACTCAACCCCTATTTATAGGCTGTTCTGATGCAGAATTGAGAGCTTTTAGTTGGGCACTTGGAGGCACTTGGAGGCTGCGGCTGGACTAGGGTTCCAACTCTAAAAGGGGATGTTTTCCTTGCTCTGGGAATGGAAGGAGATTGGAGGATTCTTCTATGAGTGTTCTTCATCTCTTCTCTCCTTCTCTTTTGTATTGTCATTTATCATGAGTAGTTAAATCCCCTTGTTGTTGGGGTTAGATGTAGCTTTTCTGAACTTGTTTGTATTTGATTTGGTTTCAATGCAAGTTTCTATTTCTTTATGAGTGTCTGATTCTATGCTTAATGCTTTTCTTGGCTTAGCTACCCATGGAATGATTTGTTGCTTTGATAGACAATTGAAAGATTGATGTTAGGGCATGCTCATGAATCAAATGCCAAGTAGTTCATGAACTTATACATAGGTCTTGGGGTGCTTGCAATCTTATAAGTCTTGACTCTTAATGCAAAATCTCAGGTTATTCCACCTAAGACATTAGGGTTTGAGTATTTAAAATGGCTTGATTGTCATAATTGAATTAGGACTTGTGTTGATAACCATTTCATTGCAATTAAGGAAGGATTAGTGTAGTCTAACCCTGACAATTTTAACCGCATTTCTGTTGCCCTCCAAGTGTTCGATAAAAGTCCAAAAAGACCAAAAATATTGTATTGCTTTTGTTTCTTTATTTTATGATCTCTTCATACCATAGTTTATTCTAGATAGTTGTTGAGTTTGTGAATTGGTAATTGGCAACCGATCCCTGAGTACAATATCTGGTTCTTACCACCGTATTACTTGTTTGCGACAAGGTGCACTTGCCTGTTTTAAAAAATACGCATCAAGTTTTTAGCGCCGTTGCCGGGGATTGGCTTTGCCAATATCAGTAGTAACAAGGGAGACAACTAATCTAGACACTTTTATTTTATTTTTCTGTATATATTTGATCTCTTTCTTTTGTTAGTTTTGTGTATATTTGAATTTGTGTTTCTTTAATCTTGGGCCTTATTTGTCTGTGAGGTGGAAATTGATTTGACAAGATCATGGACTACAATTGTTACCATCCATCTGATGCAGAAATTGAGATGTCTGAGCTTCAGCTGCGGGCAGATATGCTAGAATTGGCCATAAACATCCAACAAGTGAGTAATGAGTTGTCAAGTGCAACTGTCTCTCCTCCACCAGTGGTAGGCTATTCTGAATGGGGAAATAAATTGCCCAACACTTCCACTCCATGGTGGGGGAATCCTCCAAACAATACTTGGATTGATCAAGAGGAACATTGGGAATCTTCCGCACCTTCATATCAACCACAACCATCTCAATGGTATGATGAGCCATCACCATTGGAAGTTGCTTGGGAGAACTTCAAATCCGAATTCGCAGTCAATTCTGAGCAACCTATTCCGGATGGTCAGTCTCAATTAGAGGGTATTTTGGAGAACTTCATGGTAACAACAATGGAAAGTTTAAAAAATCAAGAAGATACCATTCGAAGTCTCGGGGTACGTATTGAGGAACTCTCTACCCAACTATCCGAAATGCCAAATGGGAACTTGATGGATTATGATGAAGATGATGCAATGATGGATGATGAGGAAGATGAAGAAGTGGGAGCAACCATATTAAGAAATGAAGACCCTGTTTGTGAGAACATAGTTGCACCATCTCCCATTTAACTATTGACTAAAGAGATTGAGATGAAGAGACATTTGGAGGACATCTATTTCACCATGCTTGGGGATGATGAAGAACTTTTGGAATTAGATGATTCTATTGGTTCCAATGCATGTGTTGAATGTGATGGGAGAAATACTTGTGTGGTTTGTGCTGAGATTTCTGCATATTTGGAAGGTGATGGATTTGGTGATTCAGTGAATGAAGATTGTGTAGAAGCCAAACCATCACCAGTGATCCTCTCCACTTGTTTGCCACCTCACATTTTGAAGCAGTCAACGATGGAGTTCATGCCTCTGCCTGAGAAACCGGATGTTGCATCTTTAAATATGAAGGCACCATGGCCAGTCCAAGAGGTTGAACCCCATTTTTATTGGGAAGATTTTGTTGACAAAGAGGTCATCTTTGACCCGAGATGGAGTGAGAAGTCCTTCCCAATTGAAGAAGTCACCATGATTTTCAAGCGCTCACTTCCATATTTATGCTGCAGGCCATGGGATCCGACAGGATCATATTACACTTTGAGCATTCCGTGGCCGCTGTATCACAAGCAGTGGGACCCCGGTGGAAGTGCTTTCATGAGTTTTTTCTAAACCTTTTTCTTTTTAATTATCTTTGCTTTGTTTTACTTTGCTTCGAGTCATATATGTGTTGATTGTTGTGTCGGTGAGCTTGATGGATTTTAATTGAATTCAGCATAGATTGATTGCATGTTATATGTTGATTTTTGATGATTTCCCCTAGGATTTGAAAATTGAAAATTGATCCCCATGTGAAAAATTGAAAATTGAACTTTGAGAAATTTTGTTGTGATTGCATGATTTGTGTTAAGTTTGGGGGTGAAAGGATGCACACACTAGGTATTGAATCTTGGCCAAACAATTTGCAAAAAAATGTCCAGGTGAGGAATTTGAGCCTCCAACTTGTTTTTAATTGTGAATCACTTTTAAGTTGCACTTTCCCGGATTTGCTTGAATCTCTTCATGGTTTGCATGTTTATGTGGTTGCATCAAATGATTTAGGCAATTTTCTTTGAAATAGCTACTTGGCCTAAATTGAACCAATCTCTAATGCATGTTCCCTAGTTAGACACATTGAGTCTGATGAGCCTATTGTTTCTTGATGACCTTATGCTTTAAGCCAAAAATCAGGAAAAACCATGTTAACCCAATCTTAGGATTAAGAGAGCATGGATGCTTAGCAAGACAAGGGTTGAAGGAAACTAAGTTTGGGGTGGCTACAAGGATATGATGTGTTGTTTTGGATTGAGAAAAAGAAAAAATAAAGGTTGGAGCCAAAGGCAAAAGAAAAAAAAGAGAGAAGAAAAGTACAAAAATGTCAAAAAGGGTATTAAAAGAAAGAGGCTGTAGTCACCCAAAGCAAAAAGAAAAATGGAAAAAGGAATTGGAGTGAAAATAAAAGTGTAAAAAGTTTCATGCTCTCTTAGTTCCTAGGCACTTAAGCCTAGTACCTTTGAATATCCTACCTTTAGCCAGGCCCCATTACAACCTTTAAAAGTCCTTTTGATGTTGCATGCATGTTTTCGTGGGAACCATTGTTGAGATGAAAATAAAATCCATGGGAAGTGCTCTTGAAATTGAAATTGAGTGAAATTTGATAACCTAGACACTTGAGTGAATGAGTGAAATACTAGATGCCCTTGTGAGGAAGGCAATTGTTTGAAATTGGTGATCTCCCTTTTGTGTGTCACTTGGATCCTCAACTTAGATTATTGATTGCATGAATGATAGGATTCTCTTGGTTTAAAGTAAATGAATGTGGGGATCACATTGTTGCAAGGGGGAAAACATTGAAGAAAAAATTGTATTGCTAAAATGGCATGAAATTTGTGCGAAATTGATTGAATCCGTTAAGCTTGCCAAGTGTTGAGTCATTTTGAGTTTTAGTTTGCTTGGGGACAAGCAAAGTTTAAGTTTGGGGTATTTTGATAAGCCTCTGGCTCATCTAGAAAAAGCCATGGTTTTGTGCTAATTATATCTCATTTTCACCCCAATTGGATTTAATTGTCCTCAAGCAACACTTTGAGTCTCTTAAGTAGTTTTTAGGATATGTTAGCTAATTTTGAGTCAAATAAATCATTTACTGCTATCTTATAATTTCAGGTTAAAAGGGAAGCTCTTAGAGTCAAGGAAGATGAAGAAAACATGAAAAAGGAATTCTGGGACTTTCGCCTCGCGAGACAGGATCTTGCTTCGCGAGCCTGAAGACCAGTCTGAACAGCAACAGTCACCTTTCTGTCTCGCCTCGCGAATCATTAGCTCGCCTCGCGAGAGAACCAATTCCTGAAGATCAGATTTTTAATATAGGCTGTTCTGATGCAGAATTGAGAGCTTTTGGTTGGGAACTTGGAGGCACTTGGAGGCTGCGGCTGGACTAGGATTCCAACCCTAAAGGGGATGTTTTCCTTGCTCTAGGAATGGAAGAAGATTGGAGGATTCTTCTATGAGTGTTCTTCATCTCTTCTCTCATTTTCTTTTGTATTGTCATTTATCATGAGTAGTTAAATCCCCTTGTTGTTGGGGTTAGATGTAGCTTTTCTGAACTTGTTTGTATTTGATTTGGTTTCAATGCAAGTTTCTATTTCTTTATGAGTGTTTGATTCTATGCTTAATGCTTTTCTTGGCTTAGCTACCCATGGAATGATTTGTTGCTTTGATAGACAATTGAAAGATTGATGTTAGGGCATGCTCATGAATCAAATGCCAAGTAGTTCATGAACTTAGACATAGGTATTGGGGTGTTTACAATCTTATAAGTCTTGACTCTTAATGCAAAATCTCAGGTTATTCCACCTAAGACATTAGGGTTTAATTTGGGGTTTTAGGCTCATTCCACCTAAGACATTAGGGTTTGAGTATTTAAAAAGGCTTGATTGTCATAATTGAATTAGGACTTGTGTTGATAACCATTTCATTGTAATTAAGGAAGGATTAGTGTCGTCTAACCCTGACAATTTTAACCGCATTCCTGTTGCCCTCCAAGTGTTCGATAAAAGTCCAAAAAGACCAAAAATATTGTATTGCTTTTGTTTCTTTATTTTATGATCTCTTCATACCATAGTTTAGTCTAGATAGTTGTTGAGTTTGTTAATTGGTAATTGGCAACCGATCCCTGAGGACGATATCCGGTTCTTACCACCGTATTACTTGTTTGCAACAAGGTGCACTTGCCTGTTTTAAAAAATACGCATCAGCTCTTCTCTCCACTAACAAACAACACATAAAGTTTGCAACCACATGCATCAATTTTAATCTACCAGCACACAACCAGTATCCTATTGAGCTCAGCTCTCCACTAACAAACAACATATTCAATTGCAATCACATGCATCATTTCTAATCTACCAGCACACAACCAGAATCCTATTGAGCTCAGCTCTTCACTAACAATCAACAAATCAATTCAAAGTCTTCAAGAACCACTAGCAACAAAGAAAAAGATAGAGTATTTGACCTACCTCAACTCCAAGCAAATAGTGAAAACGGGTGACAACTAGAGCGGTTGTCAATAGACAAAGAAAATCGTAAGAAAAAATAATAACATCAACAAAGGCTCTTGTGATAAAAGTATAAACTTGGAAATCATTAACCTACTTGCACACTTGCCACTCATGAAAGTATAAGCAAAACATTTTCATTACATATCAGTACCATAGCTTGTTTAAGCCGGGCATTGTTTTAGTGGCAAAGCAATAAAAAAAAGGTATGTTATGTACTTCAACAACTTATATAAGTGTGCCCAAAGTGTGTTGTGTGCAGGTGGCGTGAATGGAAGGGAAGAGAGTGTGGGGAACTGATAGTGCATGAACCCTAAACAGAGAGGTAAAATAACATAAGTAATAAAAAGAAAAGTGGTAAAATGGAGCAATGCACATGAGACAAACCAGCGTAGCATGTTCACCAAGATGACTTACGAAATCAAAAATCCTCTTCGGCAATAACCATAGTATAAATATCATAAAAGGTCAATCAAATTAAAACAATGATCATTCAATTAAGTTATTTTTATTTTTAACATCACAAAAATATTATTTACCTTTAGCTACACCAAAAGAGGGATTTAAAAAGTAAAAACAAAACCAGATTAGAACCAATTGGATATATGCGAAAAGGTGGCAGAAGTATAATGATCCTATAAACACTAAAATACCAAAACTCAAGTAGTCATAAAGCAAGCAATTTTAAAGTACAATTAAAAACTAATCAGCACCTGCACCACCTAGCAAAAATATATACTTTACAAATCATGGTAATTCTGGCTTTTCATCAAATACCCTGCTATCATTACCCTCAACACCGATCATACTGTTTAAACAAGACAATAATCCCCAGAAACTTTACCCAGGTAATAGAGAACAGAAAATCTAATTTTCAATGCTTAACAGCTTCAATCATCAACAGGAAACATCATATAGATCAAAGGTTCAACCAGTACAATAATACTTGAAAATTGAGCATTTTTTAGTCAATAGTGAATACAGTTATGTTGCCTAAAATAAAAAGAATGAAAATAAAAAAATGCACACTAGCTACATTCACAGTAGCATCACCATCTCTTTAGTTTCAGTCAAGTACATTTTCAAGCAGCCACATTCACAAATCCTATCCAGAAACAACATATAAACCCACTGATCATATTAAAGGTTTACAGCCCAAACTCATTGCATAGAGTAACTAAAATGAGCTTCTCTTGTGCTCACTTGTAAGTTGTAGCTTGTATGCTAGATGGGTAAGTAATAACAGAATGTAACAAACACTGTATGACAGATGATACAAACAGTACACACACATATACATACAAACAAACAAAACGGAGCCTTCATAGAGCCAGAAAGCAGAGGGCAGAGAGCAGAGAGAGGGAACTTACCGGAGGTGGTGGTGGACCGGCGGTGCACGGTGGCTCTCAGGTGGTGGTGGTGGCTCTGCAGGGAGGCAAAAGAAAATTCAAAGAAAATTAAAAAAACAGAGCAATAGAGGGGAAGAGAGACGGGGAGATAGAGGGAAAGGGATACATGGGCTCGCAGTGGTGGGGGTGGGGGTGGTTGTCGCCGGATCGCGGCGGCTCGCAGTGGTGAGGGTGGGGGTAATAGAGAAGAGAGGGAGAGAAGAGGGAAAGGGAAATGGGGGGGCAAGGAGGGGTGGCACATGTTGGTTCGTGGTGGGGGTGGGGGTCGCTCGTGGTGGCCTCGCCGGAGGAGCTGTCGGACAAAGAGAGGAGGAGAGGAGCTGAGCAGGGAAGGGAAGAAACAAGAGGGAAAAGGAAAAATGGGGGGGAAGGGGGAGGCCGCATGCGTTTTAGGGTTTTTATGATTAGCGACCGATTTAATATCGGTCACTAACTGGGTTAATTTGAAATTTGAATTCATTAATTTAGCGACCGATTTAATAGCTGTCACTAACATGCTCTAGTTAAATTTTTTTACGCGTCGTTTAGCGACTGAATTAGGGACCGATGCATTTAACTCGGTCACCATTTCGGTCGCTAAAAAGTCAGCAAGTTTTGAATTTTGCTTTCCTTTATTTAGCAACTGAAATAGGGACCGATAACTCTGCTACGCTGTATTTCGGTCGCTATTTTGATCGCTAGTTCGGTTGCAGTATCAACTATACCCAGGTTTCATGTAGATCCTACAATCGGTCGCCATTTCGGTTGCAAACAACAACCAACAAATTTGGTCACTATTTTCGATCGCTAAACAACCTTTTTTTTGTAGTGTACAAATACATAAGCTTTAGCCAGGTTGCTAGAAAAACCTTTACACCACGAAGCACTCCTTCACCTCGAGATACCACACTCTTATGAAGAGCCTCAACGTTCTTCCTTAGGGATACCTCACCCTAATCACTCAGAGAGACTCCCTCGTTCTTTACAATCGAAAAGTAAAACAAAAATTGATTCCTAACTCTCAATAGTCAGATATACAAATTGAAGCACTTATGAGTATTGAAACACTCTTTTCACAATAAGCTCAATGAAGATGGTGAATGTGTTGGAATATGTGGCTTCGACTCAAGAGGGGGGGGGGGGGGGGTGGGGGTGAATTGAGTCTACAAATTTCTTTTTAATTTTTTCAGCAAGATTTCTTTAACAAAATTTATCACGAAATCAATTATATAAAAGAAATAAATTACAAGAGAGGTAAAGAGAATACTTGCACGAGGATTTTATCCTGGTTCAGCCACCAACCACCAGTGACCTACGTCCAGTCCCCACTCCACCTGTGGGATTTTCTTCCACTAACAAACAAGCTTATAACTGGTGCTTGCAACCTTTGTACACAATAGAGCCCTTCTCACTAGGGATACCCCACCCTTGTGTAGAAGCCTCAATCACAACAAAGAGGGATACCACACCCTCACACAAAGTTTCAGCAAAGGAAGAACAATATGATACACTCTTCTAGTGCAGATGATTACAACTTGAAGCACTATGAGTATGATGATAATAACACAATTTGGCTCACAAATAATTTTCGGATCAAAATGTATTTTTCATGTATTCTCATCTCTTATGAATTTTCAACAAAAACCACTTTTATAGCCTTTTGAAAATATGACCGTTGCACCTCAAATAAGGAAAGGACTTATGTCATTGAAAGCTAGCCGTTGCACCATTAAATTTAATGTGCAAATCAATTGGGTGGTTTAAAAAAGTTTAAAAAACAATTTGAATTGGAATTTGAATTGGAAAGCTAGCCGTTGTACCATTAAATTTAATGTCCAAATCAATTGGGTGGTTTAACAAACAATTTTCACATGTTAAAATCGGTTCATGACTTGAGATATACATACAGATTCCAATTCAAATTTCACACACTGAAGCTTTCTTTATTCAAGATCAATATCATTTAATTTCAAAAAGAAAGCTTTACGTTGCACCCAAGTTTCACATATATATGTAAAGAACAATGTACTATTATTTTGGACATTAAAAGAAATCCTTTAATTTGATTCAACTAAAAAGAAGATGCACCGTTTGAAAGTTGAATTTCAATATTTTTTTTATATGATAAATCAGGTTGAAAAAATATTTTGCTAGTCTAATACATGATAAATAATCTTTTATCCAAAAGTGTAGTGTTTTAGTTAAATTGATCAAATGAGCCAAAGTGAGTTTTAGCCATCATACCCTTACAAGATAACTAAGACCTAGTATATATACTCAATCTTGCTTGAGGTCTTGATACTTGATTTTCTGATACACCATAATAATTTGAATTTGTGCAAGCGGTACCTGCATGCTATAAGAAAAATTCTCTTGCCTTTTTGTTAGTGTTTGTCATTCATCAAAATATATAAATGTGTGATTACATACTCCCCCTTTTTGATTATGACAAACCTTACCTTCTTACCTGTGTAATGTGGTGTCAGATTCATATGCGCACTGCATGAGCGTGGGATGGATTTCCCGCTATCTAAAACATATTACTCAATAGATACGTCAGTTAAGTTCAGAAGGCATAAATTCAAATTATTAGGCAATGGAATATTATAAGCATGCTCCCCCTGAATAGTTCAATTACATATATTTTATGCAAGATTAATATTCCAATTCTTCTCCCCCTTTTGGCATGGTCAAAAAGAAAGTTTATGGATAAAAGATAATAAATAAAGATGATAACTTTCATTCATCAAAATAGATGAAAAGTGGGACATTAATAGCGTTAATAAAATAAGTATGTGTAGTAGCCAATATGGAGGTTGATTTTATGATTTTATGATTCATGGTATCCAAACTAACAAAATCAGACTATCACAATAGAACGGACGGTGCAGGAGCACATTGACCAACTAGATGCAATTCAGTTTATGCAGTTAATTTAAAAATTTATTATCAAAGAGTGTGACACATAGTTACAGGAACTATGATAAAATTAATTGTCTTGCTCACTTATTTATTAATAAAATTATCGACAGATAGCAAATTAGATATGTGAGAATAAAAGTAAACATGTAAGATTAATTGATGTAAGATAAATCTAGGATGCCTAATTCTCTTCTGATGTAAAAGAAACTCTCTTTATTGAGGGGTTTAGTAAGGATATCTGCTAATTGCTTAGTTGTATCCACATGCTCCAAAACACAATCTCCATTTTGCACATGATCCCGAATAAAATGGTGTCATATCTCAATGTGTTTTGTCCTAGAATGTTGAATGGGATTCTTAGTTAAGTTAAGGGCACTAGTGTTATCACATCGAATGGGGATATGATCTAATTGGACACCATAGTCTAACAGTTGTTGTTTCATCCAAATAATTTGGGCACAACAACTCCCTGCTGCTATGTATTCCGCCTCAGCGGTTGACAATGCCACACTAGCTTGTTTTTTGCTAAACCATGAAACTAAGGCACTACCTAGAAAGTGGCATGTCCCACTAGTACTTTTCCTATCTAACTTGCAACCTGCAAAGTCAGAGTCGGAATGCCCAACCAAATTGTATGTGTCGCCTTTGGGGTACCACAAGCCCATGTCTTTTGTCCCAACTAAATATCTCATTATTCGCTTAACCGCCGCAAGGTGGGATTCCCTAGGACTAGCCTGATATCTTGCACACATGCAAACACTAAACATGAGGTGCACATTGGTGTGGCTATCTCCTTGGTATTGTCCATTCCAAATCTTTTTAAAAGTTCCTTGCAGTATTTTGTTTGACTTATGAATATGCCGTTGTCTGTTTGTTTGATTTGAAGCCCAAGGAAGAAATTTAATTCTCCCATCATCGACATTTCAAATTCTTCCTGCATATGCTTAGAGAATTCTTTGCAAAGAAACTCATCAGTAGCACCAAAAATTATATCATCCACATACACTTGTACAAGAAGAATATCATGTGATTTTCTTTTAATAAATAAGGCTGTGTCAACCTTTCCTCGTGAAAAAACTTTTTCTAAAAGAAACTTGCTTAAGCGCTCATACCAAGCTCTAGGAGCTTGCTTTAAACCATAAAGCGCTTTCTTTAAGCAAAACACATGATTGGGTAGGTCAAAATTTTCAAAACCAGGAGGTTGATTTACATACACCTCTTCTTGAATAAAGCCATTTAAAAACACACTTTTTACATCCATTTGATATAATTTAAAATTCATAATGCAAGCAAATGCAAGTAACATGCGAATGGCTTCAAGTCTGGCTACGGGTGCGTACGTTTCTTCATAATCTATGCCTTCCTCTTGATTGTACCCTTTAGCTACAAGTCTAGCCTTGTTTCTAATAATTATACCATTTTCATCTAATTTATTTCTAAAGACCCATTTAGTTCCAATTGTTTGATTTTTTGATGGCCTAGGGACTAGTTCCCATATCTGATTTCTTTCAAATTGGTTTAATTCCTCTCGCATGGCTAACAACCAAAATTCATCACAAATAGCATCGTCAATGTTCTTAGGTTCTATTTGAGAAACAAAAGCCACGTGATTGCAAGCATTTTTAATGGAGTTTCTAGTAATTACCCCTTTAGAAATATCACCAATAATGTTGTCCAATGGATGATTTTTGGAAACTCTCCATTCTTTGGGAAGATCTTGAAGTTCTTCTTCCTCTTGCTTGATCTCATCATCATTGCCTTCTTTGTCCTCTTGATTTTTCTTTTCATCCAAGTGGGTATGTTCTAAGGAATCTGCAAGGTCATCAACAATATCCTTTCCCAACCTTTTGGGGTTAGTCTCATCAAAAGAAACATGCACTGATTCCTCAACAGTTAAAGTTCTTTTATTGTATACCCTGAAGGCTTTGCTAGATGATGAATAACCTAAGAATATCCCTTCATCTGCTTTGGCATCAAATTTTCCTAAATTATTTTTACCATTATTAAGCACAAAACATTTGCATCCAAACACACGAAAATGAGAGATATTGGGTTTCCTTCCTTTATATAATTCATATGGGGTTCTCTTTAGAATTGGTCTAATTAAGACCCTATTGAGAACATAGCAAGCAGTGCTAACTGCATCCGCCCAAAAATATTTTGGGAGGTTTGCATCGCTTAATAGTGTTATAGAGAGTTCATCTAAAGCCCGAATTTTTCTTTCTACCACCCCATTTTGTTGTGGGGTCCTAGGAACAGACAAATTATGTTTTATGCCATTTTCTTCACAAAAAACTTCAAACATTTCGTTTTCAAATTCCTCGCCATGGTCACTTCTAATAGATACAATTTTTAGATCCTTTTCATTTTGAATTACCTTGGCTAATTTTTTAAAAGCTTTAAAGGTGTCACTTTTGTGTGAAAGAAATAAGGTCCAAGTGAACCTAGAGTAGTCGTCAACAATTACTAACGCGTAAAAATTGCCACCAAGGCTCTTAGCTCTAGAAGGCCCAAAAAGATCCATATGTAGGAGTTGCAAGGCCCTCTCCGATGAAACAATATTAATTGGTTTGAAGGAAGCCTTTGTTTGTTTACCTTTTTGGCATGCATCACACAATCCATCCTTTTTAAATTTCATTTTGGTTAAACCGATAACAAGTTCTTTTGAAATAAGCTTGTTTAAGTGCTCTGTGTGTATGTGTGCAATCCTACGATGCCAAAGAAAACCGTCTTCTTCTCTAGAGACAAGACAACATGCATCATTTAAAGAGATATCATCTAAGTCTATCATATAAATATTATTAATTCTATGTCCAATTAATTTCTTATTTTTGTCATGCAAATTTTCAATTAAACAACTTTTAGAATCAAAGCTAACCTTGTTACCTTTGTCAGAAAGTTGACTTATGCTTAGGAGGTTGTGCTTTAGTCCTTCCACATAAAGTACATTATCAATTGATTTTGTCGGACTTTTACCAACACTTCCAATCCCAAGAATTTGCCCTTTGTTATTGTCACCATATGTCACATGTCCTCCAACTTTTGGTGTGAAGGATGTGAACTTGCTAATGTCTCCCGTCATATGCTTAGAGCAGCCGCTGTCAAGGTACTAATTTGTAGTCTTGGCTTTCAAGCATACCTACAAAACAACAATTATATTTTGTTTTTAGGTACCCAAATTTTATTGGGTCCTTGGTTGTTAGTGCCATATGATGTTCCCTCAGGAACCCATTTTTACTTTTCATTCTCCTTTCTCATATTACAAGTTGATGCGGTATGCCCTATTCTAGCACAATAATAATAGTTGACGAAAAGACTAACCGATGTATGAGTAGGCACAAATGTTTTCTTCAAAAAGGATTTTTCATGATCATTAGGCTTATATCCTAAGCCAGCCTTATCATATACACCTTTTTGGATCCCCAAAAGAACATTCAAGTTATCTCTACCATTGGTGAATTTTGAAATAGTGATCTTCAAGTCATTTACTTGTTTTTCATATTCACTGCACTTTCTGTATGTAAAATTTCCTAGAGTATATCCAATGCTATGGTTTTCCTTCTCTAATTCCAACCTTTCTTTTGTTAAAGTAATTACTTGGTTTTGTAAACAATTAACCATTTTCTTGGATTTTTCTAATGCCTTAGCCAATCTCATAAAGTCATTGTGTATTTCAAGAAAGGCATCATGCAATGCATCATATTAGCAAGAAGAAGAAGAAGAGTTAGAGGTTACCTCATCATCGCTTTAGTGGCCAACTGACACGGACTCGGCAAGTGTACCGATTCGTTGCAAGTAATAAAACGGTAAGACCGGATATCGTTCTCAGGGATCGTGGACAATTACCACTTCGCAAATTAGACTACTATCTAGGCGATCAAATTTTGGAGTGAAGGTAGCTCTATCATCTAACAAGCAAACAAGAATAAAATGTTTTTGTTCTTTTTGGAATTTTATCAAACAGTTAAAATGCAGACAGAAATGTGAATAACAATTAGATAGAATTGTTATGGTTAGACTAAGCTAATCCTCCCTTGATTGTTATGAAATGACAAGTAACACAGTTCCTAATTCAATTATGACAATCAAGTCTTTTCTGAAATACTCAAGCCTAATGTCTTAGGTGCATTGAGCCTAAAACCCCAAATTAAACCCTAATTCCTTAGGTGGATTAACCTGAGATTTTGCATTAAGTTAAGACTTATAAGATTGCAAGCACCTCAAGACCTATGTCTAGGCTCATGAACTACTTGGCATTTGATTCATGAGCAAGCTCTAACACCAACCTTCCAGTTATCTATTAAAGCAACTAATCATTCCTAGGGTGATCAAGCCTAAGAAAGCATTAAGCATGGAATCAAACACTCATAAAGAATAAGGAAACTGCATTACAATCAAGTCATTTTACAATCAAGTTCAGAAGAGCAATCATCTAACCCCAACAAGGGGGAGTTTAGCTACACATAATTGAAGATAAAACAAAAGAAAGAGTTACAGAGATAAACAAAGGAGAGAGCTCCATAGAATGTTGCGCAGCAGCCACAGCAGTAGAGGATCTGTTTTTAGGTTTTTCTGCATGTCTTTCTGTTCTGCTCAGAGACCCTTTTATAACTCGCGGCCCGTCACGGCCGTGACAGCCATCACGGCCAGGCCGTGATGGTTTCTGACTTGGGCCGCCTCTTCATTTACTGATTCATCACGGCTGTGATAGCCATCACGGCTAGGCCGTGATCGTTTCTGACTTTTCCAACTAACAGTCACGACCGTGATATCCATCACGGCTAGGCCGTGATCGTTTCTGACTTTTGGAGATCTGGCACAGCTGACACGTCACGGCCGTGATATCCATCACGGCTAGGCCGTGACAGCTTCTGACTTTTGGCTCAATTCTTTCTTCACTCTTCGCTCCTCACGACGTGTGAGGGCCATCACGGCTAGGCCGTGATACTCTCTGCTTGGCTCAATTTCTTATCTTTTAAAGCTCTAAGTCATCCAAGCTTCATACTTGCTAATTCTTGGGCATTTAATCATGAATATCTGCAAAACAACACACAATACCACCTTATCCGTTCCAAAGGAAAAACTAAACAAAATAAACACTAAAATGGCCTAACTATATGCAAATGCATGCAGAAATGTACATGGAGAATGAGGTGAAATCACACTCATCAAATCACCCCAAGCTTAAGACTTTTCTTGTCGTCAAGCAAACACCAAGGCCATAAGATCAAAATAAACAAAGCATGGATAGTGAATCAAGAACCCGAGTAAAATGATCCAAGTAACAGGCATTCAATTATTTCAGCAAGAGACAATCAATTCAAGTCCAATTAGGGGCTTAGGTTTCCTAGACTCACATTCTCACTGATTCGGGCACTCTATCTCACTTGAAGCTCACCCCAAGCTTGTTCATTTGCTTGGCTCTCATTCTTGCCTCACTCACTCAAGTGTTCAAGTATATATAACAATTCGCTCCATTTTCCTCAAGGAATGATTCCTACCATATGCTTGACTATCAACCAAATCTTTACTTTATTAATGAAAACATCTAAGAATCAAGAGGTCTTATTCTTTGGTTGTAATGGGGCCATGGGATCAATTTTCAGGTGGGAATTTCAAGAACAGGAAATTTCAAAAGGCTATACAAACAATCAAGCATTGCAAAGCACGACCTTCTAAAATACCTTTCTTTGGGTTTTGATTTCATTTTTTCACCATTATTTTCTTTCTTCTCCGTTATTTCTCACTTCTCTTGTTTTTGTCATCCCCTTCTCTATATATCTTTCTTTTTCTCTTTTTCTTTTGATTTTTCTTTTGCTTGGAGAAGGGGATTTTTTTTTTTTCAACTCAAGAGAAATATATATTTTTTTTCTTTTTCGTCCCAAACTTTCAACTACATTTTTCACCCTTTTTTCAATACTTTAGAAGGTCCCTCATAAGCTTAATTAACAAAACATTTCAGGGTACCAAGAAAAGCATGCTATTCATTCAGGCTCAAAATGGGGCAACTAAGGGTAGCATTATTCATTCAAAGCTCAGAAGGCCGGAAAAAATACCTATTGCCTCAATCCTTTTCAAAAATGTTTTCAAAAATTTTCACGCTTTGAAATGGTTTCAAGTCAAGTTCTAGAGAAAAACAATCCAAGAGGAACAACACTCTACACAAAGAACGGGGGCAGATTTAGTGAGTACCCCCTAATGGCTCAAAAGCTCACATTTATCAGTTCAAAAACCAGTGAGGAACACAAGTCTAAAGAAACACATGCTAATCATCAACTATCCAAGACCATCTCAAGAATATTTATTTGAAGCCATATCACATGAATAGAAAAATCAGGGTCCAAAAATTCACTAACACAGATAAATTGGCACTCAGTTCTCACAATCATAAGCTCAATCTAAGCAGGGGTAACCGAATCATGCGATCATGCAAACTTAAGCCTATATGAATGCAATATTTACAATGCAAGCAAAAAGATTACCCCTACCCCAAGCTTAAAGACTTACATTGTCCTCAATGTAAATAATTAAGTTTAGAGAGGGGAGAAAACTGGAACAACTCACCAAGGTGGTAGTGGTGCTGCATCACATGCTTTCTGGTTTTGTTTCCTCCTGCCCTTCTTCTCCTCCTTCCTTCAAAATCTGAAAACACTTAACAAAACTATTAACAAACCTCTTGAGCTTCTCAAATTATTCAAGAGGAGAAATCAAAAACAAAAGAGAAGATGAAAATAAAATTTGGGTTGCCTCCCAACAAGCGCTTCTTTAACGTCACTAGCTTGACGTGTAGACAACTTCTTTCGATTAACCGGGGTCTGCTGGACATAGAATTGCAAGAGCACTTTTCTTCCATGAAACTCCTGTAAAGAGCTGATTTTGCTTAGAAGGCCAACAATTGTGCTTCTGCTTTGCCTTTTTCGCTCTGGGCCTCTTGCCCTTTTTCTTACTCCTTCCCGGTGGAGGTTCTGTTTTCACAAGATGAGCAGAGCCAACTTCCTCACCAACTGATACATCATTTTTCTTGCATAGCTTTAGATTTGCTTTCATGTTGGGCTTTCCCTTCTTCTCTGGAGTAGAGGGGTGGTGTTGATGTGCAATGACTTCCTTATCTACTGTATCCACCATATCCATGCGGAAACACTCCTCTTCCTTGCTCGTGCGATGCATAGCTTCCAATACATTGAAAGTTACTTCTTCTTCTTGCACTCTGAATTTCAACTGGCCTTTTTCTACATCTATCAAAGCCCGACCAGTTGCCAGAAAAGGTCTCCCCAGTATGAGCGGAACTTCAGCATCCTCCTCCATGTCTAAAACCACAAAGTCTGCTGGGAAGATAAACTTATCCACCTTTACCAGAACATCTTCCAAGATACCATAAGGATGCTTGATTGATCTGTCAGCTAACTGCAATGCCATCCTGGTTGGTTTTACCTCTCCACCTCCAAGCTTGTTCAACATGGAAAGCGGCATCAAGTTGACACTAGCTCCCAAATCACATAAGGCTTTTCTGATAGCAACATTCCCAATAATGCAAGGGATTATAAAACTACCAGGATCTTTCAGCTTCGGAGGTAGCTTTCTTTGCAGTATCGCACTGCACTCTTCAATTAAGGCAACAGTTTCGCCTTCTTTGATCTTTCTTTTCTTCGTGAGCAGTTCCTTCATGAATTTTGCATATTTGGGCATCTGCTCAAGTGCTTCAGCAAAAGGGATATTGATCTGTAGCTTTTTGAATACATCCAGGAATTTAGAAAATTGTTGGTCTTTTGCTTCCTTCTTCAACCGTTGGGGGTACGGGATTCTGAAATATGGGGGAAGCTCTTTGGGATTATCAACTTCTTCCAGAATTTGTCTTCTAGTCTTCTTCTTCGCAAATTCTTCATCAACCAATTTCTCCCTCTGCGGTTTTTCAGCTTCTACACCAGTAGGAATAGAGGTAGTATCTTGGGAAGTTCCGGGTTCTTCATTGTTTACCTCTTCAAACTGCACCTTATCAATTTCAGTTCCACTTGCCTTTTCTTCTCTTTCTTTTTCATGTGGGGTCAACACTCTCCCACTTCTTGTGGTAATTGCCTTGCACTCTACCTTTGGATTTCTCTCTGTATCTCCCGGCAATTGCCCTTGAGGTCTTTCTGCCATTTGCCTTGCCAACTGTCCTATCTGGTGCTCAAGATTTTTGATGGAGGCATTTTGATTCTTCATAGTCTCTTGAGTGGTTTGCATGAACTTGCCCAGAATGTTCTCCAATTTGCTTGAACTCTCTTGAGGAGGCTGTGCTTGAGAACTCAAACTTTGCCCTTGTCTCCACCCAAAGTTAGGATGGTTGCGCCACCCCGGATTGTAGGTGTTGGAGTAAGGATCATTTCTAGGCCCTTGGTTGCCCATATAATTTACCTCTTCTTGTCCAGAACTTCCAACCACATTGATCTCACAATTTCCATTTGCATGGTTGCCTCCACAGAAATCACACACTGAAGTACCTTGAACTTGGACAGCTTGTAGTTGAGAATTCTGCAGTTGAACCGACCCCAATTGCTTGGTAAGAATAGCCATTTGTGCCTTGAGAGCGCCAATTTCATCCAGCTCTAGAACACCTCTCTTGACCATTGATCGAGAACTAGGCATTTGATAGTCATTGTTAGCCATGTTCTCAATCAAGTCCTTTGCTTCTTCGGGCGTCTTCTGACTCAATGTCCCTCCTGCAGCCGCTTCAATCATACTTCTTGAATTCCTGTTGAGCCCATTAACAAATGTTGCAACCTGCTGCCATGTCTCTAGTTCATGATTTGGACAAGCTGTGAGTAAGGACTTGAACCTCTCCCAGGCTTCATAGAGTGACTCACCATCCCTCTGTGCAAAGGCATTAATCTCTGATCTCAACTTGATCATTCTTGACGGAGGGAAGAAGCGAGATAAAAACTTGCTGACCAAGTCGTTCCAAGTGATGATGCTTCCATGAGGATGAGACTGCAGCCATGACTTAGCTCTATCCCTCAAAGAGAAAGGGAAAAGCCTTAAACGAATGGCCTCATCGGAAGCTCCGTTTAACTTGATGGTGTCACACAGCTCAATGAAAGTACCAATGTGAGCATGAGGGTCTTCACTCTCCAAACCTCCAAACTGATTTTGCTGCACAAGGTGGAGAAGTGATGCCTTGATTTCGAAATTATTGCAAGCTACTGCAGGTCTCACAATCGGAGTTCCACATCTATCAACTCTAGGGGAAGTGTAGTCCCCCATTGTCCTTCTTGGTGCATTATCTTCAGCCATGGTGACAGCTGGTAATTCAACTAACAGTTCTTGCACTGCAGAGGATGTCCCTTCTCTGTTCTGTCTTGCCTTGGCTTCCTTCCTATTCCTTCTACAAAGTCTCTCGATCTCAAGTTCGAATTGGAGTTCACCTGGGTCGATTGTACCTCGCATACAATGAACAAACAGAGTAGCACAGAACAAACAGCAAAACAGAAAAACAGCACACAACAGAAATTTACAGCAGAGAAACAGAAAATAAGAAAGAAAAAACACAGTAGGAAAACAGTAAAAATGCCTAAATTAGGAGTCCCCTTTGGTACTCGTGATATTGGCACACCGATCCCCGGCAACGGCGCCAAAAACTTGACACGGACTCGGCAAGTGTACCGGTTCGTTGCAAGTAATAAAACGGTAAGACCGGATATCGTTCTCAGGGATCGTGGACAATTACCACTTCGCAAATTAGACTACTATCTAGGCGATCAAATTTTGGAGTGAAGGTAGCTCTATCATCTAACAAGCAAACAAGAATAAAATGTTTTTGTTCTTTTTGGAATTTTATCAAACAGTTAAAATGCAGACAAAAATGTGAATAACAATTAGATAGAATTGTTAGGGTTAGACTAAGCTAATCCTCCCTTGATTGTTATGAAATGACAAGTAACACAGTTCCTAATTCAATTATGACAATCAAGTCTTTTCTGAAATACTCAAGCCTAATGTCTTAGGTGCATTGAGCCTAAAACCCCAAATTAAACCCTAATTCCTTAGGTGGATTAACCTGAGATTTTGCATTAAGTTAAGACTTATAAGATTGCAAGCACCTCAAGACCTATGTCTAGGGTCATGAACTACTTGGCATTTGATTCATGAGCAAGCTTTAACACCAACCTTCCAGTTATCTATTAAAGCAACTAATCATTCCTAGGGTGATCAAGCCTAAGAAAGCATTAAGCATGGAATCAAACACTCATAAAGAACAAGGAAACTGCATTACAATCAAGTCATTTTACAATCAAGTTCAGAAGAGCAATCATCTAACCCCAACAAGGGGGAGTTTAGCTACACATAATTGAAGATAAAACAAAAGAAAGAGTTACAGAGATAAACAAAGGAGAGAGCTCCATAGAATGTTTCACAGCAGCCACAGAAGCAGAGGATCTGTTTTTAGGTTTTTCTGCATGTCTTTCTGTTCTGCTCAGAGACCCTTTTATAACTCGCAGCCCGTCACGGCCGTGACAGCCATCACGGCCAGGCCGTGATGGTTTCTGACTTGGGCCGCTTCTTCATTTACTGATTCATCATGGCCGTGATAGCCATCACGGCTAGGCCGTGATCGTTTCTGACTTTTCCAACTAACAGTCACGGCCGTGATATCCATCACGGCTAGGCCGTGATTGTTTCTGACTTTTGGAGATCTGGCACAACTGACACGTCACGGCCGTGATATCCATCACGGCTAGGCCGTGACAGCTTCTGACTTTTGGCTCAATTCTTTCTTCAGCTACTGCTCCCTCACGGCCGTGAGGGCCATCACGGCTAGGCCGTGATACTCTCTGCTTGGCTCAATTTCTTATCTTTTAAAGCTCTAAGTCATCCAAGCTTCATACTTGCTAATTCTTGGGCATTTAATCATGAATATCTGCAAAACAACACACAATACCACCTTATCCGTTCCAAAGGAAAAACTAAACAAAATAAACACTAAAATGGCCTAACTATATGCAAATGCATGCAGAAATGTACATGGAGAATGAGGTGAAATCACACTCATCACCAACCATGAGACACAAGTTAGCTTCCTCATTGTCTGAGTCATCGGTGGTATCCAAATCATTTTCATCCCAAGCTATGTAAGCTCTTCTGGGTTTGTTTTCCTTCTTTTCTTTTCTTTCGAATTTGTCCTTCTTTTGTAATTTAGGGCAATCATACCTCATGTGACTGGGCTTTCCACATTCATAGCAAGTAGGTGTGGAGCTTGGACCATCTCCCTTATTGAAACTCTTTTTGGGAAAGGTTGATGATCTTCTTGAGTTAGCTTTCTTTTTCACAAATCTTTTGAATTTCTTTACTAGCATTCCCATTTCATCATCTGAAGCATCTTCCTCTTCTTCATCTTTTTCACTCTCTTCCTCATTTTTGGAGGAGGATGCTTTCAAGGCTAGGCTCTTCTTTTTCTTGTCTTTTTCTTCGTGTTCCGACAGCCGACTAAGTTCTAGTTCATGCTCTTGTAATTTTCCAAATAGTGTCGCTAAGTTCATTGTGGTGAGATCTTTAGATTCAGCAATTGCTGTCACCTCCGGCTGCCATTCCCTGCTCAAAAAACGTAGAACTTTATTAATTAAATCTTCATTGTCAATATTCTTACCTAGACCAACAAGCTAGTTCACAATGTGAGTGAAGCGTTTCTGCATGTCTTGGATGGATTCTTCTTGCTTCATCATGAACAGCTCGTATTCTCTTATCATAGTGTTTTTCCATGCACACTTGACTTCACTCGTTCCTTCATGAGTGACTTGAAGCGTCCACATTTCTTTGGCCGTCTTGCAATTTGAGACCCTGAAAAATTCTCCCCTACTCAAAGCAGATGTTATCATATTTCTTGCACGTAAATTTAATTGTACTTTCTTTTTCTCATCCTCAGTTTGTTCACTTCTAGGCTTAATAACAGACTTACCATCTACATTTTTCATAGGGACAAAAGGTCCATTTTCAATAGCATCCCACACGTCATAATCTTGTGCTTGAATAAAAATTATCATGCATTCTTTCCAATATGCATATTCTTCACCATTAAAGGCAGGGGGTCTGCCAAGGGAGGCTCCTTCAGGTAGGAAGTCATTCGAAGCCATTTCTCTTGAAGCTGCTAAGCTTTTTATGCAAGAGTCTAGCTCTGATGCCACTTGTTGGAATATGTGGCTTCGACTCAAGAAGGGAGGGGTGAATTGAGTCTACAAATTTCTTTTTAATTTTTTCAACAAGATTTCTTTAATAAAATTTATCACGCAATCAATTATATAAAATAAATAAATTAAAATAGAGGTAAAGAGAATACTTGCGCGAGGATTTTATCCTGGTTCAGCCACCAACCACCAGTGACCTACGTTCAGTCCCCACTCCACCTGTGGGATTTTCTTCCACTAACAAGCAAGCTTATAACTGGTGCTTGCAACCTTTGTACACAACAGAGCCCTTCTCACTAGGGATACCCCACCCTTGTGTAGAAGCCTCAATCACAACAAATAGCGATACCCCACCCTCACACAAAGTTTCAGCAAAGGAAGAACAATATGATACACTCTTCTAGTGCAGATGATTACAACTTGAAGCACTATGAGTATGATGATAATAACACAATTTGGCTCACAAATAATTTTCAGATCAAAATGTATTTTTCATGTATTCTCATCTCTTATGAATTTTCAACAAAAACCATTTTTATAGCCTTTTGAAAATATGACCGTTGCACCTCAAATAAGGAAATGACTTATGCCATTGAAAGCTAGTCGTTGCACCATTAAATTTAATGTACAAATCAATTGGGTGGTTTAAAAAAGTTTAAAAAACAATTTGAATTGGAAAGCTAGCCGTTGTACCATTAAATTTAATGTGCAAATCAATTGGGTGGTTTAAGAAACAATTGTCACATGTTAAAATCGGTTCATGCCTTGATATATATATATATATATATATATATATATATATATATATATATATATATATATATATATATTCCAATTCAAATTTCACACATTGAAGCTTTCTTTATTCGAGATCAATATCATTTAATTTCAAAAAGAAAGCTTTACGTTGCACCCAAGTTTCACATATATATGTAAAGAACAATATACTATTATTTTGGACATTAAAAGAAATCCTTTAATTTGATTCAACTAAAAAGAAGACGCACCGTTTGAAAGTTTAATTTCAATATTATTTTTTTATATGATAAATCAGGTTGAAAAAATATTTTGCTAGTCTAATACATGATAAATAATCTTTTATCAAAAAGTGTAGTGTTTTAGTTAAATTGATCAAATGAGCCAAAGTGAGTTTTCGCCATCATACCCTTACAAGATAACTAAGACCTAGTATATATACTCAATCTTGCTTGAGGTCTTGATACTTGATTTTCTGGTACACCATAATAATTTGAATTTGTGCACGTAGTACCTGCATGCTATAAGAAAAATTCTCTTGCCTTCTTGTTAGTGGGATTATGGGATTCTTAGTTAGGTTAATTGCACTTGTATTGTCACATCTAATAGGAACTTGGTTTAGTTGCACACCATAATAAACTAATTGTTGTTTCATCAATAAAACATGTGCACAACATCTACCAGCTGCTACATATTCAGCCTCTGCAGTGGATAAAGTCACACTAGATTGTTTCTTACTGAACCATGATGCTAATGAGTTTCCTAGTAAATGGTAAGTTCCACTTGTACTCTTTCTATCTAGTTTACAACCAACAAAATCAGAGTATGAATAGCTAATTAAAGTACATGTAGCTCCCTTGGGATACCATAATCCCATGTCTTTTGTTCCTAACAGATACTTAATTATCCTTTTAACTGCTGTTAAGTATGATTCTTTTGGATTTGATTGATACCTAGCACACATGCATACACTAAACATGATATCTGGCCTACTAGCAGTAAGATAAAGTAGTGAGCCTATCATACCTATGAATTTAGAAACATCAACAGGTTTACCTTGCTCATCCTTGTCCAGATAATAGGAGGTACTCATTAGAGTAGCTATCTCCTTAGCATTTTCTATGCCAAACTCCTTGATCAACTCATTGCAGTACTTGGTTTGGCTAACAAAGAATCCATTTTCAGTTTGATTTATTTGCAGTCCAAGGAAAAAGTTCAGCTCGCCCATCATTGCCATTTCAAACTCACTCTGCATAAGACTTGCAAACTCATTGCACAAATGCTCATTAGTGGCACCAAAAATTATATCATCCACATATATTTGTACAAGTAAAATGTTGTGTGCCTTTTTCTTAGTGAACAAAGTTGTGTCAACTTTACCTCTTTTAAATCCTTTTTCAATGAGAAAATTACTTAACCTTTCATACCATGCTCTAGGAGCTTGCTTTAAGCCATATAGTGCTTTAGACAGTTTATAAACATGGTTAGGAAATTCATTATTCTCAAATCCAGGTGGTCGAACAACATACACTTCCTCTTGTATAAATCCATTTAAGAAAGCACTCATAACATCCATTTGATACAATTTAAATCCCATTATCCAAGCATAAGCAAGTAGCATTCTTATAGCTTCTAATCTTGCTACTGGTGCATATGTTTCATCATAATCTATGCCTTCTTCTTGGTTATACCCTTTGGCTGCCAATCTAGCCTTGTTTCTTACAATTATACCATTTTCATCTAGTTTATTCCTAAAAACCCATTTTGTACCTATTACTTGACAGTTCTTGGGTTTAGGCACTAGTTTCCAAACTTGGTTTCTTACAAACTGGTTTAACTTATCTTGCATAGCCATCATCCAATGTTCATCAATTATAGCATCATCTATGTTCTTAGGTTCTACTTGAGACACAAATGCCATATGATTACAAGCATTTCTAAGAGATTGTCTAGTAGTTACCCCTTTTGTAATTTCACCAATGATGTTATCAATTGGATGATTTCTGACAGTCCTCCATTCCTTTGGTAGGTTAGGCGGTTGTTCTGTTTGCTCCTGCTGCAGCAATTCATTCTTTAAGCTTTCATCTTCTTCATTGTCATGTTTCTCTTCTATGAGAGTTTTCTCAATTGAATCCGCAAGATCATCAATAACAGAATCCTTTCCCAACCTTTTGTGGTTAGAGTCATCAAATGTCACATGCACAGATTCCTCAATAGTTTGTGTTTTCTTATTATGTATTTTAAATGCTTTACTAGATAGTGAGTAACCTAGGAAAATTCCTTCATCAGCCTTTGCATCAAATTTTCCAAGATTATTCTTTCCATTGTTAAGAACAAAGCATTTGCAACCAAAAACATGAAAATGTGCTATATTTGGTTTTCCTCCTTTGTAAAGTCATAAGGGGTTTTCTTTAAGATTGGTCTTATCAAGACTCTATTTAGCACATAGCAGGCTGTATTGACAGTATCTGCCCAAAAATGTTTTGCCAAGCTAGAGTCGTTCAACATAGTTCTTGCTATCTCCTCTAATGATCTATTCTTTCTTTCCACTACTGCATTTTGTTGTGGAGTTCTAGGAGAAGAAAAATTATGTTGAATGCCATGCTCATCACAAAAGTTTTCAAACACTTCATTTTGAAATTCTCCCCCATGATCACTTCTTATAGAAACAATTTTCATGTCTTTTTCATTTTGCACAATATTTGCCATTTTCTTAAATGTAGCAAACGAATCACTCTTATGAGATAGAAAATATGTCCATGTATATCTAGAGGAATCATCTACTATTACCAATGCATACGAGTTACCACCAAAGCTTTTGGTTCTAGATGGACCAAATAAATCCATGTGTAAAAGTTACAAGGGTCTAGTTGTTGAAACAATGTTCTTTGGTTTAAAAGAGACCTTAACTTGCTTTCCTTTTTTACATGCACCACATAGTCCATCTTTCACAAATTTCAGTTTAGGCAAGCCAGCTACAAGATCTTTACGAATCAGTTTATTCAAGTGGTTCATATGAATGTGTGCAATTCTTCTATACCAAAGCCAATTCTCCTCTTCTTTTGAAATAAGACAGCATGCAGAACTTGAAGAGATATTATCTAAATCAAGCATATAGATGTTATCTGTCCTATGTCCAATTAATTTCAAATTTTCATCATGCTGATTTTCTATTAAGCAACTATTGGAATTGAATTTTACCTTGAAGCCTTTGTCACATAGTTGACTGATACTTAATAGATTGTGTTTCAGTCCCTCAACATATAGTACATCCCTAATGATTGTTGTTGACTCACTTCCAATGTTGCCAATGCCAAGTATTCTCCCGTTATTGTTGTCTCCATAGGTAACACTACCACTTGACTCAGGGGTAAAGGAAATGAACTTTGTTTTGTCTCCAGTCATATGCTTAGAACAGCCACTGTCAAGATACCATTTCACATTCTTGGCTTTCCAACACACCTACAAAACAAAATCATGTTTGTGTCTTAGGTACCAAATCTGTTTGGGTCCTTTTGAGTTAGTTGCAGCAATAGTTCCTTTAGGAACCCATATATAATTAGATTTATTGTATGTTTATTTTATGTATTGACATGTAGAAGCTATGTGACCTTTTCTAGCACAAAAATTGCATTTAACAAATGGTGTGTTTGATGTCTTAGGTGCAGTAAAAAATTTCTTGAAAGATTTCTCATGTATCTTAGGTTCATAGCCTATTCCAGCCTTATCATAAACTCATTTTTGCTGTCCTAATAAAGCATTCAAGTTATCTCTACCATTTGTGAATCTTGCTAGGTCATTTTTTCAGTTTTTCAACCTCTTTAGTCAATGTACAGCTAGATGCATTCAAGATTTCTTTACACTAGTAATTCTAGATAGATCACCATTCAAATGATTTATATGTTTCTCCAACTTAGGACATTTATCACATATAGATGCATCTAAAATAGTAGCTAGTTTTTCTTTTAAAGCACAATTTTCTGTTTTTAATTCATCTACCTCTTTGTTTAAAACAGAATTTTTCTCTTCTAGGCATGTGATGGTTTTCTTAGACTTAGTTAGCAATCTAGAAAGTATAATGGATTCTTTATGAAGTTCTTCAAAAGCATTTTTCAATTCATCATAAGAAGGTTGATAATTAGAACTTACTTCACTTTCTGAATCACTATGATTGCTGGCCATCAAACACAGGTTTACCTCCTCAGATTCAGATTCTTCAGTGGATTCTAGATCATTATCATCCCAAGCAATGTAAGCCTTTCTTGGCTTTCTCCACTTCTTGTCGTTTGAGTCAAACTTTTCAGTTTTGTCCTTCTTTTGCAGCTTTGGACAGCCAAGCTTCATGTGACCAATTTTTCCACATTCATAGCATGTGATGTTGTTGGAAGAGTTGTCACCTTTGCTGAAATTTCTCTTTTGAAAAGTCGATGGCTTTCTTTTGAAGTTGCCTTTCTTCTTTAGGAAGTTCTTGAATTTTCTAACTAGCATTCCCATCTCTTCTTCAGATTCTGCCTCTTGTGCAGAATCATCATCATCATTGTCTTCTACTTCTCTGACTTGTGATTTCAGAGCCAATCCCTTCTTTCTTTTGTCAGTTTCTTCACTCTCATTCAGTCTATTCAACTCCCATTCATGTTCTTGCAATTTTCCAAACAGTGTGGCAATGGTCATTGATGAGAGGTCTCTAGATTCTGAGATTGCAGTGACTTTAGGTTGCCATTCTCTGCTCAAGCATCTCATTACTTTGTTAATTTGATCCTCATTTGATATAGTTTTTCCAAGACCAGCCAATTGATTTACAATATGTGTGAATCTCTTTTGCATTTCAGTCATAGGTTCTCCTCGATTCATTCTAAATAGTTCATACTCATGTGTGAGGGTGTTCATTCTTGCTCTTTTGACATCTGTGGTTCCTTCATGAGTTACTTGCAATGTATCCCACATCTCCTTTGCTGATTTGCAATTTGAAACCCTGAAAAACTCATCACGGCTTAAAGCAGATGTTATAATATTCTTAGCACGTGCATTATATTGAACTATTTTCTTATCATCCTCATTCCATTCAGTTTTAGGCTTATTTCTTGGAGCTCCATTAGCATCTACAGTAGAGGGGACAAATGGTCCATTTTCTACTGCATCCCATATGTTAACACCTGTTGCCTCAAGAAAGATTACCATTCTTTTCTTCCAATAGATATACTCAAATCCATTGAAGGCAGGAGGGCTTGCAAGGGAAGCCCCTTCATTCAAACAGTCATTGGAAGCCATACTCTTACAGCTGTTAAGTCAAACTTAAGAGTTTAGCACTAATGCCAATTGTTGTTTTGGCTTCACGACTTGAGGGGGGGATGGTGAATTGAGTTTTCAAAGAATCTTTCCCTCTTAAAAAACTTTTTACAAACCTTTTAAATCAGAGTTACGGATTTGTGGTCTCAGGATCTTTTACAATATCAATGAAGGGTTTATATAAAATCTTGAATTGGAAGATGATGAAGATAAGAAAGATTAATTCAGAATAGGTTCGTGTTCAAAACTCAGTAATAACAAAATACAGAAACTGATTAAGCCTTTAAAGATTAAGAACAAGTTATGCAAGTTTCAGAAACAAGCATTAACAATCAAGAATGAACTTGCAGGTTTCAGTTTCAGTGATTAGTTCAGTTTCACCAATCAAGAATGGTTTTGATCAACTCAGTTTTGAACGCAGATAACATAAACTTGATTGCAATCAGACTCAGGTTTCAATACAGTTTATACAGATCAAGAACAGAAATTATATTGAACTTTAAACATCAAAATTATAGGTTCTTGATCATAAACAGAAAGTAAGGAGTTTGAGTTTAGAGATACCACACAAACAGATTTATCCTGGTTCAGTCACCACCACTGTGACCTACATCTAGTCCCCACTCCACCTGTGGGATTTCACACACTATCACACAAGCTTTAGCCAGGTAGCTTGAAAAACCTTTACACCACAGAGCACTCCTTCACCTCGAGATACCACACACTTGTAAAGATCCTCAATATTATTCCTTAGGGATACCTCACCCTAATCACTCAGAGAGACTCCCTCTCTCTTTACAATCGAAAAGTAAAAAAAAATTGATTCCTAACTCTCAATAGTCAGATATACAAATTGAAGCACTTATGAGTATTGAAACACTCTTTTCACAATAAGCTCAATGAAGATGATGAATAATTTTCACAAATGATCTCTCAAATTGATTTCGTGTGTTTCTGATATTTTATGATATGTTATTCGTTAAAAAGTGTTCCTTTGATCCCTCTTTATATAAAAACAAGTTATAGTCGTTGGGATCAATCGAAACAGATTTGGATCTGATTTAACAGAATCTGTTTTCTTGATTCTGGTTCTTGAAATAAGATTCTACATCTGTTCTTAGCATTCGCGTCCATCTTGAAAATAACCGCATCCATCTAGTCATTAAGATTTTACATTAGGACGGGCTAGTAGACGAGCTCCATATGCCATGTCATTGGACGGAGCTTCTCATCAAGGACTTAGCAAGTCCAACGACTTGTGTGGACGAGTGCTTCTGTCACTTTAGTGGACGAGCACTTCTGTCACTTTAGTGGACGAGCACTTGGCACTTTAGTGGACGAGCGCTTCTGTCACTTGTGTTGGACGAGCGCTTTTATTACTTCAGTGGATGAGTGCTTCTATCACTTGTTGGACGAGCGCTTCAATCACTTGTGTTTGGACAAGCGCTTGTATTACTTCAGTGTTGGACGAGCGCTTTGGACGAGCACTTCTTATTTCCAAAAATCATTTTCATTAACGAAAACTTATTCCTTTTAATGCAGGTTATGAAAATTGATTTTCTTCATGCATCTTTTTAGTTGAGCTATTTGTGAATAAGAGATTTCATCTCTTACAAATCATCTAAGACTTAAATCTAATTTCTCCTTTAAGCTCTTGTCTTGATGATTCCTTGATCTTTGTCTTTGATTTTTTTATTTCTTCAAGTTCTTCCTTGAATGTTCTCCTTTGATTGCTCACCGAACTTGTTGTTTACCGCTTGATACCTGTCTTTGCAATTTGACACTAAAACACTTGTATACACATTAAGTTGTATTTGTCATATATCAAAATCTCTAAGTCATTGAGTCTAACAGATAAGGCATGATATGAGAGATGCTTTTTTTGTGATTGATGAAAACTGTGATTTTTTTTTCAACAACTCTTTGATTTTTCGCTCCTTAGAGTTTTGATTGCAGCCGAGATTGAGGATGAGCTAGGGTGAGACTCTTTGATTTTGATTATCACTTGCTTGCTCAACTGATGTTTTGTTTCTTGGCTGAGATATGCTTATTTGTAATGATTACCCAATGGATGAGATTGTTGATCAACTTTCAAGATGTGACTTGCCCCAGTCCTCATGTTTTGGGAGCCTTTCATGACTTGTCCTCTCAAAATGCCCCAGTTTGTCGATTTGAAGAGACTTCTTGTACTTTGCTTGTATTTGACCCTAATTTTTGCGTAGGTCGCTCTTTACGAGTTTTCAGTCTACCGGGTCGCTCTAACTTTTGCCTAGACTGCCTTTTCAAGTTTTCAGTCTAGCGAGCCTTTTTGTTTGTTTTTTATTTTCTTTTTCTTTTTTTGATTTCGATATTTTTTGTTGTTTTTTTTATGTGGACAAATTTGCCACCCTTATTTATGAGGATCAAGATTCTTACTTGAATTACCAATTGAGGATGCCATTTTCTTCCTAGTATTCAGAATTCTTCTAACCAGAGTTGTTCATTAGATGGTTATATTGTACTGTTGAACTCATGTTTACCTTACCTGAAGCATCATGTAACAAACTTGCATGGATTCAAAAAGTATGACAGGAAAGGACATTATTGCCTAAACAACTTCTTGATTGGTGTTGGAAGTTGGATGAGTCAAACGGTATTGATAGCAAGGTGCACAAGAGGTGATATGGAGGTCAGAAGGGTGTTGCCCCAGTTTGGATTGATTTGGTCATGGCGATTGACTCGACATATGTTGCTTGGGGACAATTTTGCCTCATAACAAGTCCCTTGAGAATTGAGTGGCCTTAGTGTAGGGCACTTGATAAGGAAAACTTGAGAATGGTGTTGCCCTAGTGTAGGGTATCCAATAATGGAAATGCTCTAGGATAAGGCCGTTGAAAGCACAATTTTGCCCCATGTAGTGTAACATGCGGTTTTTCACTATTTACTGTTTTAATATCGGTAAAATAAACATAAATTTTAATAATTTTATTTGTAAACCTAGAAAATGATTTTGGATAAACCAAGGTCACATTCATACTCTACTTTACTGTAGAGAGCTACGATTAAATTTTGGGTCGAAAATTCAGACGACACCCGGTCTGCGATTTAATGACAGTGAGAATTTTACTGCTCAAATGACCTAATTTTAATTCATGAACGAAAAACTGAAGGTTTTTATGAAGTTTCCAACTTATTTGGCTATTTTAAAATTTTTCACTTAAAAAGTGAAATAATATATATTATGCTGGCGTTATACGAAATCGGGTAAACGACGGAGCTGAAAACGGGATTTGCGGGACCCGCTAATGGATAAAGGACGTGTCAAATCATGATGAGTCACAAGGGGTGAGTCATAGGATGACTCCTCATTGTCATGATGGATTTTAGGAGGAAATTACTAGTTTGTCCTTAATGTTGGTTTTATTCACAAGTTTGCCATTGTACAAGACTACCATTTGGCCCTTGAAAATTTGCACTTTGGACCCAATTGTCCCTCCATACCCACGGCCCAAACCCCTTCAAGAGCCCATGCTCACTTCTATAAAAGGCCTAAGTCATCATCTTCTTCAACCTTTGTTCATTTCCACCATTAAAACACTAAGTTACATAAGCTTGTTTTGTGAAGGAAGTAGGAGACTTCATGCCAAGTTTTTGATTCCAAGAGGTAAACCATGCTCATCTCCCTTATTTAGCATCATGTTCTTCAATTACGTTTGTGTTTTGAAGTCTTTCTCAATATGATGCATATTAGGGTTTCTAGATTCAAATATTCATAGAAAATCATAGGAAAATCCACTGAGCATGAAACCAATTTATATGATCCTATTATCATCTCTATATTCTAGATCTATGAGCTTGAATCAAACAAATTTTTTTAACCTATTTAACCTAAAGAGACCGAACCTAGGTATTTGTGCAGGATTTTGTTCATTTTCTTTACATGATTCAATCTTACAAGTCATATAGGTATTGGATCTATGTTGTTTGAACTAAATCAAGGTCTCTAAGCCATATTAGTTGTCATGGCCGAAATTTAATAGTTTGAGGATTGGAAGATTTAATTTCAATATTTGTACCATGATTCTTGATTTAGGGTTTTAAGTGATTTTGAATCATTGATCCAAGAGTTTAGAAATTTTAGAGATTTCTAACCCCCAAAGTCAGCCCTAGGTTGAAACCAACATATAGGATTATAGGTTTGATTAAGTTGTTTGTTTGTTAATTGATTGTTGTGTTTAATGAAGGATAAGCTAGATTATCGTGTGCGCGCGTTATCGACATTACTTGGATTTCCGGCGGATCGTTTATCAGAGACATTTTATTTTCAGGTTAGGGGAGTACCTGAGGGATTTTTCCGATAGCTATATGCTATTTGTTTGTTGTCTGTATAATTTAGTTGGTGTTAATTATTTTCTGTAGTGTGAAATCATCTGTTTTGTAATTATCTGCTTTTAAATATTTATTTATCTGCATTTAATTGTTATTATATGTTGTTGCATGTCATTAGTTGATATGTGATGTATTATTGACATGATTTTTATTGATGTGGATTGTGGATTGTAAAGCCTGACAGTGGTCAGTGCTCAATTAATAATGAGGTTAAAAGCGTTAAAAAGGCTTTTATGGGATAATGAGTTTTAATTGATGAGAAATAGTAATATAATATTAATTAAGTATTTTGGTTGGTTGAAAATGAGAAAAATTTGAAAATAATATTATTTTAATGATTTAACAACGTAAGAGTGTTTTATGAGTCATAGTGAGGACGTAATCGTGAAAATATTTTTGCCCTGCTAATTTATACCTAAGAAATTTCTAAATATTAGAAAATGTTGTTTTAAGAGAAAAAGTTTCAAAAATAATTTTATTAGTGTTGGAAAATTTTTTTACTATAAAAGTCATGTTTTGACCGAAAAACGTTTTTAAAATGTCAAACGACGGACAATTCCATCACTATTTACAAAAGTATTCTTAAAAGGGGTAATGTAACACCTCGAGATTCACCCTTATGTTTATAGGTGTAGTTCTGGCATGTATATGTTTGATATTTATGTATATGTGTATATATTATTGCATATGATAATATATATATATATATATATATATGTATTAATATATGATTATTTGCATTAATATGAGATTGTGTCTCTTAATGTTTGATTTTATATGTTACTATATGATATGTGATTTTATTAATAATACGCGATTAAGAATGATATGATAAGATATCGTGTGATTTAGTATTTAAATAGAGATAGTGTTATTCTTAGATTTTAGCCCCTCAACCAATCATATTTGAGTCCTTATCAATATAGGATCATCCTCCTTTTGTTTATATCTTAAGATCTTATCATAATCTCCTAAGGATCCCATCTAGGAATAACTACCAAATCTGTTGCTAAACTTCCATCGAACTTTTGACCATCCTAGAGTCCGATTTAGGATTCGATCTTTAGACATTAATTTGTAGATATTTCTCTGCTCTTTCTAACGACACCAATAACGCCTCAATCGGAAACTTGTAGCTCAAGTTATGATCAAAATACCGAACTGTATGCAGTTTGGGCTGAAATAGGAACCCGTTATGACCCAAACTCATATATATACCATTAAACTCGACCTAAACCTAGTTTACACGACCCCAACACTCAGATAACTGCCTCCCTCCTTCCTCTTTGAATCCTTATGATTTTTTCCCCTAAAACTCTCTCTAAGGAACCCGTTCTTGCACCGTTCTTAACTGCTTCTTGATAGGAGAACATCGCTACGAATAGGGTTTGTTGTGCTTGCTGTTTGGGACTTTAGAAAAGGTAAAATTCATGCACCTTGTCCCTTGTGTTCTTTCTTTCAAGTTATTAATCTCTTCCTTTTGATTTCTTGGTCTAAGAGTCTAATTAAGGTGTTTCCTTGTTGTTCTTGAGGTCGTAGATAAGTGTTTTTGAGACGAGACCCTAGAGGACCCTCTTTCTCCTTTTGAAACGCGAACCTCATACCAGGTATGGGAGAAGAATAGTGTATACACCAGGCTAGGGATTAACGTAAGATGAGGGGTTCCTATAGCCCCGTTTATTTTTTTTATAATGTATCGATGTCATGATCTGCTTGGTTGTATGACTGGATTGTTTATATGTTTAATTGGATTAATTGGTATGCCTATTTGTTATAATTGTTGAGTTGTTCATGACGTGTTATGCCTATTGAATTGTCTTATGCCATGAGTTTTGGTTGAATTATTGTGAATACCCATGATTATGAATGTTGTTGTTATGACATGGATTGTGTTGATCACATTGACTGAATATGTTGTTGATGATGATGTTACCGTTATGTTGAATATGTTAATAGGACCCTAATCGGATTTAATTAGGACTCTTAGTTAACTTAGGAATTAAGGGATTAATTCCCCAAAGCTTCATAAGACATGAACTGTGTTAGTGAGGGGTGAGGTTTCATGCCGAATGTTTTAGTTAAGACCCTAAGATCTGATTTGAGAGAATTAGGGAGCCTAAACTCCAAGAACACGTTGAATACTTCCCAGAAAAGTACGGCGCTTCCCATGAGCACGGTCGTGCTGAACAGGGAGCACGACCATGTTCCCAGTTAAATTCTGGAAAACAGGCCGAGTATTGAGCACGGTCGTGCAGGACAGTGAGCACGACCGTGCTCCACTTAAGTGGCAGCACGACCGTGCTGGGGGTTTAGTACGCCCGTGCTTCCCTCTACTGGTAATTAAAGAGGTGCTTACCCCAATTATCCCCAGATGATGTAATAATACACTAATCAAATGATAACAAGTTAGAAAACTTAATTAAAGATTAATTAAGATAACAAAGACTGATAAGCTGGTTAAGTCGGTACTCGATGGGTTACCGCACGTTGTCACACTTTGGTTCTTTTTGGCCAAGGGGACCTTGACCCCGTGGTTTGGGTCTAAGGTGTTAATGTTGATGTTGGTGATAAGTCTTGGGTGCTTTTAGGCTCAAGTAAAGGAGGTGGTTGCCTTGTGTGTTGTTGTGCCATTTGCATAGAGCATTGGAGTTGATGTTGAGGGGGATCGTTCAACATAGGGGAGGTCGTCCTAGTTAAGATAATCTCGCCCAAGTCTCGGGTGGTTCACTCATGGTTTGGTGAATCGTGCTCCCCCGAGGTGGCATAACCAGTTATGATACGTCGGCTATCCAAGGGGTTCCTCCATGGTTTGGGTAACTACTGGTGTTGGTGATTTTTGGCCAATACGAATATGTAAATCCGAAGTTGACTTCCTGAGTTAGTTGGATCCACATGCATTGATGGAGTAGGGTTGTGTTGCACTGCATAACATATGTTGGATGATTAACATGTTATGATATTATATGATGATGTTTATATATTGTATATTGTGAAATTGCTATGCCATGCTATGATGTATGTTCATCTTATCCGATATTCCCATGCCGTTGTGATTACATGATTTCTTACTCCCTGTTTTCCTGTTTCTGTTGTTGCATGTATTTCCTTATACAGAGGACAGTGAGCAGCCAGCGGAGGAGTGACTCTAAGGAGCCACGACTCTAGTTAGAATGCTTAGTTATAGTTGTTAGTTTTGTTAGTTATTTCAGTTTGTTTACATGATGTATCCGAATTTTTGGTTATGCCAGCTTTGTATGTGACATCGCGGTTGAGTTTTTCTTTATCTGTCTTGTTTATGTTTTATTGTTTTAAAACTATGTTATTTCCACGTTGTTTTCATTGAGACATGAAACCTTTGTATCCAATTTTTTATTTTAATCAAATAAATGCATGTTTTATAATTACCACTTTTAAGTAAATGTTTTATATTAACATGCGGGGTAGAAGGGTGTCACATTTAGTCATGTAACACCCGGGTGCCGACGAGGGCGGGGAGTGGTCACCGGTGCAAGAAGGCACGAACAAGGAGTGGCTCCTGGCAGGCTTCTAGGCGGAGGGACACATGAAT
This sequence comes from Sophora flavescens, assembly GCA_030762895.1. NCBI lineage: Eukaryota > Viridiplantae > Streptophyta > Magnoliopsida > Fabales > Fabaceae > Sophora > Sophora flavescens. The sequence goes on from JAUPTC010000016.1 coordinate 2,115,858, forward strand.
GAACCGATTATACACCCGAATGAGAAGGATCTTGAGACTGTGTAGGTGTAGGACTATACAGTTGAGGAAGGCTTATATGAATTTATTGGTACTACCTATACTAACAAGATACATCTTCTTTTCGGGAGCCCATCACTTAAGAACTCCACAGTTAAGCATGCTTGACTTGGAGCAATTCTAGGATGGGTGACCTCCTGGGAAATTTTCCTGGGAAGCGTGTGAGTGAGGACAAAGCACGTTGAAAAGACTCGTGTTGGTCTGTGGGGACATTTGTCAATCCATAGAGCAGCCAGGGATGTTACAAATGGTATCAGAGTGTCACCTCTCCCAGTACGATGTGGTTCGGGGACGAACCAAGCGGAAGCTGGTAGGCATGTAACACCCGGGTGCCGACGAGGGAGGGGAATGGTCGCCGGTGCAAGAAGGCACGGACAAGGAGCGGCCCCTGGCAGGCTTCTAGGCGGAGGGACACATGAATGAACCGATTACACACCCGAATGAGAGGGATCCCGAGACTATGTAGGTATGGGACGATACAATTGAGGAAGGCTTATATGAATTGATTGGTACTACCTATATCAACAAGATGCATATTTTTTCGGGAGCCCATCACTTAAGAACTCCACAGTTAAGCCAGCTTGACTTGGAGCAATTCTGGGATGGGTGACCTCCTGGGAAGTTTTCCCAAGAAGCGTGTGAGTGAGGACAAAGCACGCTAAAAAGACCCGTGTTAGTCTGTGGGGACAGTCGTCAATCCATAGAGTAGTCAGGGATGTTACATGTAACATTGAGTAATACCGATAAATTGTCTCAAATGATGTTTCCAAGTTCAAAATATAGATTTTTGAACAAAAATGAGTTTTAAGGGATTTTGACAATTTTACAAAACGAATTTCCAATGTAAAAGGATTTTCGGTAAACAACGGGTTATTTCCGTCAACTTGGATAAGTTGAGGAAACTTTGGTTTTGTTTTGTGTTTCACATAAAAAAAATGTTGTTAAATTAAAAGACGAACCTAGCTGCCGAAATATCGGTGTCTAGAGTTCTATGATATGGACCCGGGGTCCGAAAGCTAAAGTTAGGGGTGTAATTGGATCGGTTTGGTTCGGATTTGAGGGAAAACAGTGTCCGAACCAATCAAAATTGTTCAGTTCGGTTCGGTTTTTGACATTTTCTGTTAGCAGACCCGAACCAATCCGAACCGATCATGTTCGGATCGGATCGTCGGGTTCCCGCATTTAAAAAAAAAAAAAGTTTTCTCCTATTATTCCTGTTTCACCTATTTCGATTTCCATTTCTCCTGAATGCAAATTACATATCCCACATCAAATCTAGTTTACTCCCCAAAAACCAACACAACATCTAACACAAAAAATCCACAACACCATATGATTCCAGAATGATAGAATTCCAAAACAAAAATCAACACAGCACCATATGATTCCAGAATTGCAGAACTGTGGCACAGCACCATATGTTGTTATAGTTGTGTCATTACATTGTACAAATAGTCCAAACATAAAAGCAGGGAAATGCAATACTAAAATCAAAGTGTTCACCAAACCAAAATACATAAAATTTAGCCAAGGTGACCAATATCATTGAAGCTCAACAAGCTATTCTTAATCACATGGCTGCCAAAGTTGGAGTTGTCTTTTTCAACTATAAGGCGTGTAAGGAGTGCAACAAAGCAGCAGAAAAAGATTTAACTTGGCTTCAAGAACTTCAAACCCAAAAGGCTACATTTAAAACAACCTTTCAAGAAGTAACCTAACTCCTGCAATATATGAACACATCAAGATCCAAACAGTAATGTGTCCTGGTCAAGAGGAAAGAGTACCATGAGCTCATCTAATTTCAAATCAAAATACTCATTAAGTATCAACAACTTGTTAAACTAAATTTTGCAATGAAACTCAAGTTGTACCTCTGAACAAAAACTCAAGTTGTCCCTTCAAGAAACGGTTGCTTTGAAACAAGTTGTACCTGAACAAAAAAAAGGGAAACACTAAATACATGTTTATAATGAATGAAGTGTAAAACAACAAAATAATAAGTTACCTTAATCCAAGGCCATAAACTGACTACTAGTGTTCCCAATATCCTGATGCAATACATTTATCTCTGGAAGCTCTAATAATATAATAATACAAAAAATATATTAGAAAGTCTGAAAGATATCAAATTCAATGATAAAATAATTAATAAACTTTTTACCTGAATCATCTTCAGCCATATGACTTTGTAGATTATCAACTTTTTCATCTTTACTCTTCAACCAATTTTGAGTACAAATCAAAGCCTCTACTGTGGAGGGATGCAATGAACTACGGTATGGGTCAAGAACACGACCCCCGATACTAAATGCGGACTCAGATGACACAGTAGACACCAGGATAGCTAATATGTCCCTAGCCATTCGAGAAAGAACATGATACTTCACCGTCTTACCTCTCCACCATTTGAGAATATCAAAATCATCACAATAGTCTTCCACATCATCTTCAATATATCTTTCCAACTCATTTCTCTTCAGCTCACCTTGCTTCCTCCTTACCTTTCGTATGAACGCACCTTTACATGATATTTCACTCTCGTCGTTTTGACCACCTTGTGCTTGAAGAGTACTATTCGAGGGTTGGGCATTAGAATCACAAGCATCATTGGGAATAGGATACCAAACAACATACTGAGAAAATATTTTTTTTATAAGATCTTTCAATTTTTTTAATACTTCCAACACAATAGCCATATCCGAACTGAATACCTGATCCAAACAGCACTCAAAATACTCCAATTTATATCTAGGGTCAAGGAAAATAGCCACCAACAACAGATAATTCAAATGCTCAATGTCCCAATATTTGTCAAATTTTATTTTCATATTTGATGACATCCTATACAGCACCTCATCATCACTTTGCATCCACTTATTCAATGTAGCTTGGATTTCACACCACTTATCAAAGAAGCCATTAGAAGTGACATGCAATGATGCAGAAAAAGTAAGGGTAGCATCATAGAAAATCTTTAAAAATTTAGTGAAAACACGAGCACGATTCCAATCATCAATAAGAGGAGCACCCCCTTCACTATCAACAAATGCTACATAAGAGTGGTCATCAAATTGTAAGCGAACAAATGCCTTTTCATACTTTTCAGCTATGTCCAACATCAAATAAGTGGAATTCCACCTAGTTGGCACATCAAGCACAAGCATTTGACCCATGGTTATGTTTGCCTCATCGACACACCTCTTAAAAGAGGCCAATCTTTATGGAGATGACCTCACATACTTTCAAGAAGCCCTTATCTTTGAAATAGAACTATCTAGTTCCTTCAACCCATCACTTACAATTAAGTTCAAGATGTGAGCACTACATCTCATATGCAAATACTCCCCTTTCAATATGGTAGTACATTTCCAATCATCCATGCCTCTAACCAAATATGACATGGTTGTGGTGTTAGCACTAGCATTATCTACGGTTACAGTGCAAATCTTGGTAATACCCCAATCTTTTATGCATTTCTCTAAAGCTTTTCCTATGGTTTCCCCCCTATGGTCTGCAATCAAACCAAAACTCATTATCTTCTTTTGCAATTCCCACCCCTCATCAATAAAATGGGCAGTCACACACATATAATTCATGTTTTGAATGGAAGTCCAAGTATCGGTTGTAAGGGAAACCATTTGATAGTTTTGTTCCAAGAAAGATTTCAAAAGTACTTTCTCACCCATAAAGAGTTGCATGCAATCCTTTGCCATGGTCACACGACTAGGGATTTTAAATCGAGGTTGAGCCACACTCATGAAAGCTCTAAACCCGAGGTTATCGACAAACTTAAAAGGGAGCTCATCCATTATTATCAACTTAGCCAAAGCCTCTCTGCATTCATCTTGCTTAAACTCAACAAGCCTCATAGATACAGTGTTATCATTCTCACTTTGTTTTCCTACGGCAATCGTTTTTTGCTTCTTATCGGTGTTACTTGGGTTTTCAGTACACTTATTCATATGTTTGTTGAGGTTGGAAGTCCCATGATTACTACTATTGCAAGCATAATGTTGCCACAATAGATACAGATAGCCTTATCACCCTCTTTCTTAAAATGATTCCAAGCCATAGATGGAGGTCTATTGGGCTTTTGTTTGACACGTACCTCTGGTGCAGGCTGTGCAGATTGACCTTCAACCTGAGGTATCTCACTGACACTCAAAGTTGTTTCTGTTGGAGGAGTAGGTGCACTAGAAATTTGAGTCCCAGCTGTATCTTGATTCTCAGTCATTTTGCACCAAACCTAAGGAATTAAGGAATGCACACAAGAAGCATAGATCAGAAAGAAAGAATCAATGATTCAAATAACCATAAAATAAAAAAAATCCCAAAATCAAAAATTTAAAAACCCTAAAATCAAAAATCCCTAAATGCACAAATTGGGTACCAATCTCAGAGGATGTCGCAGACTCGCGGTGATGGAGTGTGGTGGAGAGGTGGAGGCCGGAGGGAGATGTCGCGGAGCCGGTGATGGAGCAACTGAGCGAGGCAAATCCGAAGAGGTGGAGAAGTATCGCAGTGATAGAGCGAGGTGAAGAGGTGGAGATGTGTCGCGGACTCGCGGTGATGGAGTGGTGGAGGCCGGAGGGAGGTGTCACGGTGTCGGTGATGGAGCTACTGAGCGAGGTGAAGAGGTTGAGGTGATGGAGCGACTGAGCGAGTCAGCGAGGTGAAGAAGTCACGGTGATGGAGCGAGGTGATGAGGTGGAGAGATGTCGCGGTGATGGAGGGTGCTGGTCGCAGTGGCGAGCAGTGCTGGAAGGTATGCCGCCGCCGTTGACCTGGATGGTGAAAGGTGAAGTAGGGTTTGAACTGGAGAAGACGAGGAGTGCGAGATGGAGAATTGGACCGAGATAGTGACTCTCTGTCTGTCACAATGTCTAATATATTAATATAAAAAAAATTAGGGGTTCGGTTCGGTTCGGTTCTAGCGGGTTCACTTTTCCTGGAACCGAGAACCGAACCAAACCAAACCATGGTCGGGTCCATTGATTTTGACCCAAACCGAACCAATGATCCGAACCGAACCACAAAAATGGATCGGTTCGGTTCATATCGATCGGGTTCGCGTGTCGGATTAAATCCACTTACACCCCTAGCTAAAGTTACGAACTAGATGTCCTATAAAAAGTGATATTGATTTTTGTGCGCCAAAATCTACGAATCTAAATCTGGTGCAGCGATCTAGATTTCATGATTTGTACATTTTTTACTTGGAGTCCGTTTGATTAGAAAGTTTGTTAAACTTAAATGTTTTACATGCATTTTGCATTTTATTGTGGCAAATGTGCCTAAAGGTTTTATGCATGGTACCTTGGTAGGTATCCATGTTATGTGATATATTTCACCTTGGGGTGAAATGAATGGGGGTCTAGAAAAGGCCGGGCTATTTACGACTATTTCGGGAGCTCGGATATTACTCATATTTTATAGTCCGAGTTAATTACAATTATCGTTGGATGTTCATACGAACTACATACAATGATGGTTGGAACTCGTATCCTACCGAGTTATTTACTTAAATAGTTGGAACTCGAAACCTTGACAGGCCAAATATTTTGAAACTTGCCTTATCTGGCAACGTTGATATTCTGTCTTATTCGGCAATGAGAGCTTGATCAGCTCATTTATTTGTTGGTTGGAGCTCCGGAAATTAGTACAAAAGTTAGATGAGGAATGTTGAGGTGTCATGGTTTTTAAAACAATGGAGATTGTTGGGTATGAAACCCTTTGATAAATAGAATGTTTATTGTTGAATATATATGTTAAATGTTAAATGTTATTTGTGTGTCGTGCATATGGTTATCGTTTTAAAATCCATATATTGGAACTCAACCTTGCATATACATGTTCTTCTGTCTTTGCTATTGTACCTTGGTACATGAATGCAGTTGTTGAAGAAGAATTCCTTGAGTGACTTGGAGACTTAAGTCCGGATTGCAGGAAGAGATGTGTGATCATAGAGATGATCACGAGGTCTTATCAGCGAGTGTCTTGTAGAGCGACCAGCTTAGGATTTTCTTTGGGTGGTATGTTTTGAAAAAGTTTGTGTAGGTGTGTTGAAAACCTTTATATGGTTTAAAATTCTTATGTGAATAATATGTTTTGTTTTTACTATTGTGATGAGTATGTTGTGTATCGAAGTATTCAGGAGCAATTGTTTTACACCCAGATTTTCTGACTTCAAATAAATCAATTTTCCGAAACCAACCAGAAAAATTATTTTAATTTATTTCTGCACGTGTTCGTATAGTAATGCCCAAGGGGGGTGTTACATAGTGTGGTATCAGAGCTGGTCGAGTCTTTCGGGAACCTTGGGGAATATGTTTGTTATGTTTTTGTTGTGTGATCTCTGGTAGGACCTTGCTTGAATTGTTTCCTTGTTGAAATAATGTGTGTTGGCACACAAGTCATTATGTTTTGATTTAGTCAAGACCTTGGGAGAATTTATGAACAATAGATGGTACATTGACTGAATTACTTCTTAGAAGTAATGTGTTTTAGACACGTAAGGATACGTTTCAGTTATGGTTGCGTACTGACTGATTTTGTCTTATAGGTCAGTTATGGAACCAGAACCAGAAGGTGGAGTGGATGATACCGCACAAGCAATGGATAACATTGCAGCTACTATTGTTATGTAGACAGCTGCTATAGCTGCTCAAACTTAGCAAGAGGCGGAAGGCAAAGATCTAACTGCTTTTCAACGTCAAGATCCACCACAGTTTTGTGGGGATTCTGATCCTGAGAAGGCTGATCTACGAATACAAGAGTTGGAGAATATTTTCGATCTTATCCATAGCCCTGGAGGAGTAAAAGTTCAATATGCTACATTCCTGCTCTTAGGAGATGCAGAGTATTGGTGGAAGGGCACTAAACAACTTTTGGAAGCTGATCAACAGGAAATTACTTGGGATGTGTTCCGAAACGCATTTATGAACCAGTATTTCCCAGAAAATACTAGGATTGAGAAGGAACGAGAATTTCTGTAGTTACAACAAAGTGATCTATCTGTTGGGGAGTATGCGGCGAAGTTTGATTCACTAGCCAAATATTTTCATTTCTTCCAAGTTCAGCCAAATGAGGGATGGAAGTGTGAACGTTTTGACGGAAGTTTGCGATATGGTATCTAGAAATCTGTAGTACCGCTGGAGATTCTCAATTTCTAAGCATTGGTTGAGAAATGCCGTAAGGTGGAATTAATGAAGAAAGGGAAGGACAACTATAGTAACACCGGAGGATCATCTCGATTCAGAAACAAATACCAGAATCAGAAGGGGAAACAAAATCAGAACAAACCATATTTACAACCCCAGAAACATGATGGGAAGAAGAACCGAGACTCTGTTTGTCAATGTTCAAAGTGTGGAAAGCAAGACCACTTGGCAGATGCTTGTCCATTTGAAGGGATTCTATGTTATCAGTGTGGAAATACAGGGCATAGTGCAAGAGTTTATAATGTAAAGAAATCTGAAGTAGATAGAAACAAAGTGTGAGCTGCTAAAAAGGTGGCAAAAGAGAAACAGGCAATAAGGGCGGAAGGTTTACACCGAGAACAAGGTTGAAGCCTCACGACTTAGAGATTTTATAAAAGATAGTGTAGATTCACATCAGCAACGGGATCAGGAACCAAAGATGTAGTTATGCATAAGAATATTATATGTAAGATGTGTGCTTTAAGGATTAGTACATGTTAATTTTGTAATGGGATCTAAGTAGAATCATATGTGCGTATCCTTGAATATTGGACTCTTCAAAGTCTTTTATGTTGTTAGTCTTTCAGTTGATGTCAGTGATATATAATATCTATGACTTTATAAGAATAAAGGTTTCTTGAAGGAAATTTATTCCAGTCCTTTTTATTTTGATTGATGTGATCGGTCAAGATTTTTGGGGTCAGATCATTTCTTTTCCAACGATTGTGAATTGTTTTCAAACTACAATTGTTGAATCAATTTTTATGGAATTTTATTTTGTGAACTATCCTATTATTGTTCGGGATAGTTACTTTAGTGATGAAAGAAGTTTCTAGTAGATGAGACTTAGCCTTGTCACTTTTACTTTTGGTGAGAATGATTCAGCCTAAATTTTTATCGGACTATTGTTATTTTAAATTGTCATTTGTAAATCCTTTGTCCAAGGAATACATTCTCTTAAGGCAAGGAACTATTCGTTTTGTGAGTTCCTAATCCATTAGGAGTTCTTGTGAAGGAACGAACTTTCTTAGAGTCATGGTTGTAATTATGTATTAGCTATGCATTTTTACACTCGCGAACCTATTAAAGAATCTTTTTACATACTGAACATTCCTGTATTCTTTTCAGATCGACAAAGTTTTTCTATTTACTTTCTTGTGAAAGTAAAACCTTGGGATTAAAAAAAATCCTGTCTAGTTTTGAGTCACGAAATTTCGAGGACGAATTTTTTTTAAGTGGAGTAGTATTGTAACACGCGGTTTTTCACGGTTTACTGTTTTTATATCGGTAAAATAAACAGCAATGTTTATAATTTTATTTTTAAACCTATAAAATGATTTTGGATAAACCAAGGTCATATTTATACTCTACTTTACCGTAGAGAGCTACGATTAAATTTTGCCCGGTCTGCGATTTAATGACAGTAAGAATTTTACTGCTCAAATGACCTAATTTTGACTCATAAATGGAAAAATTAAGATTTTTATGAAGTTTCCATCTTCTTTGGCTATTTCAAAATTTTTCACTTAAAAAGTGAAATAATATATATTATGCGGGCGTTATACGAAATCGGGTAAACAACGGAGCTGAAAACGGGATTTACGGGACCCGCTAACGGATAAAGGACATGTCAAATCATGATGAGTCACAAGGGGTGAGTCATAGGATGTCTCGTCACTGTCATGATGGATTTTAGGAGGAAATTACTAGTTTGTCCTTAATGCTGGTTTTATTCACAAGTTTGCCATTGTACAAGATTACCATTTTGCCCTTGAAAATTTGCACTTTGGACCCAATTGCCCCTCCATCCCCACGGCCCAAACTCCTTCAAGAGCCCATGCTCACTTCTATAAAAGGCCTAAGTCATCATCTTCTTCAACCTTTGTTCATTTCCACCATTAAAACACTAAGTTACATAAGCTTGTTTTGTGAAGGAAGTAGGAGACTTCTTGCCAAGTTTTTTATTCCAAGAGGTAAACCATGCTCATCTCCCTTATTTAGAATCATGTTCTTCAATTACTTTTGTGTTTTGAAGTCTTTCTCAATATGATTCATAATAGGGTTTCTAGATTCAAAAATTCATAGAAAATCATAGGAAAATCCAATGAGCATGAAACCAATTTCTATGATCCTATTATCATCTCTATATTCTAGATCTATGAGCTTGCATCAAACAAAAAATTGTAACCTATATAACCTAAAGAGGCCGAACCTAGGTATTTTTGGGGGGAGGGTTTTGTTCATTTTCTTTACATGATTCAATCTTATAAGTCATATAGGTATTGGATCTATGTTGTTTGAACTAAATCAAGGTATCTAAGACATATCAGTTGTCATGACCGACATTTAATTGTTTGAGGATTGGAAGATTTAATTTCAATCTTTGTACCAAGATTCTTGATTTAGGGTTTTAAGTGTTTATGAATCACTAATCCAAGAGTTTAGAAATTTTAGAGATTTCTATCCCCAAAGTCAGCCCTAGACCGAAACCAACATATAGTATTATAGGTTTGATTAAGTTGTTTGTTTGTTAATTGATTGTTGTGTTTAATGAAGGATAAGCTAGATTATCGTGTACATGCGTTATCGGCATTACTTGGATTTCAAGCGGATTGTTTATCAGAGACATTTTGTTTTCAGGTAAGGGGAGTACCTGAGGGATTTTTTCGATAGCTATATGCTATTTGTTTGTTGTCTGTATAATTTAGTTGGTGTGTTAATTATTTTCTGTAGTGTGAAATCATCTGTTTTGCAATTATCTGCTTTTAAATATTTATTTATTTGCATTTAATTGTTATTATATGTTGTTGCATGTCATTAATTTATATGTGATGTATTATTGTTATGATTTTTATTAATGTGGATTGTGGATTGTAAAGCCTGACAGTGGTCAGTGCTCAACTAATAATGAGGTTAAAAGCGTTAAAAACTTTTTACGAGATAATAATTTTTAATTGATGAGAAATAGTAATATAATATTACGTAAATATTTTAGTTGGTTGAAAATGAGAAAAAGTTGAAAATAATATTATTTTAATGATTTAACAGCATAAGAGTGTTTTATGAGTCATAGTGAGGATGTTACCGTGAAAATATTTTTGCCCTGCTAGTTTACAATTAAGAAATTTCTAAATATTAGAAAATGTTGTTTTAAGAGAAAAAAGTTTCAAAAATAATTTTATTAGTGTTGGAAAAATTATTTTACTATAAAAGTCATGTTTTGACCTAAAAACGTTTTTAAAATGTCAAACGATGGACAATTCCGTCACTATTTACAAAAGTATTCTTAAAAATGGTAACATTGAGTAATACCGAGAAATTGTCTCAAATGATATTTCCAAATTCAAAATACTGATTTTTGAACAAAAATGAGTTTTAAGGGATATTGACAATTTTACAAAACGAATTTCCACTGTAAAAGGATATTCGGTAAACAACGGTTTATTTCCGTCAACTTGGATAAGTTGAGTAAACTTTGGTTTTGTTTTGTATTTCACAGAGCGAAAATGTTGTTAAATTAAAAGACAAACCTGGCTGTCGAGATTTCGGTGTCTAGAGTTCTATGATATGGACCCGGGGTCCGAAAGGTAAAGTTATGGACTAGATGTCCTATAAAAAGTGAAATTGATTTTTGTGCGCCAAAATCTACGAATCTAAATCTGGTGCATCGATCTAGATTTCGTGATTTGCACATTTTCTACTTGGAGTCTATTTGATTAGAAAGTGTATTAAACTTAAATGTTTTACATGCATTTTGCATTTTATTGTGGCAAATGTGCCTAAAGGTTTTATGCATGGTACCTTGGTTGGTATCCATGTTATGTGATACATTTCACCTTGGGGTGAAATGAATGGGGGTCTAGGAAAGGCCGGGCTATTTACGACTATTTCGGGAGCTCGGATATTACTCATATTTTATAGGCCGAGTTAATTACAATTATCGTTGGATGTTCATACGAACTACTTACAATGATGGTTGGAACTCGTATCCTACCGAGTTATTTACTTAAATAGTTGGAACTCGGAACCTTGACAGCCCAAATAATTTGGATTTTGCCTTATCTGGTAACGTTTATATTCTGCCTTATTCGTCAATGAGAGCTTGATCAGCTCATTTATTTGTTGGTTGGAGCTTTGGATATTAGTACAAAAGTTAGATGAGGGATATTGAAGTGTCATGGTTTTTAAAACAAAGAAGATTATCGGGTATGAAACCCTTTGATAAATAGAATGTTTATTGTTGAATATACATGTTAAATGTTATTTGTGTGTTGTGCATATGGTTATCGTTTTAAAATCCATATATTGGAACTCACCCTTGTATATACATGTTCTTCTGTCTTTGCTATTGTACCTCGGTACATGAATGCAGATGTTGCAGAAGAATTCCTTAAGTCACTTGGAGACTTAAGTCCGGATTGTGGGAAGAGATGTGTGATCATAGAGATGATCACGAGGTCTTATCAGTGAGTGTCTTGTAAAGCGACCAGCTTAGGATTTTCTTTGGGTGGTATGTTTTGAAAAAGTTTGTGTATGTGTGTTGAAAACCTTTATATGGTTTAAAATTCTTTTTTGAATAATATGTTTTATTTTTACTATTTTGATGAGTATGTTGTGTGTCGAAGTATTTAGGAGAAATTGTTTTGCACCTAGATTTTCTGACTTCAAATAAATCAATTTTTCGAAAGCAACCAGCAAAATTCTTTTAATTTATTTCCGCACGTGTTCGTATAGTAATGCCCAAGGGGGGTGTTACATGTAGATCTTGCTCTAACTTTTGCTTAGACTGCCCTTGAGGGTTTTTAGCCTAGCGAGATTTCTTTTCCTTTTTTTCATTATTGTTTTGGATTTTTTAAAAGGAGCAATTAGTTAAAATCTCATAAGAGCACAAATATTTTGTCTCAAAATTATAGTTGATGAAAAAATAGCAATCGTTCATTTATCAGAATAGACTTTTTAGGCTTGTAATGTGGCCAAAGGTTGGGGGTCATGAAAGGAGGCTCAAACAAGTATTTTAAGGTTAAATAGGACCAAGGATCCAAGCTCTTTTCAGATTTCAGAGAACATTTACTTTATGTTGATTTTCCCTTTTTATTACTTCTTTTTTTTTTTTTTTGCTTTTGCATGAAGTTTTTCATCCTCTTTCTTTCTCCATCTTTTTTTTGTTATTTCTTTTTCTTCTTCTAGTTTTTTTTTCACTTTATGTTTCATGATCACCATTTTCTTCTTGCTTGCCCCTTGTTTAAGGGTGATCCTTGTCCGGGGTTATTTGAAGAAACTTTTCTGGCTCAAAGGGGTAACTAGGGATGATCATGATATTTTGATAAGGATAGAGAAAGACGCCCAATCTTCATTTCCAATCATGATTGTTATTATTTTTTAAACTTTATTTTAGAGACAAAGATGGTACTCACCAAGTTTTTATTTATTTGCTCCTCTTTTATTTTATTTTTTATTTTTTTTATTTTATTTTTTATTTTTGAAAAGGTGTGGGCCTAAGTGACCTGATCAATGCCCCACAAAGAACTTCTAATAATGCCTTGGGGAAGAAAATGAGAATCTGAGATATGAGAATGGTGAGAGAAATATTATGATGTGGAAGATGATGTAAAGAATGGATGAGACAAGGTATGGATGCAAATCCGTTACATTAATGCTTCAAGAAAGTGACCATGGTTCAAGTATTACATGATAAAATACAATGTAACCACCATTTATTGGTAAACCACTAATGAACCAATCTAGCCTGGGTTGCTTAGAAATTCCTAAGACGAAGACCGCAAAGTGTTGGCATTTCTCACAACCATTAGAATGCGAATCTCTGGTGATGTCGTTGTAGCTTTCCTCTTGAAGTCTGAGTAGTCCACTAGAAAATAACCTTTTCAGAGAGGTCTCAAAATTGACATGCCTTACTTGACTTCTGAGAAATGACTGTGAAAGTGCGCCCCTCAACTTCATTGGCATCCGAACCTGCATGATCTGGTACAAGGTTGCGATCCGTATTTTCAGACAACCTGAGCAAGTATTATTTCCAGCTTCACATCATGATCCATGGTTTGATTGGCATTCTTTGAAAGCGCGATGGTTCTATTTTCTTCAAGGAGCACAATGCATGGAATGAATTTTTTATTTTTTATTTTTTTAAATAAACTTTTAACTTAAAAAGAAATGAGTATATGAAATGCATGAAAAAAGTTTTTTTTTTTACCCAAAAGGTATTAATGCATGATAAGTATGAAAAAGAATTATTTATATTGACTCAAAATTTTTTAATGCATGTGATGCATGAAGGCAATTTTTTATTCACAAAAACGGCAATGCATGAAATGAGCTTCTTATTTTTTAGATGAATCAAAATTTTTTTATGAATGCTTCAGATAAATGATTTTTTTAATGAACGCTTGATATGAATGTTTTTTTTTATGATGAGATTGACATAAAAAGTAATTGATGCATGAGATGCATGAGAATGATTTTTTATCTCTTTATATTGACTCGAAAAATTAATTAATGCATGAGATGCATGAAAAAGATGAATGATCATTTTTATTCTTTTACAGGAAAAGTGGATGAGTTACAAAAAAAATGATTTCCACAAGTCCTTTTTATTATTTATAGAAATGTATGGGTTACGAAATATGAAGAATTTTTTTGTTACAAGCAAAAGGACTTGTGTAAATCATTTTTCTTTGGCAAAAAACTAAAAAAATGTGAATTTTTATTTGACAAAAAAAATGCTCCCTTTGTATCCTAAGACAGGTAAGACTTATGTTTGCACACACCTAAGGTTATGAATCTAACCAGTTGGTCTCTGAGTTTGCTCTATGAGTGAATTACAGGACATGTCTATAATCCTAAAAATCGTGGCCCCCAGATTGCCCTTACCTAGAATATAAGGACCCAGATCCATGAACTTCACCATAGGGACCAATGAGTCACAATATGGCGGTCCACAATACCAGTAACAATCTGAGCAGAAGAACCAGTGACAGCCAGGGATGCAAAAACATCACCATAACACCACCGAAACCCCTTCTAATCCTATGGCATTCCAAGATTTGGGTATAGAGCCCAAAAGTGTGTGAAGTATGTGATGGTGATGTGTGTGCGGGAAGCATTGAAACCTGCACAAAACCTATTAAAACAAAAACTACACCACACTTACAAAAAGAACAAACCACAACACAATAGTTCTCTATCCTAGGGTTACAACAATATACAAAGGCAATTATGAGAACATATAAAACTATTAAAAAAACATATAGGGGTAAAACTAATATTTTTAAAGTTATTAAAATAAGCTTCACAACCAACTATTATAGGCCTGACTCTCAAAAATCCCCAGTTAAATCGCCAGCTGTCGTGACCGTCCCGTCCGGGAGCCGTGAAAAGAGAGAGTAGAAATAGAGGAATCGCCACCAATATTTTATTTGGGAAAAACATTGGAAAAACCACTTATTTTAAGGAAACTGGTCTTAAAAAAAGATAGAGAGATATTTGAGTCTGGGACTCGGTTAAGGGTGGGGAAGGTGTTAGCACCCTACATCGCCCGTTTTAAAAACGGTACCTCAAGTTAATTTGGCAAAAATTTTAATAACATTTGAAAATATTTATTTTTAACCCACTTTTAAATTAAATTAGGAGATAAACACAACAAAAGATAAAATTAAATTTTGGCTTCACATAATGATTGATTCTGCTCCAACGTATTCTTGGGTGCGATGAGAAACTCAAAGCCACGTAGTTCTTATAGAAAAAGATTTGATTGATTGGTTGATTTTATTCTTTTGGAAAAGATTTGGTTTTTTAATTTTTTTTATGTTAAAAAAAGATTTTATTTCAAAATAAATTCACTCTTGCACAGGGTTCAAGATAGCGGTACTATACGATAAACCCTTACAATGCATATGTCACTTGAGGATGAAAAATCATACATCAACGTCGTATATTGTTGCGTGAATTCAAATAAATTTTTATTTTATAAAATTGAATAAATTTTTTTTAAAAAGATTAAATTGAAGACATTTATTATTTTATACAAAAAGGAATTCACTATTGCACATGGTTAAAGATAGCGGAGCATAAATTGTTGCATGAAATCAAAAGAGATTTTTATTTCAAAATATTTTTAATAGAATTTTTAATTAAAACAATGATTGAAATATGTTTTGTAAAAGATTTTTTTATTTGACTAATACTAAACACACACCAATAAAAATAGCATCCAAACAGAACAACTCTAAGGCCCATATTACAGCAGATATGAACCCTCCCCAAGCCCATCATGCAGCAAAAAGAAAACTAAAATAAAATAGTTATCTAACTGCAACAAAACACAGAGAAACGAAAATGGGGATCTGAAGCTTCGAACCAAATACCCAACGTGGCGGAGCAGCGGAGGGATACAGCAGAGCGGTGGCGCTAAGAGACGAACAGAGGAGCCTCGCGACGACTGGCCGGTGGGATGGTGAGCGGCTGGACAGAGGCAACGGCGATTTGTGGCAGTGAGGACAGCGGCGAAGCGATGACGCAAACGGTGGAAGAGCAGACGATACGAACGGCGACGGCTTTCGTGCGTGACTCGCGGTGGAGGACCGAGGTGGCAACGTTCACAGATCTGCAGTTGCTAGTGACGTTTGTGCGTTGCGGCGTAAAGAACAGAGGAGGAAGGCCGGCAGTCTGAGTCGGAGCTCGCTGTAGAGACTGTAACACCCCGACTTTTCGTTGTTTTCTAATATCGGAAATTTATATAGATACGTTTATATTTTTATCCGAGACTTAGAAAATTTATTTAATTAAACCGAAACCTTAGTTACACTCTACCTTACCATAAAGAGTTACGATAAAATTTTAGGTTGAAAAGTCAGGCAAAACTCGGTCTGTGAATTTCACTGACAATATATTTATACTGTTCAGAAATTTTGAAATATTATATTTTATCCGGGTGATATCTTATTCAGGTAAGCGATGGAGCTGAATACGGGATTTCCAGGAGCCACTAATGGATAATACCAATGAGTCATGCAAGGTGAGTTACCCATGTGAATGCATTTATGATGCACATGGTAATGATGACTAAGTTAGGAGAATTTGCAGCTACATCCTTCAACTTTCTTATATTTGCTATTTGGTCCTAAACTAATTTTTCAAGTTGTCATCAACTTTGGGTCAAATTCTTGTCATCTAAGCCCACTAGGAGCTGCGGCCATAGAGCCCAAATCTTGGTTCTAGTGTTGTTTCCATGAAGCAAATTTTAGTCACTTAAGTTTCCTTGCCAAAGTTTAAGTCTTAAGCATTTTCAAGTGTAAATGCAAATGGACTTTGGTCTTTTCCTTCAAGCCCACACTTAGGCTGTTAAACTTGGATGAGTCAAGTGGCTTCTAGTTCATTCTTGCACTATTCTCACACCTCATCAAAGTTCTAGTTTGTTCTTACTTTCTCCTTGAACAAGGAAGCTTAGTTTGTGAAGGAAGTTGGTTATTTCTTGCCCATTTACAAATTCCAAGAGGTGATTCATATTCTTAATCTTTTAGTTTTTGTTTCTTCAAACCATTTCTTGTTTTGAAGCTTATTCCATTTTGTTCATCTTAGTGTTCTTGAATTTGTAAATTCATATAAAATCATAGAAAACTCCAATGAGGTTGACATCAATTTCTATGTTCCTATTATCATCACTTCTATCATAATCCAAGAGTATGTTGAAAACCAAAAATTTCCTCCCCTAATTTCACTTCAACGCCGAACCTAGGGAAAAAATGGGTGGAGGAGTTTTTGTTCAAATGTTAGAAATAATCATGTATTTCATCCTTCTAGCATGTATTCATGGTGAATCCAAGTTATTTTATCAAACAAAAATCTCTAGCTTCATGTACTCATTAAGGCCGAATATAGGTTTTTAGAAGTTTGGAAGTTTTTAATTCAAACTCTGTTGATTTATCATTAATCCATTGTCTTAAGTACTTAGGATCATTAATCCAATGACTTAAGCAATTTTAGAAATGTTAGCCACAAAACCTTGTTGAGGTCGTGACCTATCATTAGGGAATAGGTGATTTTATTTGATTGTTTGTACTTGGTTGATTGTGGTTGTTGAAGGTTAAGTGTGTCGGTTATACGTAAGTCGTGATACCGGAGTTTGATGTTCGAGAAAGGAAATCAGGAGATAAGTTCTTCAAGAGGTAAGGGGAGAATACTTGAGGAGTTTTTCCTATAATCATGTGTTATCTAGTTGATGTGTGTATTATTTATCTGTGGTATTTGTTTCAGTTGTGTTATTTTTATCTGTGATGGTTTATTTGTATTTAAATTGTTTATCTGCGATTATATATTATGGTGTGGTGATGCATGATCTGCCTGGGAATATTATTATGATGTTGTTGTTGATTGTTGTTTGAGAAGCCTGACAGTGGTCAGTGCCCAATCTATTAATCAGATAAAAGCTTTAATAAGCTTTATAAATTATATTCAATGTTTATGAGAGAAATATTGGAATATAATATTGATGAAAAATTTTATTTGGGAAAATATGAAAAGTTGGAAAATATCATTATTTTAATGATTTATCGGTGTAAGAGTGAACTATGAGTCACAATGAGGGTGAAACCGTGAAATTATTTTTGTACTGCTAATTTTTACGTAAGAAATTCCGTAATATTATAAAAATTTATTTTATGATATTAATTGTTGAGAATAATCTAATTACGATTTTAGAAAATTATTTAAGCAGAAAAATCTAAGTTTTGGTTTAAATGGCTTTAAAAATGATAATTGACAGCAATTTGGAAAAGTATCGACGGCAAGTGTTTTGAAACAGCAGTACGTATTTTAAGTAAGTTTAAACCTCAAGTGCCTTGTAACACCCCCCCTTGGGCACTACTACGTAACGTGCGAAATTAAAATTAAAAGGTAATTTGCTGGCGCTTTCGGAAAATAATTTATATAAGTACATAAGCGTCTGAAATTGGATATAAATTTTTTTGTCACGACTCCACACCTAAGCCTTAATCGACACACAAACTTACTATCATAGCTTGGCAAGCCTATTTAATTTAAAGGATATACTTAAATACAAGCTAGTAGTTTTACAAAAATTTCGAGAGAGTCTCCTCTGTAATTTGGACATCCCAGGTAAAATAATACCTGTTAAAATAATTACATTTTCATTCCAGAATTCCAGTTACACCAAATTCAACCAGCCATCAATACATAAAAATAATAGTTATAGCCATAAGCTTTACAAGACCAAAAGATATAGCTTAGATTTTTATTCAAAAGATATGCTCTCCGAGCCACAGACATTCCATTTTAAAATAAAGGCTCTCTGAGCCAAACTCATACATACTATCAAAAATAATCTAAGTCCCAAACCCTAAGCTGGTCGTTCTAAAAGTTATTCCGCAAGTAATACCTCATCAAGCAACTAGATCTAAGTCTCTGAGTGACTTAGAAAGACTTCCCTGCACCATCTGTGTTAAAGTACCCAGGGTACAATAGCGAACTAGAAGAATCCTGAAATGTGTGTAAGGGTGAGACGCCAATATATGGTTTTAACACAATAACTAAATGCGTGACACCACATAACACATATACATTTACCACACAAGCATTTATAAGCTAATAATTTATCAATGGGTTCAACACCCCAAACATCATCCATAAAATTATGCATGACACTTCTATTCATCATCTAAATTTTCGTCCTAATCTCATGAGATATCCCAACATAATATGAGTTGATCAGACTCCATAGCCACACTGGCTAACTTGGCCATCTGCCAATAGGTGCGCAACCTCTTCCCATCCACAAAGGCATACATAGCCAGGCACACAAGGCCAAACACATTGCTACCATCCACAATCAGCGGCCTACCTATTAGCAAGTAAGATGGGGTCTCCATGTCCTCCCTAGGTACATGAGAAAATGCACGTCGTAATTACCTTTCGCCGATGGTAATTGATGCATTATACCACAAACAGCAGGCACGTCTGCCAAATGCATGCAAAACACTTTTGTTTTGTTCTTTTCTTTGTGTTCAATCTTTCCTTTTGCCGAAGCTCAAAATGGCTTACGACTCACATAGTTTTAAAACACTTTTAAAACTTTCATTACAACACAGGACCTTACTGTCCGAGTGCTCAATCACGACACCTCTCGACCGGTGCACCAGTCCTAGGTTCGTGTTACTAGAAAACATCTTCAATGTTTCAACACAGTATACCTCATGTATACAATATAGGCCCTCAAAGTCCAAATGACTGAGTCCATCACAACACAGAACATTCGTACCCCGACGTCTCGGTTACTAAGTCCAACTGTATTTTCAACATGGTTAAAATCAACTTTTGATTTTTAGAAATTCTTTTCCAAGGTAGAAATTCATTATAAATTCCTTAAATAATAAAAACTTAGTTTTTCACAAAAGTGAGTCACTTGAGGTTTTAACTTCCTTAAAATATGTACTACCGTTTCAAAATACTTGCCTTCTACGTTTTTCCAAATCTGTCATCACACTTTTCCAAATCTGTCATCATACTTTTCCAAATCTGTCATCAATTATCACTTTTAAAGCTTTTTAAGCCAAAACTTAGCTTTTTCCCACTGAAACAATTTTCTAAAATCATCATTAACTTATTTTCAACAATTAATTTCATAAAATAACTTTGTATAATATTACAAACTTTCTTACATAAAAATTAGCAGTACAGAAACATTTTCACAATTTCGCTCTCATTGTGACTCAAGTTACTTTTACACTAATAAATCATCAAAAATAATAATATTCTCTTTATTTTTCCAAAATAATATTTTCCACCACTATTATATTCCAACGTTTCCCATAAAACCTGGAATATAATTTACACGGCTTATTAAAACTTTTATCTGATTAATCGGTTGTGCACTGACCACAGTCAGGCTTCTCAAACAACACTCACAAACAACATTTAACCACAGTTATCAGAAATATATCACCAGGCAGATCATGCATCAGAGCAATATAATATCCAACTACAGATAATCGAATAATTTAAAAACAGATCAAACACCGATACTCAGATAACAACACAACATAAACCACATAAATTATACAGACTACACAACAAGCAAATGGTTATTGAGAAAAATCCATCTGGCAAGCCCCCCTTACCTTTGAAGACAAGTAAAGGATCCTCGTCCTAATGCTCACGATAGCTCATATCTACTCCATCAAGCAAGCATAGCCATGTCAAACGTCCTAGAGAGGAAATCCAACAACGCGCACAACCAGAAATCAAGAAATCAATTACACATGATCAAACACACCTTCTAACTTTATCTAAACACTTAATCTAATTACCAAACAAGGTTATTTTTAAAGAAAATCATGTTTGAAGCTCATGCTTCCCAATACCCTTTAAGGAAACTTTGTTTTGATTAAAAGATCATGAAAAAGAACTTTGGAAATCATCCATTAAGAGTCCTAATTGCACTAAATCATAATTAATTTCAAAAAAACATACCCAAATTCAAATAAAATCAAATTGGGGTTTTAGGGCTCCTTTTTACAATTTAAGGAAAACTCATTTTAATTAAAGAATAATGAAATTGGTTTAGGGAAACACAAATTCACAGTCTCCTTAAATTTCAAGATTAAAATCTGAAATCAAAGGGTTAGGGTTACGGTTTGAAAAATCCATTAGGGGTTTTGAATCTGAGACACAAGAGAGGGTTTTGACTCACCCAAACTTGAAGGCAGAGGACGCAGTGACAACCATGGGTATGGCGGCGGTGACGCACAACTCCGGCGAAGTGGCAGTGGCGGTGGAACACTCCCCTACAACAACCATGACCCATAAAGTGAAGCTAAGCTTCATAGAAAGTAAGAAGAAAGCTTAAAACAACTCACATAGTGAAAACCACCATGGAGGCGGCGGTGCGCAGTGCTTACCGTGGTGGAGCGACGATCGCGCGGCAGCAACCCGTGCAGGCGGTGGCGCCATCACATCTCCTCCTCCCTACGTTGAGCGGCGGCCGGCGAGCTTCCTGGTGGGGTGGGCGGCGCTGCTATGGTAAGAGGAAGGAGGAAGATGAAGTTAAGGTGGATGGAAGAAGAAGAAAAGAAAAAGAAGAAAGAACGAAAGAATAAGAAGCAAAGAAGAAAAAAGAGAGTGAGGGGCGTCGAGTGTGACATCCTAAAATTCTAACATAATTAATTTGAAAATAAATAAATAAATAAATAATAATAATAATAATAATAATAATAATAATAATAATATTAAGTTATTAAAAAGTGTAATGCAAATAAAATATAAATGGGAGATTTAGTGTAAAGAAGTAATGGTATAATGATTTGTTGAAATTTATATTATATTATATTATATATATATATATATATATATATTATAGAGAGTGTAAAAAAAGGAAGAAAAAAAAAAGCAGGTACTTGGGCGTTAAGCCCAAGCAACCAATTAACTTTAAAAACAAAAAACGCCTCGGGCTTCCATATATAAATATATATATACCTTCTAAGTGACTGCGCTAGTGGGGGATAATCTTTGTTGGCCTCTTTGGGGGCGCACGAAAAGGGTTAGAAACAAAAAGAAAGGAGCGCCGCGGGGGAGTTTTTTTTAGCGTTTTCGTCGGTTCTTGTTCACCTTGCTAGTGCAATCGTAACAACATAGATCCAAGAACGCCACCAAATGGGAGAAGAATTTTTAGGGAAGTACAAATCCTTATCGTACGTAATTTTTAGAGCACATTGGAGGTCTGCAAAAGGTGAGTAAAAATACTTTTTCTCACACTTTCATGGTACAATTGATTTGAAGCTTTGTTATATAGATTTGTTTAATTACAAAAATTAAGATTTTAGAGTGCATGATTTTTATTTGGAATTTTGAAATATTTTCAAGTCACCTGATGAATTGGTTTAGTGAGTGTAATTTTCTTGTTATTCTATTAATGTTTGATGCAATAAAATGATAATGATAAAGAAAATAAATAGCTAAATAGATGCCCAAATTTCGTACCGTGCGTAACCTTGTAGCAGTGGCATAACATTATTTATGTTTGATATTAGATGATTTCTATTGATACATATATGCCATGCCCCTGTGAGTGAATACATGTACTATAACAAGCATAAATTATATTAAGGACTTATATGTTATGGTTGTGTTTGTATTTTAAATCCTGTTATAGTGTCTATGTAATTGCTGTATGGAGTTTGAGGAAATATTTGGTAGTCATCTGGGATGACATTTGACAGTCATCTGGGATGACATGTTGCATGGTACATATGAGTTGGTCATCACCTTCCGGGAAGGGGTGACGGTTTTACATTCTATTCCGGGAATAGGATGAGAGATATCACCATCTGGGATGGGATATCAATTTATTGAAAATATTCACATCTGGGATGGAATATTAGATACCTCCATCTGGGATGGGGAAGGCGATGGGACGCCATTGCATGGATATGAGCTCATAGACCTTAGTGGATCTGGGATTCACACCGGTTACGGGAACCAAAGAGTCAAGTTAAGTGATTATGGGAATCACCGAGTCATGTTCGTGGAGTTGCATTGTGTAGAGTTTGCATGGTGAATGTGATTAAATGCAATGTGATGTGACCGTTGCTGAGTTTATGAGTTTGTGCTTTAAATGCTTGACATTAATTTTATATATATGTATATATAATTATTATTTTGGAGGTTTATTATATTCAATATTTTAAAAATTAGCGGGTACCATGAATGTTTTTCCGGTTACCGCACCGGCTGAGAACAACACTATTTGAGAAAATATTTTTAGAACTTGATTTTTATTCACTGGGATTATATCTCATTAAAAGTGTTGTTTTCAGAACACGAGGACGATATCACTGAAGCTGAAGAGGATTGAAGACTTAGCGAATTCACTTATTTATTATCTAGCTTTGTTAGTATTTTATTTTGAATAAGGAGCCGTTTGTGGCTAGACATATTTATTTTATTTTATTTTATTTTTATTTATCGTTGGGTTATTAGTAGACGCCCGGTTTTGAGGCTTGGGGTTTTTTATTTAGACGTATGGATTTATTATTTATTACTTTGATACGTTATTACTATTCTATTTAATATGAGACATTTTCCAGACTTATATATAATTGATAAAATTCTTATGAATAACATATTTTAATTAAATGTATTAAAGGATTTTTATACAATTTGTTTTGGGTTACTAATGTAACGAAGGGCGTTACATTTATGGTATCAGAGCAGTTCGATTCTAAATCGGACTGTGGTAATGGGACTTTTTCAAAAACAAAACTTGGGCGCATAGGATGCTTGTTAGAGTTATAAATCCTGCATGCTATTCTTTGTGATGTTGGACCTGATCAACCCAGTATTTCATTGGTAGTGAGCAGATTTATGGCGACTAATAGGTGAGGGACGAATGTTGCACTTGCAGCAGCTTTGTATTGTATGGCCAAAGCTATGCAAGGGCAGACGGAGAACGCCGTCAACTGAAGGGGAATGGAGGCCAGTCATTAATGAAGTGGTGGCAACCTAGGACCCTTAACACATGGGGCTTTTTGAATTCAAGAAGAACAATCCGTCATCATTCTGAGGCAGCTTAGATCCGAAGGAGGCTGAATTTCTTCTACTCGTTAAAAAAAAATTATTATATTGTCTGATTCAGGAGCAACGCATCCCTTGATACATCCTTTATGTGTGAAAATTTGGAGATGCCAATCTTTCATTTGTCCTTTGGTTCATAGGTTTCTACTCCTATAGGGATATTCTTATTCTTCCATTGGTTGTTTAAATTGTTCCTTTGTGCATCAAGACACTCCTTATGACATCAAACTTATTGTTATCTATGTACAGTATGTTATTCTTGGTATCGACTTATTGGCATCTAGACTCATTGCCATAAGTATTCTGACAAAAATATCCTTATCTCTTCACACCCAATGTCTTTTGATTTTCGGTGTCGACCCGTATTTTATTCGTCGTTTCTTGTGATAAGTGTTTGGTTTAGAGAGCTCAAGGATATGTACTCTTATTCTCTTTAAGATAGAGGCTGACAGTGATGTGACGGCTATACCTGTGGTGTGTGAGTTCCAGGATGTTTTCCCTAAGGATGTTACTAGTTTGCCTCCGAATAGAGAAGTTGAGTTTAACATAGATCTAGTGCCAAGGAGTGGACCAGTATCGGTAGCGCCTTATAGAATGGCACCTTTAGAGTTGAGCGAGCTTAAGAAACAGTTAGAGGAGATGCTAGGGAAGGGGTTTATTAGGCCTAGTGTGTCACTTTGGGGAGAACATGTCCTACTGGTGAAAAATTAGGATGGGAGCATGAGGCTATGTGTTGACTATAGGTAGTTGAACAAAGTGACCATCAAGAATAAATACCCTTTGCCTAGGATAGAGGATCTCTTAGATTAGTTAAGGGGAGCGTCAGTGTTTTCCAAAATAGATCTAAGATCGGGATACCATCAAGATTAGAGTTAGAAGCGACGACATTCCTAAGATAGCCTTCAGGACAAGGTATGGGCACTATGAGTATGTAGTGATACCCTTTGGTGTGACCAACGCCCTAGTCGTTTCATGGACTACATAAATCGGATCTTTAGGACCTTCTTGGACAGGTTTGTGGTGGTGTTCATAGATGATATTTTAATATACTCTAGGACACCAGAAGAACATGGAAAACACTTAAGGTTGGTGTTGCAGATCTTGGGGGACGAGCGTCTTTATGCCAAACCGGAGAAGTGTGAGTTTTGGCTAGAAGAGGTAAAGTTTTTAGGATACACAATCTCAAAGGATGGTGTAGCGGTTGATTCCTCTAAAGTTGATGCGGTGTTGGGATGGGAACAACCTAAGACAGTAACCGAAGTGAGAAGTTTCTTAGGCTTAGCTGGCTACTATAGGAAGTTCATAGAGGGGTTCTCTAGACTAGCCTTACCTTTGACCCAGTTGAGTAGAAAAGGGAAACCTTTTGTGTGGGACCAGGAGTGTGAGGACGGGTTCCAAGAGCTTAAGAGGAGATTGGTGTCGTCACCAGTCTTAACTATACCGGATCCCTTAGTGAGTTTTGTGGCGTACTGCGACGCATCCAAGAATGGCTTGGGATGTGTCTTCATGCTGGAGGGCAAGGTGGTAGCATATGCCTTTAGGCAGCTTAGGCCACATGAGGGGAATTACCCTACCTATGACCTAGAGCTAGCAGCTGTGGTTTTTGCCCTTAAGATTTGGAGGCATTACCTTTATGGGGCAACGTTTGAAGTTTTTAGTGACCATAAAAGCCTTAAATATCTATTCGACCAAGAGGAGTTGAGCATGAGGCAACGAAGGTGGATGGAGTTCCTTAAGGACTATGACTTCGAGTTGAAGTACCATCCGGAAAAGCCAATGTGGTGGCAGATGCTTTGAGTAGGAAGTCCCTACACGTGTCAAGCTTGATGGTGCAAGAGCTGAACCTTATGGAGAAGTTTAGGGACATGAATCGGAGGTGTTGGATGTGTCCTTAAATGTCTTAAGTTTGAAGCTGAATAGGTTGGAAATTAATAGTGACCTTAGAGATGAGGTTAGGCGGGAACAACTTCTAGACCAAGAGTTGCAGTCTCCGTTGGGACAAGAGGGTTATGAGTTGTCTGTTGATGGGCTAGTGAAGTTTAAGAATAGGATCGTTGTTCCTAAGGAGGGGAGCCTTAGAGAGAAGATATTAGAGGAAGCTCGTAAGGGAAAGTTTACCATACGTCCTGGGATAAATAAGAGGTACCAAGACCTTAAGAGGATGTATTGGTGGCCAGGAATGAAAAAGGATGTGGTTAGCTTCGTAGCTAGGTGTTTAGTGTGCCAAAAGGTTAAGATAGAACATCAGAAGCCTTCGGGGTTGTTGCAGTCCTTGGAGATTCCAGAATGGAAGTGGGAGAGAATTTCTATTGACTTTGTGATGGGGTTACCTAAGATGCGTTTGGGCTTAGACGCCATTTGGGTGATAGTGGATAGGTTGACCAAGTCTGCCCACTTTTTGCCAATTAAGGCAACCTATAGCTTAGACAAGTTGGCATACCTCTGTATCAAGGAAATAGTCAAGCTTCATGGGATACCCACATCTATAGTGTCAGATAGAGACCCGAGGTTTACCTCTTGATTTTGGAGCGCTTTTCAGCAAGACTTTGGGACTAAGTTGAACCTTAGCATGGCCTATCATCCCCAAACGGATGGTCACATCGAGCGGACCATTCAGACCATTGAGGACATGCTTAGAGCGTATGTCTTGGATGAAGGAGGGAGTTGGGATAGGTTCCTACCTCTCATTGAGTTTGCGTATAACAATAGTTATCACGCTAGTATAGGCACGACACCCTATGAGGCCCTATATGGGAGGAAGTGTAGGTCCCCTTTATGTTGGTGAGAAGACCTTGATAGGACCTGAATTGGTCCAGGAAATCTCCAAGAGAATCAAAATGATTGGGGAGAGGATGCGCACGGCATAAAGTAGACAAAAGAACTATGCCGACAAAAGAAAGAAGCCTTTAGAATTTCAGGAAGAGGAACATGTATTCTTGAGAGTCACTCCTAAGACTAGGGTTGGGAGGTCAATGAAAGTCAAAAAGCTCAACCCTCGTTTCATGGGACCTTTCCAAATCCTTAAAGGAGTCGGGCCTGTTACTTACCAATTGGCTCTTCCGCCACAGTTGGCAAACCTTCATGATGTTTTCCATATGTCACAACTCAGAAAATATGTGCCCGATGAATCTCATGTGATAGCTCCTGAGTCAATACAATTGAAGAATAACTTGATCTTTAAGCCCAGGCCTATTCAGATCATTGACAAGAGCACAAAAACTCCGAGGAACAAGATGATCCCATTGGTGAAAGTGATTTGGGAAGGGATGACTCCAGAGGAAGCTACCTTGGAACTTGAGGAAGATGTTAGACAACATCATCCAGATCTTCTCGGCACAGGTACATAACTTAGTATTACATTATCGTTAATGTTGTGTAGTTTGGGTGAAACGTGAGAATTTCGGGGACAAAATTCATTAAGGAGGGGAGAAAATGTGACATCCTAAAATTCTAACATAATTAATTTGAAAATAAATAAATAAATAATAATAATAATAATAATAATAATAATAATAATAATAATATTAAGTTATTAAAAAGTGTAATGCAAATAAAATATAAATGGGAGATTTAGTGTAAAGAAGTAATGGTATAATGATTTGTTGAAATTTATATTATATTATATTATATTATATATATATATATATATATATATATATATATATATATATAAGAGTGTAAAAAAAGGAAGAAAAAAAAAAGGTGTACTTGGGCGTTAAGCCCAAGCAACCAATTAACTTTAAAAACAAAAAACGCCTCAGGCTTCCATATATAAATATATATATACCTTCTAAGTGACTGCGCTAGTGGGGGGATAATGTTTGTTGGCCTGCTGCGGGGACGCACGAAAGGGTTAGAAACAAAAAGAAAGGAGCGCCGCGCGGGGGAGTTTTTTTTAGCGTTTTCGTCGGTTCTTGTTCACCTTGCTAGTGCAATCGTAACAACATAGATCCAAGAACGCCACCAAATGGGAGAAGAATTTTTAGGGAAGTACAAATCCTTATCGTACGTAATTTTTAGAGCACATTGGAGGTCTGCAAAAGGTGAGTAAAAATACTTTTTCTCACACTTTCATGGTACAATTGATTTGAAGCTTTGTTATATAGATTTGTTTAATTACAAAAATTAAGATTTTAGAGTGCATGATTTTTATTTGGAATTTTGAAATATTTTCAAGTCACCTGATGAATTGGTTTAGTGAGTGTAATTTTCTTGTTATTCTATTAATGTTTGATGCAATAAAATGATAATGATAAAGAAAATAAATAGCTAAATAGATGCCCAAATTTCGTACCGTGCGTAACCTTGTAGCAGTGGCATAACATTATTTATGTTTGATATTAGATGATTTCTATTGATACATATATGCCATGCCCCTGTGAGTGAATACATGTACTATAACAAGCATAAATTATATTAAGGACTTATATGTTATGGTTGTGTTTGTATTTTAAATCCTGTTATAGTGTCTATGTAATTGCTGTATGGAGTTTGAGGAAATATTTGGTAGTCATCTGGGATGACATTTGACAGTCATCTGGGATGACATGTTGCATGGTACATATGAGTTGGTCATCACCTTCCGGGAAGGGGTGACGGTTGTACATTCTATTCCGGGAATAGGATGAGAGATATCACCATCTGGGATGGGATATCAATTTATTGAAAATATTCACATCTGGGATGGAATATTAGATACCTCCATCTGGGATGGGGAAGGCAGTGGGACGCCATTGCATGGATATGAGCTCATAGACCTTAGTGGATCTGGGATTCACACCGGTTCTGGGAACCAAAGAGTCAAGTTAAGTGATTCTGGGAATCACCGAGTCATGTTCGTGGAGTTGCATTGTGTAGAGTTTGCATGGTGAATGTGATTAAATGCAATGTGATGTGACCGTTGCTGAGTTTATGAGTTTGTGCTTTAAATGCTTGACATTAATTTTATATATATGTATATATAATTATTATTTTGGAGGTTTATTATATTCAATATTTTAAAAATTAGCGGGTACCATGAATGTTTTTCCGGTTACCGCACCGGCTGAGAACAACACTATTTGAGAAAATATTTTTAGAACTTGATTTTTATTCACTGGGATTATATCTCATTAAAAGTGTTGTTTTCAGAACACGAGGACGATATCACTGAAGCTGAAGAGGATTGAAGACTTAGCGAATTCACTTATTTATTATCTAGCTTTGTTAGTATTTTATTTTGAATAAGGAGCCTTTTGTGGCTAGACATATTTATTTTATTTTATTTTATTTTTATTTATCGTTGGGTTATTAGTAGACGCCCGGTTTTGAGGCTTGGGGTTTTTTATTTAGACGTATGGATTTATTATTTATTACTTTGATACGTTATTACTATTCTATTTAATATGAGACATTTTCCAGACTTATATATAATTGATAAAATTCTTATGAATAACATATTTTAATTAAATGTATTAAAGGATTTTTATACAATTTGTTTTGGGTTACTAATGTAACGAAGGGCGTTACATCGAGTGAGTGAGTGAGAGAAAAGAGAAACTTAAGTTTTTTAAACTAATTATTTAGTGATAGGTACAAAATGAGTGATAAATATTAGGCCTAAAATAAACATGTTTTTACTTTTGGGAATCTAAAAATAAAGATTGATAAAGATATGTTTTCGAAATTCAAGTTAGAGTAAAGATTAATAGTTGAACTGATCAACTAAGGAAATATTCAGTCCAAAATTTAATCTCCAATAAATGTCAAACCAAAATATTTTTAACTCGAAAATTAAATAGAATGAGAATATGAAAATGCTTTTCTCTTAATCATATTATTTAAAATATTTTTCTGTACTGATATAATAGTGACAATAACATAAATTATTGTCTAGTAAACGTGCATTCACTGAAATAAGTCAGTGCTAACGCACCTAATAAAATAATTTGAAGAGAGTAATTTAATTACTCAAACTAAACCACCTAACATAATAAACATAAAAATCCAAATAAAATTATTAATCCTAGGTGTAAAAACTATGGTGTTACATTACTACCCCTCTTAAAAAAATTTCGTCCTCGAAATTTCGTAGCTCAAAACTACACAGGATTTTGTAATCACACTTTGACCCTAAGATCCTACTTTGTATTTCCCTTCGCTCATTCCTTTCATCTATAACTCTATAACAAGATCGATTCTTATGCCATTCTATTTATCCTCGAGATTTTTCACGACTTTATTATCTCCACTACCTTCGATATTTCACCTTAGTCTATTACACTTCAAAGAACAAAATCAACACTTAATCTCTTCACTTCTCAATATAGATCCATTTGAAAAACTTTCTCCAATATCTAACTTTCACAGCTAACATCAAAACCCACACTAACTTTACCATAACATCAATTAACCTTCTACTCAAGAGATGCAATCATAGTCTTATTCCATTTGGGCTTAGTCTTCTCTTCTAGTCATATCAAATTTACACTTTTCAAATCTCCAATCAAAACATCATAACATTCCTGACTTGCACATGATAAACTTTGTGCCAAGAACCTAAGAAATTCAATCTTATTGAAATTGAATCTTACCACATCCAACATAGTCCGTTCTCTTCTGAATTCCTCTCGAATCTTTTGCCTACTTCGATTTCATATCCTTCATTTGCCTCTCATTTTCAATTTGGTTATAAAGTTCCGTTAGTATCCCTGGTTTAAGAAATTACTCATGCACATCTACCCTATTGTCCAAGGAAAATACACAACTCCTAACAATTCCTCCATCTAAAAACATAGTTCTATCACTTATGCAAGGAAATGCTTGTATCATATCTGCCCTTATCTTATATATTTGCAACCGAGAAAAGAGATTATAAAATAGAGTTTCTCTAAGGCCATTACCCCTAAGAGTTTCACCAAAACAAAGCCAAGAAATCCAGGTGGACACTCCCCAATGGCAATCTTGAATTTAAAATGTCCAATTTCTACTATGGATCATTAACCCCATTTTTACCAGAATAAGACCTCAAAGATTATAAACATTTCGCCATAGCTTATCACACTCGAAAAACACAATCAAAACTTAATCACTTCTTGCCTCCAAATTAGTCTGCTAGCAAAACTTTTTCAACACCTTATCCTCACGATGAACATCAAGTTCAACACTAACTTTTACCCCATCATACATCAACCTTCAACTCAAAGGATACAATTATAGTCTTAGTTTCCTTTGGACATATTTCACCACTTCAAATTATATCATAGTCATTCATTTTAATCTTAAAGATTACGATTACATTCCTCCATGCAACTACAACCAAAAGGAATCACTTCAGTTTGAATTATCCAAAATCATAATTCTTAAAATTTTCTAACAACTTAGTTTCACTCAAGAACTCCTCTTTACTATTTCCGTTCAGCTTAAGGAAAACTACCCTATACATTTTTCCGTTAATCCTCGGACTCACTAAGTCAACATTAACCATAAACTTTGATCACTACTCCAAATTCCTTTAATGATATATCTACCTTGATCATGATAAGATCCATTGTAATCATCTTACTCAATAATGTTGAACTTAAGGGTTCTCGTAATACCATTCACATCTATACATTAACGAAGCTCCTATCAATTCTGGTTTATCCTACCATAGAGATGACAAAAACTTAGGTACCACACTATCTCCCAACTAACCCGCTAAAGATAGGTCATATCATTCCTTATCCATCCCACTGAGGATGATCAGTTGGACTTAGTCTCAACTTAGTCCTCAACACTTCAAGTAAACTTAACCAACACACAATAAACTTCCGTTTTTCATCTGAAACAACACTTGAAGATACTCTACGAAGTCTGAACAATCCTCTGATACATTATTCGGTTCAGTAACACTGCTTGTGGATCTTAACTCGTAAGAAGATGTAGACTTCACTAGTCGATCAACGATCACTTGAATTGAAACAAGACTCATGCGGGTCTTCAGAAAACTCATAACAAAGATTGAAGGAATGCCAACATCTCAACAAGGAAGGTCTCAATTGTACATCTTGATGTGGAGATATCCAACTCACGACTGATGAGATAGGTCACACATCGACAACATTTGGAAAATACGTAGAACTAAAATGATCAATGACGAAAAGTACGTTCGAACCGCAATAAGACAAGACCTTGATGATCATAAAAGAATTTCTCAAGAAAATAATTTCTCAAGAAAAGAAATTTATTTCACTTTCACATAAGCATAGAAAAGAATTTCATTAATTTGAAGGATATCGGAACATCCAGTATGGAAAAAGATCATTCCATCAGGTTCATGGGTGTAAAAATGCATGATCAATACACATTTACAAACATGAATCTAATAAAGTTCATTCTTCCACAAGAATCTTCCAGCGGATTCAAAGAATCAAGGAGTGAATAATGTCTAATCCCAAGAGGATTAATTCTCATTCTTAATACAAAGAATTTACAAAATGACGACTTTCACCTCTACCAAAAATAGAAGTGACAAAACTAAGTTTCACCAAGAAACTTCTACTATCACGAAATTATCTGGGTTATAACTCAAGAAAAATAGTCATAACCACTTTTCTCAACAACACTTTAAGGGATCCCGACCAATGGATTCCGTTAAATCAATTCACTCAAATGTTTAATACATCGAGGATCATTTAGAAGTGTGAGTACGACTTCTCACAAACAAAGAAATGTATAAATGGAAATTTATGAATCAGCATAACTAATTCATGAGTCCTGATAGATTTCAAATTAAAATCAGAAAATTTGTCTGACCCACACAAACCTCACCGTTGTGATTATCTAATACAATCACAGGATTCGAGAAATAAATGTCAACTGACAAACACAAGAGAATCAAAGGGTACAATGAAGAGTTCCTTAATCACGAGACACTCACCCAAGATCGAAAATCCACTCGATTCGTCTTGGTTCCAACCAACATACACTTCTTTCTAGCCAAGCTTAGTATGACCACCTTGAATTGGGTACAATCCCGAACAACTTAATCAATCGATCCAACATACAAAAGGTTGATCTTTCCTCCTAAACTGAGTTGACGATGCAAAACCTTAGATAGGTCATCATTCCAATCTGATACTAACTCGTCTTCAAGTCGATCCTTGAGTAAATGACAACTCCTCGCAGTTGCTTTACCAAATCAACTACGCAAGTTAGAGAATACTTATTCATAATTCGTCCTTTTACCTAACTGTCAAAAATCTAGACGGTGACACGAGCTCTCACACAACATTGATGCTTCACAAGGAAAACACTTGGTCTAACAAACGATTCAGACCACCGATCTTTCAGTTGAATCGAGTCGTCCAACTCGTTTCAACCTTGTAGGCAACATCCTACACAAAGCGACATAGATCTGACCGAATCCAGAAACTAGATCAATCAAAAATCAATGTCCTTTACTAACCATAAACCTAGAATATTTCCAGGGAACACTCCCGGAAAAACCTATACACAAACACCTTGTTTCGAATGTCTGACACGTTTCACAAGGATAATCGAATGTCATATCCGAACCCAAGTAACATTCAAGATGTATGTCTCCCAGAACATAAAGCCCTTGGAAAACCATCAAGAAAACATATACTTGTGCGTCAACACACATTTCTTCAACAAGAAACAATTCAAACAAAAACCAACCAGAGATCACACAACAAAAACTTAACAGACCTATTCCCCAAAGATCCCGAAAGACTCGACCAGCTCTGATACCACTCTGTAACACCCCCCTTGGGCATTACTACGTAACACGTGCGAAATTAAAATTAAAAGATAATTTGCTGGCGCTTTCGGAAAATAATTTATATAAGTACATAAGTGTCTGAAATTGGATATAAAATTTTTTGTCACGACTCCACACCTAAGCCTTAATCGACACACAAACTTACTATCATAGCTTGGCAAGCCTATTTAATTTAAAGGATATACTTAAATACAAGCTAGTAGTTTTACAAAAATTTCGACAGAGTCTCCTCTGTAACTCGGACATCCCAGGTAAAATAATACCTGTTAAAATAATTACATTTTCATTCCAGAATTCCAGTTACACCAAATTCAACCAGCCATCAATACATAAAAATAATAGTGATAGCCATAAGCTTTACAAGACCAAAAGAAATAGCTTAGATTTTTATTCAAAAGATATGCTCTCCGAGCCACAGACATTCCATTTTAAAATAAAGGCTCTCTGAGCCAAACTCATACATACTATCAAAAATAATCTAAGTCTCAAACCCTAAGTCGGTCGTTCTAAAAGTTATTCCGCAAGTAATACCTCATCAAGCAACTAGATCTAAGTCTCTGAGTGACTTAGAAAGACTTCTATGCACCATCTGTGTTAAAGTACCCAGGGTACAATAGCGAACTAGAAGAATCCTGAAATGTGTGTAAGGGTGAGACGCCAATATATGGTTTTAACACAATAACTAAATGCGTGACACCACATAACACATATACATTTACCACACAAGCATTTATAAGCTAATAGTTTATCAATGGGTTCAACACCCCAAACATTATCCATAAAATTATGCATGACACTTCTATTCATCATCTAAATTTTCGTCCTAATCTCATGAGATATCCCAACATAATATGAGTTGATCAGACTCCATAGCCACACTGGCTAACTTGGCCATCTGCCAATAGGTGCCCAACCTCTTCCCATCCACAAAGGCATACATAGCCAGGCACACAAGGCCAAACACATTGCTAACGTCCACAATCAGCGGCCTACCTATTAGCAAGTAAGATGGGGTCTCCATGTCCTCCCTAGGCACATGAGAAAATGCATGTCGTAATTACCTTTCGCCGATGGTAATTGATGCATTATACCACAAACAGCAGGCACGTCTGCCAAATGCATGCAAAACACTTTTGTTTTGTTCTTTTCTTTGTGTTCAATCTTTCCTTTTGCCGAAGCTCAAAATGGCTTACGACTCACATAGTTTTAAAACACTTTTAAAACTTTCATTACAACACAGGACCTTACTGTCCGAGTGCTCAATCACGACACCTCTCGACCGGTGCACCAGTCCTAGGTTCGTGTTACTAGAAAACATCTTCAATGTTTCAACACAGTATACCTCATGTATACAATATAGGCCCTCAAAGTCCAAATGACTGAGTCCATCATAACACAGAACATTAGTACCCCGACGTCTCGGTTACTAAGTCCAACTGTATTTTCAACATGGTTAAAATCAACTTTTGATTTTTAGAAATTCTTTTCCAATGTAGAAATTCATTATAAATTCCTTAAATAATAAAAACTTAGTTTTTCACAAAAGTGAGTCACTTGAGGTTTTAACTTCCTTAAAATATGTACTGCCGTTTCAAAATGCTTGCCTTCTACGTTTTTCCAAATCTGTCATCACACTTTTCCAAATCTGTCATCATACTTTTCCAAATCTGTCATCAATTATCACTTTTAAAGCTTTTTAAGCCAAAACTTAGCTTTTTCTCACTGAAACAATTTTCTAAAATCATCATTAACTTCTTTTCAACAATTAATTTCATAAAATAACTTTGTATAATATTACAAACTTTCTTACATAAAAATTAGCAGTACAGAAACATTTTCACAATTTCGCTCTCATTGTGACTCAAGTTACTTTTACACTAATAAATCATCAAAAAAAATAATATTCTCATTATTTTTCCAAAATAATATTTTCCACCACTATTATATTCCAACGTTTCCCATAAAACCTGGAATATAATTTACACAGCTTATTAAAACTTTTATCTGATTAATCGGTTGTGCACTGACCACAGTCAGGCTTCTCAAACAACACTCACAAACAACATTTAACCACAGTTATCAGAAATATATCACCATGCAGATCATGCATCAGAGCAATATAATATCCAACTACAGATAATCAAATAATTTAAAAACAGATCAAACACCGATACTCAGATAACAACACAACATAAACCACATAAATTATACAGACTGCACAACATGCAAATGGTTATTGAGAAAAATCCATCAGGCAAGCCCCCCTTACCTTTGAAGACAAGTAAAGGATCCTCGTCCTAATGCTCACGTTAGCTCATATCTACTCCATCAAGCAAGCATTGCCTTGTCAAACGTCCCAGAGAGGAAATCCATCAACGCGCACAACCAGAAATCAAGAAATCAATTACACATGATCAAACACACCTTCTAACTTTATCTAAACCCCAAGCTTATTCAATTGCTTGTCCTCAAGCAATCACTAAGGCCAGTAGAAAAAAATAGAACATGGATAGTGAACTAAGAACCCGAGCAAATAATCCAAACAATAGGCAAATCAAACAATTCAGCAAGAGACAATCAATTCAAGTCCAATTAGAGGCTTAGGTTCCTTAGACTCATATTCTCACTGATTCGGGCACTCTTTCTCACCTGAAGCTCACCCCAAGCTTGTTCATTTGCTTGGCTCTCTTCCTCACCTCACTAAAGTGTTTAGGGGAATAAGACATTTCACTCAATTTTCCTCAAGGAATGAATCCTACCATAGGCTTGACTATCAACCAAATCTCTACTTTATTAATGAAAACAATTAAGAATCAAGAGGTCTTTCACTTGGTTGTAACGTGGCCATGGGATTAAGCGTTAGGTGGGGAAATCAATAAAAGGACATTTCAAAAGGATACACAAAATATCAACATTTGTAAAGCATGACCTTCTAAAATACCTTTTGGGTTTCAGTTCACTTTCCACCTTTCTTTTCTTTCTTTTTCTTTTTATTTCTCACTTTTCTTTTTGTCATCCCCTTCTCTATTTATTTTTCTTTTTCTCTTTTTCTTTTATTTTTCTTTTTCTTGGAGAAGGGGAGATTTTTCAACTCAAGAGAATTATTTTTTCTGATTCTTTTCCCAAACTTTCAACTACCTTTTTACCCTTTTGTAATACTTTAGAAGGTCCTATCAAACATCATTCAACAATAAATTTCAAGGTACCAAGAAAAGCATTTTTTCTTTCAGGCTCAAAATTGGGCAACTAAGGGGTAGCATTTCATCATTCAAAGCTCAGAAGGCCAGAAAAATACCTATTGCCTCAATCATTTTCAAAAATGTTTTCAAAAATTTTCAAGCTTCAAAATGGTTTCAAGTCAAGTTCTAGAGAAAGCAAACCAAGAGGAATAACCACTCTACACAAAGAATGGGGTAAAATTTTGTGAGTACCCCTTTTGCTTAAAATCTCACATTTTAGTTCAAAATCAATGAAAATCACAAGTCCACAGAACCATATGCTAATTATCAACCATCCAAGATTATCTCAAACATTTTCATTTGCAGCCATATCACAAGAATAACAAATTGGGTTCAACAATTCACTATCTCAAATTATTGGGCACTTAGTTCTCACAATTGGATGCAAAATCTAAGCAAGGGCAATCTAATTGTGTGATCATGCAAACTATCATGCAACACTATATGAATGCAACATGCAAAATGCAAATGCAAAATACCCCTACCCCAAGCTTAAAAATTTACATTGTCCCCAATGTAAACAATCAAGTTAGAGAGAGGAAAGAAATAAAAGACAATAAAAATGGAACGGCCTACCGAGGCGGTAGCGGGTGCTGACTTTGTTGTCTCTGCCCCTTTTGCTCTTCCCCTTGTCTTCTTGCTCTCCCTTCCTTCCTTCTTACCCTGCAAACCCTTTGCAATTCTCAATTTATTATTTTTCCTCTTGAGCTTCTCAAATTATTCAAGAGGTTAAAATCAAAAACACGATTATTAAGAAAATGAAAACAACTAAAGAGAAGGGTTAAGAAAAGTTGGGTTGCCTCCCAATAAGCGCTTCTTTAACGTCACTAGCTGGACGTTCTAGGATCCTCCTCCCGGATCAAATGGAACTTGCAGTGGAGATTGCAGCAGTAGAATGACTTTATCCTCAATTCCACCCAGCCATTGTGTGGAACCACCATAGACCTTTGCAACTATGAATTCACTTCCTCTCGGGTCAAGTGGAATTTTCAAGAGGAAGTTTGCCAGACAAGTGGAATGGACTAACTTACCAATGTCCACACATGCATGCAAGCCGACATATTTTTCTAATGCAGTAAAATCAGATTGCTCGGCATATATGGTGGATTGAATGCTTTCCAAATTCTCTGCCTTCTCACTTGTTCCTCCCCAAGGATGCGTGAAAGGTAATTCCTCTTCTTGTGGCTCATCTACCACCACCTCTTCATCCTCATTGTGATCCATTCCCACAACCATATTCTGCTCAAATTCTGCTTCATGTGGCTCTATGGGAATCATACATGGTGGTGGAGGTGGTAGATACGAGCAAAATGTTTCCCAATCCTCCTCGGAGATATTATACACAAGCCTACCCGTCACACTATCAACCTGTGCTGGAGTAATATGATTCAGCAAATCCATGGCCTCCCAAACACCAGTCGTCCTCCAAGGTGTGACTTGAGGCTTCCTCATCAGGTGGATAATAAAAATTTTCCATGACTTTCGTCCACCTAGCACAACAAAAGCTCAAACAAAAAGATCAAATATATACAGAAAATAAAAATAAAAAAATGTCTAAATTAGTTGCCACCTATGTTACTAATGATATCGGCAAAACCAATCCCCGGCAACGGCGCCAAAAACTTGTTGACGAATCTGGGCAAGTATACCCAGTCGTGCAAGTAATACGGTGGTAAGACCGGTTATCGTATCCACGGGGATTGGATGTCAACTACCAATTCGTAAACTCAGCAACTATCTAGACTAAACTTTTAATCAAGAGAAAGTAAAACAAACAAAAGAAAAGAAATAAAATCTTTTTGTCTTTTTGGGGACTTTTGACAAACACTTGGCATGCAGAAAGGATATGTTGGGATCAGATTTCACCAAACCTCTATCTCATGCAATACCAGGACTAGATACCTCCCATTCATGCTTCAGATATTAAAATCAATCCACTAAATTACTCAAACCCCGATTCCTCGGATGGCAAGAGCCTAAATCCACTAATAGACCCTAATTCCTTATGTGGCCTAGATTAATGAATTTGCATTAATATTAGGGATTACGCGATTACTAGCAAACCTAACTCCATTCCTAGATGAAAGGGTTACTAGGTGATTAAATTCAATTCCGGTTCTGATACGAACGTCCCCATTGCATACCAAAACACAAATCGAGTCATGGGGGTGCTAGCCACAACAAGCATTAAGCACAGAAAATTAATCACTAATATGAAGACATGAACATAGAATAATCAGTCAAGATAAATACATAATTATCAATTTGGTTACATCTAATCCCAACAACAGGGATTTAACTACTCATAAAAAGAGAATACAAAGAGAAAGAGGGAAGGAATGAAGCAAACTCCATAGAAGGATCCTCCAATCTTCTTTCAGTCCCAGAGCAAGGAAAACATCCCCTTCAGGGCCTGAACCCTCTTCCAGCCGCAGCCTCCAAGTCTGCCTCCAATCCTCCAAGAGATTTCCTTTTTCTGTCTCAGAGAGAATAATATCTCTTGAATGGCGCTGCCTTATGGCCTCCTCCTCATAACTGACGCTGCTCCTTCATTTAATGCCCCATCAATTCTGATATTTCTTTGAATCTGCTTTTAATCACCATGGGCCAGTCTCTGAAGGTGAATTGCAAAAGGCCAAATCTTCTTGAAATTGATTTCCAATCTTTCCTTTTAATGCAATCTTTTTATCTTCATCCAAATTGATTTGATTTCCAAATAAACATCATGTGGGTCCAAGCAGTTTTTATTCATGCGCTCCAAGCCTCAAGTTGGCAAAGTCCACTTTATTTCCTTGATTCACGTTGGTCCCCTTCTTGTAGATTATTACTCTATCTTTTATTTTTCAATTCCATCCTTGTCCGTTACTTTTCATTACTGCCTTATCTTTATTTTTATTCACATAACTGTCCCATTTCAATCTTCCAACATTAATAACACAGCTGTTAAACTTTTCCATTCAATACTCTTTATTTTTTTCTCATCCAGCAACCTTGACTTTCACGTTGAACCTCTCTCAAATGCCACTTGAGATTCCAATTCATAATTCACTCTTGATTTTGAATGTCCCTTCCTGATGCTATCCTTTCTTCATTTTTAAAGCTCCAACTTAATCCAGGCTCCATCATGGCTCATTTTGG
This sequence comes from Sophora flavescens, assembly GCA_030762895.1. Classification (NCBI taxonomy): domain Eukaryota; kingdom Viridiplantae; phylum Streptophyta; class Magnoliopsida; order Fabales; family Fabaceae; genus Sophora; species Sophora flavescens. The sequence continues at coordinate 2,155,850 of JAUPTC010000016.1, forward strand.
GCATTTTATCTTTAATTTCTGCAAAACAACACCACAACACCGCCTTACCCGTTCCAAGATAAAAACTAATAAAAATAAAACTAAATATGCCTAAACTAAATGAAAATGCATGCAAAAGTGTACAGAAAACATGATGTAAAATCACATTATCAATAATATTACAAACTTTCTTACATAAAAATTAGCAGTACAGAAACATTTTCACAATTTCGCTCTCATTGTGACTCAAGTTACTTTTACACTAATAAATCATCAAAAAAAATAATATTCTCATTATTTTTCCAAAATAATATTTTCCACCACTATTATATTCCAACGTTTCCCATAAAACCTGGAATATAATTTACACAGCTTATTAAAACTTTTATCTGATTAATCGGTTGTGCACTGACCACAGTCAGGCTTCTCAAACAACACTCACAAACAACATTTAACCACAGTTATCAGAAATATATCACCAGGCAGATCATGCATCAGAGCAATATAATATCCAACTACAGATAATCAAATAATTTAAAAACAGATCAAACACCGATACTCAGATAACAACACAACATAAACCACATAAATTATACAGACTGCACAACATGCAAATGGTTATTGAGAAAAATCCATCAGGCAAGCCCCCCTTACCTTTGAAGACAAGTAAAGGATCCTCGTCCTAATGCTCACGTTAGCTCATATCTACTCCATCAAGCAAGCATAGCCATGTCAAACGTCCCAGAGAGGAAAACCAACAACGCGCACAACCAGAAATCAAGAAATCAATTACACATGATCAAACACACCTTCTAACTTTATCCAAACACTTAATCTAATTACCAAACAAGGTTATTTTTAAAGAAAATCATGTTTGAAGCTCACGCTTCCCAATACCCTTTAAGGAAACTTTGTTTTGATTAAAAGATCATGAAAAAGAACTTTGGAAATCATCCATTAAGAGTCCTAATTGCACTAAATCATAATTAATTTCAAAAAAAACATACCCAAATTCAAATAAAATCAAATTGGGGTTTTAGGGCTCCTTTTTACAATTTAAGGAAAACTCATTTTAATTAAAGAATAATGAAATTGGTTTAGGGAAACACAAATTCACAGTCCCAATTTCATAAAGCAACCTTAAATTTCAAGATTAAAATCTGAAATCAAAGGGTTAGGGTTAGGGTTTGAAAAATCCATTAGGGGTTTTGAATCTGAGACACAAGAGAGGGTTTTGACTCACCCAAACTTGAAGGCAGAGAACGCAGTGACAGCCATGGGTACGGCGGCGGCGACGCACAACTCCGGCGAAGTGGCAGTGGCGGTGGAACACTCCCCTACAACAACCATGATCCATAAAGTGAAGCTAAGCTTCATATAAAGGAAGAAGAAAGCTTAAAACAACTCACATAGTGAAAACCACCATGGAGGCAGGCGGTGTCGCCATCGCATCTCCTCCTCCCTACGTTGAACGGCGGCCGACGAGCTTCCTGGTGGGGTGGGCGGCGCTGCTATGGTAAGAGGAAGGAGGAAGATGAAGTTAAGGTGGAAGGAAGAAGAAGAAAAGAAAAAGAAGAAAGAACGGAAGAAGAAGAAGCAGAGAAGAAAAGAGAGAGTGAGGGGCGTCGAGTGAGTGAGAGAGAGAAAAGAGAAACTTAAGTTTTTTAAACTAATTATTTAGTGATAGGTACAAAATGAGTGATAAATGTTAGGCCTAAAATAAACATGTTTTTAATTTTTGGAATCTAAAAATAAAGATTGGTAAAGATATGTTTTCAAAATTCAAGTTAGAGTAAAGATTAATAGTTGAACTGATCAACTAAGAAAATACTCAGTCCAAAATTTAATCTCCAATAAATGTCAAACCAATATATTTTTAACTCGAAAATTAAATAGAATGAGAATATGAAAATGCTTTTCTCTTAATCATATTATTTAAAATATTTTTCTGTACGGGTATAATAGTGACAATAACATAAATTATTGTCTAGTAAATGTGTATTCACTGAAATAAGTCAGTGCTAATGCACCTAATAAAATAATTTGAAGAGAGTAATTTAATTACTCAAACTAAACCACCTAACATAATAAACATAAACATCCAAATAAAATAATTAATCCTAGGTGTAAAAACTAGGGTGTTACATGCCTCATCTTTGTGAAAACTAAGTTTTGGTATTTAAAGGTTTTATTGAGGAATTTCCCATTTGAAACGATTTTCCGAAATCAAGTGTAACTCAACGGTGTTAAAAGTGGTGTTGAACTTAGTAACCAAGACATCGGGGTACTAAGGTTCATTGTGTTATGGACTTGGGGTCCTTTGGACTTTGAGGTCCTGTAGACTTGGTGTCTACTGTATACGTGGTGTATACTGTGTTTAAATATTTAAGATGTTTGCTATTACCACGAACCTATGACTGGTGCATCGGTCTAGGGGTTTTGTGATTGAGCACTCGAACTTTGAGATCATGTGTTATTAATGAAAGTTTTAAGATGTTTAAAACTATGATTAGTCGTAAGCCATTTTGAGCTTCGGCAAGGAAAGATTGAACACAAAGAAAAGTGTCAAGAATACAATGTTTTACATTTGCATTTACGGCAGAATGCCCGACGTTGTTTAACGTGAGACCTTAATGGAAAAGGTATCATGTGACAGTGTATCATTATGCTTGAATGAATAATGAGACGATGTATATATCATTGTACTTAAATGGACAATGAGACGATGTATTATTGTTGTGCTTAGCTAGCCAATGAGACGATGTATCGAGTTTGATCACCTCATTTTGAAGACGTTGGGATCTCCGGAGATTAGGTAAGAAAGTTAGACGATGAATATTGGAGTGTCATGCATATTTTTAAAATGACGATGACAGTCGGGTATGAATCCCAATGCTTTACTATGTGATGCTATTATATTTTAGACGATGTAAATATATGTATATGTTATTGTGGTGTGTCGTGCATGTGATTATCATTATAAACTCAAATATTGGCATCTCACCCTTATAATATATCAGGTTTTATGGTTTTGCTACTGTACCTTGGTACATTAGTACAGATGGTTCAGAGGAGTTCACTAAGTCACTCAAGGGATTAGATTCTAGATGCTTGAGGAAGTTTTGTTCGTGGGAACGACCACGGGGTCTTCCCAATAAATGTCTTGTAAGGCGACCAGCTTAGGAGTCTTTAGTTAAATTTTATTTTGTTGAAAATTTAAACTTTTAGTGTAAAAGTGTATGTCGTGAAGACTCTTGTTATGAACATGATTATTTCCCTGTGTGAGGATATGTACAATATGAATGTATCTTAGTTTTCCAGAGTTTTCTCACATAAGAAAATTTTTACACCTGAGTTTTCCGACTTGAAACAAATAAATTTTCCGAAAGCAACCAGCAAATAACTTTTTAATTTATTACGTGTTACGAAGTAATGCCCAAGGGGGGTGTTACAGAGACGGTTCTGGTGTGGTGGTGTGGTCGCGGCGGAGCTGGGTAGTGGTGTGGTGTTGGTTTATCTCGTGGAGGTGAATGGCAATGATGGTGGAATACATTGCGTCGGGACAGAACGGAGGAGGAGATTATAACAACAGTTTGAATTGTTCTGTAAGTGTTTATGTTATGGTGGTGGTTTGGATTGGTAGAATAAATGACAAAAGTTGTGTGAGATGGAAGTTGAGGATAATGGTTATGAGACTGTAAAATGAAGAAGAAGATGGAAGGTGAAGGTCACTACAAAAAAAAGGTTATTTAGCGACCGAAAATAGTGACCGAATTTGTTGGTTGCTGTTTGCGACCGAAATGGTGACCGATTGTAGGATCTAAATCAAACACTGATTAGAGTTGATACTACGACCGAAATAGCGACCGAAATAGAGCATAGCAGAGTTATCGGTCTCTATTTCAGTCGCAAAATAAAGGAAAGTAAAAGTCAAAAATTGATTACTTTTTAGCAACCGAAATGGCGACCGAGTTAAATGCAACGGATAAATTTTATCTATATTTGTGACCGATATTAAATTGGTCGCTAAACAACGCGCAAAAATTAAAATAGAGCGTGTTAGCGACCGGATTTTAAATCGGTCGCTAAATTTATGAATACAAATTTCAATTTTACCCATTTAGCGACCGATTTAGCGATCGAATAATTCAGTAGCTAAAAATGAAATCCCTAAAACCAGTGCAGCCCCCTTTCTTCCTCACTCGCCCGAATCTCTCCTTCTCTCTCACCGTTTCTCTCCTTCTTCCTCACTCGCGAGCTCCGGCCACCACCTCCTCCACACGGTAAGCATACGTCTCTCTCTCCCTCTCCTTCTCTCCTTCTCTCTCTCACTCGCGTCTCTATATCCCTCTCCTTCTCTCCTTCTCTCTCTCACTCGCGTCTCTCTCCCCATCTATCTCTCTCTCTTTGCAGGTTTGATTTGGTTTGAAGGCTCTGTTTGCAGGTTTTGCAGGTTTTCTGTTATGATGAGTCACTACACTAGTCACCAATTTTGTTTTGCATTTGTTATTAGATTCAGCTATATATATGTAGATATCTGATGAATGAATAATAGAGAAGAAAGATGATGAATGAAATTAGTATTTTTTTAATAATAGCTTACCTCTTACATTTTCTTAAGCTTAGCTAGTAAATATTACTTCCCATTACATTAGCATGTACAGCAACGAGCCTCCTTTGTGAACTAACATGGCATGCCATTTAGGAGATGACTATGGTAAGATGAATATCAAACAACTTTTTGAATTATGATATTTAGAGTCTAGAACCTCTCCGGCCAAGTTCTCTTCCATCTCTCTCCAGCAAGAATGTATCGTTCAATGGATGCATTGATTTATCCTGACTGTTAGATGCATGTTAAAACTCCTAATACCTATGTGATATATGTATAAAATTTTTGGATGCATCACTGGAAAGGATCTAAATCTGACGTTTTATTGTTCTATTTCTTAGTAATGTCCTTAAAATATTTAAGTTTTGCTATTAATCACCCATGTGTTTGCAGTTTTGAAAACTTTAAATTCTTTTGTTATTTCATTGTTAGGGGGTTGGGTAGTTCAAGTGGTTTGAGTTAAAGGTAAATTGAGTTGGAGGAGTAGAAGTTCCAAGGTTCAAACCTTGGCAAATGAGAAAAATTAACATAATAACTAACTACTAACATTTTCCTATAATTTTTTTTTTGTTATTTCATTGTTTCATATTTCTAGATTTCTAAATTCAAAATATATGCATAACAAACAATTTAACGATTTTGTAAGAGAAATTGATATAATGTAAGAGAAAGAATAGAGTCTAAAAGTCAAAGTCTTTCTGCTGCTAGTCAATAGGAGAAAATTAATTCTTTACATGGCTATCTACCTCATCTAACACCTCTGTCTTCCATGAATTTCATTTCAACTAGTCTTCAAAGTCATTTTCAAACTCAAATGGTTTATCAAGTAATTCAAGTTGGTGTTACATTATGAAGAAGGAGAAAGAACCAAATAAGATAAATTTGCTTTGGAGAACGAAATTGTTGTTTGGTTCCAATTGATTTTTCTCATAGTGAGGAATTAGGATGTCTCCACTTTATAAATATCACTTCCTTTCGGTTTCTCAACGTATGCAACTTCTATTTGTGGCTGGGGATGGGAAAGGGTATCAAGGAGAATGTCCACATTCATTTTATAGTGGATATCGTGGCAATATTAGCTTCCCTTTCACTAAAACAGGACACCAACATTGTGGCTTATTGACCATACAAAATTGTGATGATCATTTAGCCAAGCATAAAGAGATCCAACTATAAAATAATGGGAAATGGTTTGAAGTCTTATAAGTTTCTCAGTTTCCACATGTTCCTATGTGTCCTTACTACCCACGTTGTAGTTTGTTGTGATTTATTTGCAGCTAGTTAAATGAAATTTACCCAATTTTATTCAATATATATTTACCATAAAGTTGTGAATTGAAATTAATCATATATTTTTGAACAGGCTGTTGAATTTAATCACTTGCAGCACTCCTTGATCTTTGTCACTATTTCCATTCTTTGTTGGGATCTGAGGTAAGTTAACTACATCTTTATTATGCCTTGATTTGTGTGGTATATGTAATGTGTAATGTCAAGTTGTGTTGTCTGTTAGTTGAGAGCAGAGCTCGATAGGATTTGTGTGCAAATAACTTATCATTTATGCATGTGTTTGCCATTATGTGTTGTTTGTTAGTGGAGAGCGGAGCTCAATAGGATGTGATCATGTCCGAAAGGCAGGATGCTGGTTGTGTGCTGATAATTTAGAAGTTATGCATGTGTTTGGCAATTATGTGTTACTTGTTAGTGGAGAACGGAGCTCAATAGGATGTTTGCTACAATATTTTATCTAAGTTTGTATTGATTTACGTCGCAATATATAAGCTCATCTATGTTGCAATATTTATTGGCTAATAGTTTTCGCAAGTCATCTTGGTGAACATGCTACGATGGTTTGTCTCATGGCATTGCTCCATTTTACCACTTTTCTTTTTATTACTTCTTTTATTTTACCTCTCTGTTTAGGGTTCCTGCACTATCAGTTCCCCACACTCTCTTCCCTTCCATTCAAGCCACCTGCACACAGCACACTTTGGGCACACTTATATAAGTTGTTGAAGTACATAACATACCTTTTTTTTATTGCTTTGCCACTAAAACAATGCCCGGCTTAAACAAGCTATGGTACTGATATGTAATGAAAATGTTTTGTTTATACTTTCATGAGTGGCAAGTGTGCAAGTAGGTTAATGATTTCCAAGTTGATACTTTTATCACAAGAGCCTTTGATGATGTTATTATTTTTTCTTACAGTTTTCTTTGTCGATTGACAACCTCTCTAGTCGTCACCCGTTTTCACTATTTGCTTGGAGTTGAGGTAGGTCAAATACTCTATCTTTTTCTTTGTTGCTAGTGGTTCTTGAAGACTTTGAGTTGATTTGTTGATTGTTAGTGAAGAGCTGAGCTCAATAGGATTCTGGTTGTGTGCTGGTAGATTAGAAATGATGCATGTGGTTGCAATTGAATATGTTGTTTGTTAGTGGAGAGCTGAGCTCAATAGGATGTTGGTTGTGTGCTGGTAGATTAAAATCGATGCATGTGGTTGTAAACTTTATATGTTGTTTGTTAGTGGAGAGCAGAGCTCAATAGGATGGATGTGTCAATTCTATGCCTTGATTGCCATTTTTATGTCCTTATTAACGTTTTTGTCGCTAAAATTGTGCTCTGTATATAGAGTTAAATTTGTATCTTCTGTTATGGTTAATGAGTTAGAATAGCCTTAGTGGAGAGTAGAGCTCAATAGGATGTGATCCTGTCAAAAAGGCGGGATGCTTGTTGTGTGTTGCTAATTTAGAAGTTATGCATGTGTTTGACAATTATGTATTACTTGTTAGTGGAGAGTGGAGCACAATAGGATGTTTGCTAATATATTTTATCTAACTTTGTATTGAAATATGCTTCAATATATATTTGTTGAAGTATGTTGCAATCCTTATAAGTCAATGGTTTTATTTTCTGCTAGAGTTAATTATTAAGTTAGGAAAGCCTTAGTTTCCTATTTGAGATTCAATATTAATGAGCATGCATACCTTCTCAGGGCATGCATGCTCATTGTATTGAATCTTGAATTGTCCAAGTGGGACAGTTTGGGAAAAAACCTTTTTTATACTCGTACAATAGTCATTTCAATGTTCAAATGCCTTATATACTTGTTGAAATCTCGGTCTAATGCATTCCCTTTTGTTCTCCTGGTGCATACTTGATCGCGGTGATTCTCACCGTGCTCGAGTCGTGTACTTGGAGACCGATGGGAAATGCTGCCAAAATTTTGTCAAGTATAAGGTATTGGAATATGGGAATAACTATTATTAGCCGAGTGTGGTAAAGGTTTCTTCTCAAATGGGATAGGTTCATACCTTGTCATAAGAACGAGATTGATGGAGTTATTGGAATGCACCGTAATATATAAGTGTTATTGTAGGATTGGTCAGGCTATTTAATTGCCAGCAATGGATATTCCGGAGAATCGGAAATGGATGTATCGTAGGTTGGATCGGAATAAACGTCTTAGGGAAGAGTATAGAGTTGGAGTGGGTGAGTTTATAGAGTTTGTTGTTAGCCATGAGAGATTTATACGGCTGGGCGGTGATCATTTGAGGTGTCCTTGCAAAAGATGCAAGTGCCAATCTTTCAAAAGCGTGGGTGGAGTTGTAGCCGATCTTTATGAGAAGGGTTTCATGCCTGATTACTATTGGTGAAGTAACCATGGTGAGACGTTGCCTGATTTAAACCCGATTGTGTTTGAAGGTTCGTACTATGGAAGTGGTGACCGGAGGGAAGAATTGAATCCATACGAGCAGATGATAATGGATCATGCTGGACCATCGGTTGGTGTTGTATTAGAAGAAGATGGGGGAGAAGATGGTGGAATGGGTTCCTAATACATAGAGGAGAATCCGAATCCTGAAGCTCAAAGATTATATGATATGCTGAGTGATGCACGATCTCCATTGTGGGAAGGATGTCAGGAGTACATGGAGTTGTCGACGTGAATGGAATGGTTGAGTATTAAATCTAACTAGAATATGCAAGAAGGTTGTTTTAATCGCCTCACCAGGTCAATGTCCAAGGCGTTGCCAGAAGACAATCGGATGCCTACTAGTTTTTATCATGCTAAGAAGTCTGTGGAAAATTTGGGTCTGGGGTGTTTGAAAATTGATTGTTGCCCGAATGGATGTATGTTGTACTATAAGGATGATTCAGCGGAAAGCATAACATGTTGTCGATTTTGTGGTGCGGATTGGTATAAGACAACCACTAGGATGGGCATTGAGAAGAAGAGGTCGCTAAAAAAATGTGGTACTTTCCGCTCGTGCCAAGACTTACAAGATTGTACTCTTCGATGGCCACCGCAGCTCACATGAGGTGGCATAGTGAGCATGAGAGGGAGCAAGATGTCTTGTGTCATCCATCTGATGGAGAAGCTTGAAAGCATTTTGATAGGGTTCATATGGCATTTTCGCAGGACCCTCGGAACGTCCGATTGGGGTTATCTACTGATGGATTTAATCCTTTCGGACAGTCTGGAAAAGCATACTCTTGTTGGCCGGTTATCCTGACTCCTTACAATCTTCCCTCGGGGATGTGCGTGAAGCGGGAGTTTATGTTCCTAACAGTCATAATTCCGGGTCCGTCTAATCCAAAAGGTAAGATTGATGTGTACTTGCAGCTGCTGATAGATGAGTTGACGATGCTGTGGAATAATGGTGTGTTGACACATGATGTATCTTTGAGGCAGAATTCCATGATGAAAGCAGCTTTGATGTGGACGATCAACGACTTTCCCTCTTATGGGATGATGTCGGGTTGGATGACCGCGGGGAAGTTGGATGCCCAATATGTATGGAGCGATCGAAGGCATTCACGCTTAAAAACAGTCGAAAGATCTCATATTTTGATTGTCATCATCAATTCCTTCCAAAAGATCATCCTTATAGGAGGAACAAGAATGCATTCAAGAAGCGTTGTGCGGAGACAACACCGCCTCCACCATGTTTGACTGGTCCTAATGTATGGCAGAGAGTACAGTACTTACCGCTCGTCCATGAATCCCAAGGAGAACATATTCCTGATTATGGCGTCAACCATCATTGGACAAAACAAAGTATATTTTGGAGGTTGCCGTATTGGAGGACGCAGCTACTCCGTCACAACATTGATGTCATGCATACTGAGAGGAATGTGTTTTTGAATGTGTTTGACACTGTGATGGACATCAAGGGGAGGACAAAGGATGCAAATAAAGCCCGATTGGATCAGGCTGAAATTTGTAATCGGAAGGAGATTGAGTTGCAGGACGGTGGTCGTGGCAGACTTATCAAACCGAAGGCAAGTTATACACTAAGCAAAACACAGAAAGTGGCCGTCTGTAAATGGGTTAAAGAACTAAAGTTACCAGATGGGTATGCTTCCAATCTGGGTAGATGTGTTGACATTAAGGAAGCAAAGTTACATGGAATGAAGAGCCATGATTGCCATGTGTTCATGCAACGGTTGCTTCCAATTGCGTTCGACGCATTACCGAAGCAAATTTGGAAACCACTTGTAGAGCTTAGCCACTTTTTCAGGGAGCTTACATCGACAACACTAAATGTGAATCAATTAAAGGATATGGAAGTCAAGATACCCGTTTTGTTATGTAAGCTGGAGCAAATCTTCCCGCCGAGTTTCTTTGATTCCATGGAACACCTGCCAGTTCATCTACCTTACGAAGCAAGAGTTGGTGGCCCAGTCCAATACCGTTGGATGTATCCATTTGAGAGGTAAACAACATCAACTATTTTACTTAATACATATGAAATTCATGAACACGAAATCGTAGTTTAGCTTTCCCTAAAACTAGTAATTATTTGTATGTATCCCTCTTTAATAAGTTCCTGCACTCCCTTAAACACAAAGTCAAGAACAAGGCACGAGTGGAGGGTTCCATTTGTGAAGCATACTTAGTAGAGGAGACTTCCACTTTTGCCCCTTATTACTATCCGGACGAAGTTAACACGAGAAGGACAAGGATGCCTAGAAACGTTGATTCGGGTGAAGGAAGTTCAACTAGTCCTCCTATATCAATATTCAACTATCCGGGCATATTTAGTGGCAAATCAAAAGGATATTTCTTGGAGTAGCGTGACATTAATGCTGCTCATCTGTATATCCTTCAAAATTGTGAAGAGGTGGCGCCATATTTAGAGTAAGTTTCTACAATGTCTTTTATAAGTTCAATTGAAATTTATGATTATTAATCGTCCTGCTGTTAATCTTCCATATGTAGGATGTACGACAATTTTCTAAGGGATCTCCAACCTGACATTTCAAACGATCAGGTTGATCAAGAAATTACTTATCAATTTGCTACGTGGTTCAGCAAATATGTAGGTTAAGCATCTTCATTTGTTGCAATACATTTTATCTCCTTAAATATATAGCATTTATAAGAATAATATAATATTTGATTTTTTAGGTACTAGATCCAGAAAACAATGTTCAAAATCCATTGTTGACAAATTTGGCATGGGGGCTTAACAGATGGGTTACATCATGGAATACTTACATTGTAAATGGATATAAATTTAACACAAAAACATGGAATGAAGGAATTCAGTCGTGTAACTATGGTGTTTGTGTGCGAGTCACTGATGGCAATGTAGAGGATGATTTCTATGGGGTTCTAACTGACATCCGTGAACTCGATTATACCGGTTTCCCCGTGATGAAGTTAGTTATCTTCAAGTGTGATTTGTTTGATCCTACTCTTGACGTAGGGACAAAAATCGATAAAAAATATGGTATTGTTCAAGTTAGGCTTTCTCGTAGGTATAATAAGGCGTACGACCCATTCATTTTTTCACAACAGGCAGATCAGGTTTACTACTCGCCATATCCCGAAGGACATCAAGGCTGGTTGGGTGTTATTAAGATAAAGGCTCGCAGTATAATTACTGATAATGTAATCAACCAGCCTAAAAAAGATGCTCCGTAACAAGATGATGAGTTTTCAAGACCCCACGTACCGTTGCAAATTACGCCGGATATTATTGTTAATTATCTGGCGGACATTTCCGGCAATGGGGAAGAAGTTCGAATAGAGTTAATGGATCAATCCGAGTTGGACGCATCTAGCGAAGGCACATTCCGATCAAGTGACTGATGAGAGTGAGGGTGAATTTAGTGACGGAGATTCTACTTAGGTAATTTATTTATGTCATAATTCATTGTGTAAATGTCATTCTACTTAGGTAATTTATTTTTGTATTATTTACACTATTGTGTAATCATCTTTTCATTTTTTACACGGATGGCAAATTCCTCTAGAGGTAGGGGTCGTCGTGGTGGTCGTGGCAGAGGTCGTGCAGAGAGAGTCCCTTCGCCGTCCGACCCATAGCCTTCAGATCGAGACCACCCTACCAGCACCTCTGTGGATGGGACACCTCAGTGTTGGGAATTTGCGTATAAAACAAAATAACGCAGCGGAAAAAAATTCCCATCGAAGGATCCTTGCGAATGGTCATGATTCATGGTTAGAAGATTTACCTCTTGAAGCGATGACAATTGATTGAAATCGTCTATCATGAACACCGCACGAGCGATGTCTCTAAGGTATCCACACGAGCAGATCCCGTGAACGTCCAACGTCACGAACACGAAGCGTCTCTGCCTCACAGTGCTAGCTTCGAAAACCGAGACTTGCTGCTCACTGTCACTCTCTATGTGCGGCTAGGGTAAAAACCGTGTGGGCACAATAGCTTAAGTGGTCTACTTATAGTAGCACCTCCATAAGTGAGTTAGTGAGCAGCGTTTGACCTAAGCCCCATGTACTATGCGCTAGGCCCAATAGAAGAGTCCAACTCTCCTTTTAATGCTTCTTTTGATCTGCTCTTATGTGTGTGACCCTATAGGTTCCCAAAACGTTAGTAGTAATATTAAATCCCATTTAATATTACAAACAGTGAGTGGTATCTAGCAATACATCATTGTCACCTAAGTAGTGAGAAATTCAGTGATTTGACGAAACCTTTCTGTGACAAATATTCATATGCATTATTATACCTTTGTCCATATATCTATATTGAACACAAGACATAGAATGTGTCACCCTTGTATAGTTCAATATCATGTTCCCTGATACCCGAGTAGACTTAACAACAAATGAGGTCAATATCTCATATTGACTCATTTCATCACGGTCATGCATTTTACAGTCTCACTCTATTAGGGGGCCCACAGATATTACTCCTGTTATGTAGGAGGGACAAATTCCATCTAGGTCACTCACATCCCTCTGCATGGCTCGTGGTATGCCCAATGACCGTCTTTATAATCATCCTATTACAGATGACGTTTGACGATATTAAAGCACATGACTCCTCATGTAGGGATCGTATCGATTTCAGGTCGAAGGATTGCATACACCATTGTCACTATGAGAACTACTTATGACACTCACATAACGCTCCATGTAGTGTTCTCATGGTGGGTCAATCCAGTACATCATTACTCTAATGTGTACCTATGTGGCGACTCGATATCTCATATCCATGACTCGTGAGATATGGTCATCAGTCTGCACACATAATAGTCTCATTGTATTATTATTGTCCTTATTAATAAAATACTTGACTACAGATATTTAAGAATAGGATTTCATTGTTCAATAGTGTCTCACAATCAAGTCATGTACTTGATATTCTATTAAACTGAAATTTCTATTCTAAGGACTTTATTATGTTTAAACAAGTAACACAATAAACTGGAATGCCTCATATTATATATATATATATATATAATGGCAAGATACAAATGCAAGTCTAAGAAATACACTGGCCTCTAGGGCTTACACCAACAATCTCCCACTAGCACTAGAGCCAATCAGGCATAAATCTAATGCCCATCGATCTAGTGTGACCTTCGTGCTTCTATTGAGCAAGAGGTTTCGTAAGTGGGTCAGCAACGTTATCAAGTGTTGGTACTCTGCATATTTTCACATCTCCTCTATCGATAATCTCTCGAATGAGATGGAAGCGCCTAAGTATATGTTTGGATCGCTGATGAGATCTAGGTTCCTTAGCTTGTGCAATGGCCCCATTGTTATCACAATAGAGATCAATGGGGTCCACAAGGTAGGAACCGTACCAAGCTCAGCAATGAACTTCCTGATCCAAACAGCCTCCTTTGCTGCATTGGAGGCGGCAATATACTCAGCCTCTGTAGTAGAATCGGTGACTGTCTCTTGCTTTGAACTCTTCCAGCTCACCGCCCCGCCATTCAGGCAGAACACATAACCAGATTGCGATCTAGAATCATCCTTATCGGTTTGGAAGCTAGCATCGTTGTAACCTTTTACAGCAAGCTCTTCCTCGCCTCCATATACCAAGAACGAATCCTTAGTTCTTCTCAAGTACTTAAAGATGTTCTTGACAGCAGACCAGTGACTTTCACCGGGATCAGACTGGTACCTACTCGTTATGCTTAAAGCATACGATACATCTGGTCGAGTACATAACATGGCATACATGATAGATCCAATTGCGGATGCATATGGAATCTTACTCATGCGATCCCTTTCTTCTTGAGTGGAAGGGGATTGTGCCTTTGATAGGCATATACCATGTGACATAGGCAAGAGTCCTTTCTTGGATTCATGCATGTTAAAGCGTCTCAACACTTTGTCTATGTATGTACTCTGACTTAGGCCAAGCAATTTCAGTTATCTATCTCTATAGATCCTGATTCCCAATACATAGGTAGCTTCACCCAAATCTTTCATAGGGAAGCAATTCCCTAACCATGTCTTTACATTTTGTAGTGTAGGGATGTCATTTCCAATGAGTAATATGTCATCTACATATAACACCAGAAAAACAACAATGCTCCCACTAACCTTCTTGTAGACACAAGGTTCATCTTCATTTTTGATGAATCCGTACTGTCTTACAGCATCATCAAAACGAAGGTTCCAACTTCTGGAAGCTTGCTTCAATCCATAGATTGATCGCTGCAATTTACATACCTTTCCGGCATCCTTTGAAATGCCAAAGCCTTCAGGTTGTGTCATGTACACATCCTCAAGAAGCTTTCCATTAAGGAAAGCAGTTTTGACATCCATCTTCCATATCTCATAATCATGGCATGCAGCGATAGCAAGTAAGATCCGGACGGATTTAAGCATCACAACAGGCGAAAAGGTCTCATCATAGTCGACACCATGAATTTGCTTGAAACCCTTAGCGACCAAGCTCGCCTTAAAGGTGTGTACCTTACCATCCATGTCAGTTTTCTTTTTGAAAACCCACTTGCACCCTATGGGTTTCACCCCTTCAGGTGGCTCTACCAAGGTCCATACCTGGTTGGTGTACATGGAATCCATCTCAGATTTCATGGCCTCAAGCCACTTCTCAGATTCTGGGCCAATGATGGCCTTCTAGTAAGTCACAGGCTCATCTTGATCCATGAGCAATACATCACCTTGTGGAGTCATGAGAAATCCATATCTCTCAGGCTGGTGACGTATCCTGTTAGACCTATGCTGGTCTTGTGCTACTGGAGCAGGTTGTTCCTCCATAGCATTTTGTGAAGGTTGCTCATGTTCCACCAATGGTAGGTCACTACTATGTGATTCTTGAATTTCTTCAAGTTCTATCTTCCTCCCACTGGTTCCTATGGAGATAAACTCCTTTTCTAGGAATACACCAGTCCGTGCGACAAACACTTTGCCTTCGGAAGGATTATAGAAATAGTACCCCTTGGTTTCTTTGGGATACCCCACAAAGAAGAATTTATCAGATTTGGGATCAAGCTTATTTGAAACTTGACGCTTTACGTATGCTTCACAACCCCAAATCTTCATAAAAGACATGCTGGGTCGTCTACCAGTCCATATCTCATATGGTGTCTTTTCTACCGCTTTGGATGGAACACGGTTAAGTGTAAAAGCTGCTGTTAATAGAGCATGTCCCCAGAAAGAGTTTGGAAGGTTTGCATGACTCATCATAGACCGAACCATGTCCAACAAGGTTCGACTTCTCCTCTCAGAAACACCATTCCATTGTGGTGTTCCAGGTGGAGTGAGTTGAGATAAAATTCCACACTCTCTCAGATGATCATCAAACTCTAGGCTCAAATATTCACCACCTCGATCTGATCGAAGAGTTTTAATATTTTTGCCAAGTTGGTTTTGTACCTCATTCTTGAATTCCTTGAACTTTTCAAAGGATTTCGATTTATGTTTCATAAGATACACAAATCCATATCTACTGAAATCATCAGTGAATGTGATGAAGTACTGAAAACCACCTCTAGCTAATGTGTTTAGGGGTTCGCATACATCGCTATGTATAAGACCCAAAAGATCGTTAGCTCTTTCACCTTTTCCGGTGAATGGAGATTTAGTCAACTTTCCCAATAAACAAGACTCACATATCTCATATGATTCATAATCAAATGAGTCCAAGAGTCCATCTTTATGGAGCTTTGAAATGCGCTTCTCATTTATATGGCCTAAACGACAATGCCAAAGATAAGACGGGTTCAACTCATTTGGTTTGAACCTCTTAGTATTTATGTTATAGATGGGCATTTCAAGATCAAGGACATAAAGCCCATTACTCATGTGTGCACTAGCATAGAAAATATCATCCAAATAAATAGAACAACTTTTGTTCTTTATTATAAAAGAAAAACCAATCTTGTCCAAACAAGAAACGGAAATGATATTCCTGCTAATTGCAGGCACAAAATAACAGTTCTCTAACTGAATAGTAAGCCCAGTGGGTAAAGTCAATACATAAGTCCCTACAGCTAAAGCAGCAACCTTTGCTCCATTTCCAACTCGTAGGTCGACTTCGCCCTTTGCCAATGGTCTACTCCTGTTTAGATCCTGAACATTTGTACAAATGTGAGAACCACATCCAGTATCAAATACCCATGATGCAGAAGTAGATAAATTGACTTCTATAACAAACACACCTGAAGTGGAAGTCTCACTTCCCTTCTTCTTCTTGATTTCTTCCAGGTATTTTGGGCAGTTCATCTTCCAATGTCCGGTCCAACCACAATGGAAGCAATTGCCTTCCTTAGCCACACCACCCACAGGCTTCAAGCCAGAAGCACTGGGCTTGATCTTGTTGATGGCCTTGCCCTTGCCCTTGCCCTTTTGTTTGTGCGTGGGCTTCTTGGGCTGCTTCTTGCTATTTCCAGCCTGGACCATCAAAATGGCCCTCCCCTTTCCTTTGTTAATATTTTGTTCAGCAGTTCTCAACATGCTCAACAATTCTGGCAAAGGTTTGTCAAGATCATTCATATTATAGTTCATGACAAACTGACTATAGCTCTCAGGAAACGATTGCAGAACTAAGTCGGTGGCCAACTCTTAGCCTAAAGGAAATCCCAGTCTCTCGAGATTCTCAATGTACCCGATCATCTGGAGTACATGAGGACTCACAGGGCTCCCTTCTGCCAATTTACACTAGAAAAGGGCTCTGGAAACTTCGAACCGCTCATGCCTTGCTTGCTCTTGGTAGAGCAGCTTGAGGTGCACGATCATATCGTACGCCTCCATGGTCTCATGTTGCTTTTGTAGCTCAGAGGTCATGGTAGCAAGCATAAGACAACCAACATCTAAGGCGTCATCCTGATGCTTCTTATAAGCATCCCTGTCAGCCCTAGGAGCACTTGAAGCCGGTGGCTCCTCAGGAATAGGCTCCTCAAGAACATACAGCTTTTTCTCATGTTTGAGGACAATCCTCAAGTTTCTGTACCAGTCTAGAAAATTTGTTTCGGATAGTTTGTCCTTCTCAAGGACGGATCGCAATGACAGGTTACTTGATGTGTTTGATGCCATGGTAATCTACAGAGATAAATATGCAAAATATAAGTATCATGCCATGAAGTTATTTAATAAGGTCTTTAATTAAATACGCCTCCCACTATTTTACTCAAAACAATGACCCTCATCATTGATTCGGAAAATCCTGTTGGAAGATTTTCTAGTGGGCCAAGATCCATATTTCACCTAGCTTTAAGTCAGCTTTGGCTGATCACTCAAAATTCGGTTATATAGGTAGGAAACACTTTCCGATTGCATCTCATGCAACTCTTGGATAGTTGGGTGAATAACTCTTATTCTAATCCATCACATGGACCAAAGCCCAACTTATAAGCCTCTAAGCCTTTCAATCCTATGGAAGTTGGCTTAGTTAAGTCAGACCCAATGGATAGCAGTTCAACATTACATTTGTCCCATCGCGTCTTACTAGTATAGATAAAGGTACCCCGCTTTGGCGGACCCACACTTAATCGATCCTAGTCTTGACGAGTGCCATGCATTGGAAGGCCTTTAAATGTGACTTAATATTTCCTTTTGAGGGATTTGATTAAAATTTGATCTCATCATTTGTTAAACTCTTTAACTTACTATTTACATACACGCATCTCATACATATATTAGTTAAACCCCTTTTAACATACTATATACATATATGCATCTCATACATATATAAGGCAAATAAATGTGATATGGTTATGGCCCCTAACGCATTGATTCTCCCAAGCCAATGAGAGAATCTAAGCTGAAACCTAGGAGCGTCCAGGCTTCTCCAAGCATGATCACCCACAAGATAACGTCTTCTTGTCTCCATCATTACATTACATAAACAGAAACCTCATTTTACATATGAGGGGAGTGAGATTCGAAAAGAATATACATACGGAATATAAGAGAAAGGCACGGCACGCAGGCCGTATTTCAAAATATAAACCAAAAGATTAAAGGACTAAGGCCATAACCATTCACCATACATTACCAAATAAATAATCAACCAATAATAATACACAATTATTATTATTATTATTATTATTATTATTATTTTTTGTTAATTAGAGATTTCAAAATCTGAATTTTGAAAACATAACATATATACAATAAATCACATTTATTGTAATTGATGTTATTATTAAATGGTGACATAAAAGATTTCAAAAATTGAATTTCGAAATAACACACTACGCAGAGGTAGCACGGGGTTCCAGCTTCCTTGGCGGCTAGGGCTTCAACCTCTCAACCCTAAAACCGCAAGGCCCGCAAGAACATGAACTCTTCATGTCTGAAACCCCTTAACGCCGCCAACAGAGAACTGAAACCGATCATGTTTAACATCAACATTTGACGCCATCGCAGAACATAATAAGGATTCCAGAACCAATGTACATATCGCATATATACATAAACATGCTCT
Organism: Sophora flavescens; assembly: GCA_030762895.1. Taxonomy (NCBI): domain Eukaryota; kingdom Viridiplantae; phylum Streptophyta; class Magnoliopsida; order Fabales; family Fabaceae; genus Sophora; species Sophora flavescens. The sequence continues at coordinate 2,174,624 of JAUPTC010000016.1, forward strand.
TAGACGCATATATCATATACATATGAAAATTACAGAAACAAGGTTTCGCAAAAACGGATGCAAACGATTTACAAAAAACAATTTTCAGAAAAATGATTCACATTATTAACATGTTATCATACATAACAGGTAAACCACGTAATAGAATCATGGTTTCGCAAGCGACTCTGATACCACTGTTGGGAATTTGCGTATAAAACAAAATAACGCAGCGGAAAAAAATTCCCATCGAAGGATCCTTGTGAATGGTCATGATTCATGTTTAGAAGATTTACCTCTTGAAGTGATGACAATTGATTGAAACCATCTATCACGAACACCGTACGAGCGATGTCTCTAAGGTATCCACACGAGCAGATCCCGTGAACGTCCAACGTCACGAACACGAAGCGTCTCTGTCTCACGGTGCTAGCTTCGAAAACCGAGACCTGCTGCTCACTGTCACTCTCTATGTGTGGCTAGGGTAAAAACCGTGTAGGCTCAATAGCTTAAGTGGTCTACTTATAGTAGCACCTCCTTAAGTGAGTTAGTGAGCAACGTTTGACCTAAGCCCCATGTACTATGCGCTAGGCCCAATAGAAGAGTCCAACTCTCCTTTTAATGCTTCTTTTGATCTGCTCTTATGTGTGTGACCCTATAGGTTCCCAAAACGTTAGTAGTAATATTAAATACCATTTAATATTACAAACAGTGTGCGGTATCTAACAATACATCACTGCCACCTAAGTAGTGAGAAAGTCAGTGATTTGACGAAACCTTTCTGTGACAAATATTCATGTGCATTATTATCCCTTTGTCCATATATCTATATTGAACACAACACATAGAATGTGTCACCCTTGTATGGTTCAATATCATGTTCCCTGATACCCGAGTAGACTTAACAACAAATGAGGTCAATATCTCATATTGACTCATTTCAGCACGGCCATGCATTTTACAGTCTCACTCTATCAAGGGGCCCACAGATATTACTCCTGTTATGTAGGAAGGACAAATTCCATCTAGGTCACTCATATCCCTCTGCATGGCTCGTGGTATGGCCAATGGCCGTCTTTATAATCATCCTATTACAGATGACGTTTGACGATATTCAAGCACACGACTCCTCATGTAGGGATCGTAGCGATTTCAGGTCGAAGGATTGCATACACCATTGTCACTATGAGAACTACTAATGACACTCACATAACGCTCCATGTAGTGTTCTCATGGTGGGTCAATCCAGTACATCATTACTCTAATGTGTACCTATGTGGCGACTCGATATCTCATATCCATGACCCGTGAGATATGGTCATCAGTCTGCACACATAATAGTCTCAATGTATTATTATTGTCCTTATTAATAAATTACTTGACTACGGATATTTAAGAATAGGATTTCATTGTTCAATAGTGTCTCACGATCAAGTCATGTACTTGATATTCTATTAAACTGAAATTTCTATTCTAAGGACTTTATTATGTTTAAACAAGTAACACAAAAAACTGGAATGCCTCATATTATATATATATATAGATATATATATACATATATATAGATATATATATATATATATATATATATATATATATAATGGCAAGATAAAAATGTAAGTCTAAGAAATACACTGGCCTCTAGGGCTTACACCAACACTCAGGGTGATGGAGTTGCACCCCCTACCCAGCCTCATGTGGTCGGGACACAGGCTGCACCCTCATCATCCACACCTATGATAGGACCATCATCATCATCGGGACAGGAGAGTCGTGGTCCATCCGACAGGAGGATTCTTCTTATCCCCAAGGGGGATAACGAGTAAGCTAATTTAATTTTTTAATATATATAAAGTATCGTTAATTTCTATTTACTTATTTTTATTTATTTATAACATTTATTAATGCTCTAATTTTGCTGCAACTTTCTTCCCGCGAAGGGCCCTTCTGATTCGATATCGAAGATCCTGCGACGCAAGTTTGATGGTCCATGGCCTACATGGAAGGCCATCCCAGGGGGCCATAGGGATCAGTTGTTTCAAGAGTTTAAGGTAACAATTTATTAAGTTATTTAAATTAACTTTACATTATATATATATATATACACACACACACACACACGAATTTCCTAACAACTGTAAGTTGCAGAAAGAGTATAGGTGGGACGTAGCTTTAGAGGGTCTTGTCAGGAACATATTTGAGCATAAAGGCTCACTGGTCATGAAGAATCTGACGAACAAGTTGAGGAAGGGTTAGAATAAGGGGAAGTGGGTGGATCATGAGATCAGGAGGCAGCTGGACCAGTACTGGGCTACTGAGAAGTTCCAGGAGATCCAGGCCACAGCTCGGCGTAATTGAGCTTCTGATGGTGGCGCGTGTGCTTGGACCGGCGGGTCTAAATCAGCCGCCGCACAGAAACAGCGGGCCCCCACTGCTATGGAGTTGGTGGAGAGGACGAAGAAGTTGAAGTCGGGGACATGGGTCAACGACAAGGCCCGTAACTATGCTGTAAGCAAAAAAAAATTTAGTGTTTACTTGTAATTTATTATAAATGATTTGTTAGTATTGATTATAATTTTAACCAAATCTCTTCAACTATACTTTGTAGGTGGGCTTCAACGAGAAGAAGGACGATGCCATATCACGTGCCTCACAGTCACAAGATGAAGCCTTGACTGGTGATGGGCCCAGCTCTCCTATCTCCATCGACGATAATGCCATTTATTTGGAGGTCGTCGGGGGCAGGAACAAGAAGGGGCACGTGTATGGCCTCGGACACCTGGGAGGCGAGTTTATCGCTTCAGCATCCGCAGACGCCCGCTCCTTCCTACGCCGATACCGTCCCTCGGGAGGCAGTTCAACCAAATGCGAGGACACCATCACGCAATTGAACGCGGAGCTTCGGGATAAGAGTGAGAGAGAGAATCAGATGGTGAACCAGATTGCACTGTTGACTCAGGCACACCAAAGAATGATGCGAGGCGAGCATCGAGCGGGCCGGACATCATGGGCTGGTGTTGGAGCAGATGAGGATCCAGACTCCAGTTGCTCAGGGTGATGCTCCGACGGTTGTGCCGCTTGCTACCGCTCCTCCAGTTCCGCCACCCGCTCATCGATGTCAGTCATCGCAGAGGAGGACGATCAGATAGCAGACGTCGGTGGTACGGATGCTGAGGATGATTGGATTCCTCCACCCCCCCTCATCATGACTGATTTTTTTTTCATATTTTTGACTTTAAACGATTCTTGTACGACACTTTGGATTATTTTATATATATATATATATATATTCATTATTTCTTATGATTGTATATTTCATTAGTAATTTGGTGTGTTTTATTAGTAATTTTGCTAAACTTTAAAGAAAAACAGAAAAAATTATTATTTTAAAAATTAAATTTAAAAAAATTTAATACAAACCAGTTTAGCGACCGAATTAGAAACCAATAATTCGGTCGCTAAACTTTAATTAACATTAACAGATTGTGGTCTAGCGACCGAAAATCCGTCGCTAATATAGGTTAACAGTAACCAACATTGACGACCGAACTAGTAAACGATTATCGGTCGCTAAAAATGGTTACCCAAACAATGCGACCAACCGTGTAGCGACCATTTTTTATTATTTAGTGATCGATATTACGGTCGCCATTTAGCGACCGAATTATTATTTCGGTCTCTAAAAGCTTAGCGACCAGGTTATCAGTCACCACCATATATCGGTCACTAATTTGGTCGCTAAATTAAATAGCGACCGAATTAATAAGTTTAGTGACCAAATATGCCGGTCGCTAAACAGTTGTTTTTTTGTAGTGGGTTCTGTTTTTGCTCTCTGGTTGTTGGGGTGAAGTATTGAATTGGCCAAAATTTAGAAGGGATTATGAAGGTTGAAGGAGGAGATGGAGTGTGGCTAGGAAGAGATTTTCAGTAATCTTTGCTCCACCACCTTGCCTGGTTGCAATGGTGCAGGGGTAGTACACCACCATTTTTAGAAAAAAAAGAGGGACCTAGAAAACAAAATCTGGTCCATACTTGAAAGAGCAAAGTGAATGCTGGCCATTTTTTCAATTTTTTTTACTTTTTATTATTTTTTATTTTATTTTAATAACAAATCAGATTAATGAAAAATAAAAAAAAAATTAGATGGGCTTAGATAATGGGTCCAAAAGATAACTTGGAACAAAAACGAAAATGGGCTCCATTTGATGATGTAATGGGCCAAGAATAAAAATATTTTTAGTTTTTTTGCATTTTTATATATATTTTTTGTTTATTATTTATTTTTTATTTTATTTTATTTTAAATATTAATTAAAAGGAAAAATACCCTGACAAAATTAGGTGTTTACAACACTGTCAACCAATCAGAAATCATGGTTTAAATGACTTTTGAGGTGGTTAGGATAAGAGTCAAATTTTTTTAATGATTTATCAATTTCTGAACTGTTGACAGTGTAAAATATCTTTACACTGCCAGTATATATCAATTAAATCCTTGTAGATAATACTGTTATAAAAAAAAATAAGTAATTGTATTATTTGAATCTATACATTTAATAAGGAGCATGGTTTAATTTTCTGGAATTATGATGCATGTACAAACTTACATTCAGGCACTCGATCTTGAAATATATATTCACATAAAGCTATTGGATAACAACTTCGTTTCATGGAAACTTATATTGAAAGGTTCAAATTGTGCGCATACTTTATATAGTTTGTACTAATATTTTTTTTCCCTCCTATTTTTAAAGTGAGAGAAATAAAATTCTAGACATATATTTTCATGAAAGCTATTGGATAGCACCTTAATTTCATGTTAACTTACTTTGAATGGAATGGTTCTAAATTATGCACATATATACTTCATATAGTTTGTACAAATACATTTTCCCCTTATTTTTGAAGTGAAAGAAACAAAACTCATTTGTTTTCTTGGTCTTATGATATTTTTTTCACTCTTTAATTAGATGTAGGACTAATTTTTTCTTGGTTACAAAGGCAGTAAGTCTACCCCTCTGGCCCTCTCCTCATGTATAAATCATTAAATCTTATTGCACCAAAATGAATATTCCAGATAATTTGGTTTATTTAGTGTTAAATGAATCATCACTTGGAACTGAAATTTAACTAAAGAAATAATTTTAATTCAGTTGCTAACTCAAACAATTTCTAATATTTGCAATAGCAGTAACTAGAGTTTTTTTTTTTTTTTTGGCTAAGTGCTCAACCAAGATGGAAGCACAACTCAATTTCATACTCTTTGACCAAGTAACAACTGCAGCAACATCATGTCGGAAAAAAAAACTGCAGCAACACTCTAGGAATCCCTGAACTCCATTACACAAGAAAACCAAAGGAAGACTAGAGAACAATATTTCAAACGAAAACATTTGCTTAAGGGATCTTCCGGGAAGCCAACTATAGAACAATCTAAACCAAGCCAAAAAAAACCTTGCAGCCGAAGAAAAATACCAAAGCAGAAGGAGACCTGAAAAACCAGCAGAGACAGACTGTGTCATATACAATCCCTAAAAACATACAACTAGTTAAAACAAACCCCAGCAATCCGAAACCCCACATATTGCATCAAATGATAACGATTTGTTGTCTTATTTTGGTGTATCATACTCTGTTCTTATCAATATCTTGTCACATAGGTCTTGTAATTTTAAAAAGATAAAATATGTAGTAAGATATGATTGACGGGAACAGGGTGTGATATACTAAAATGTGAGAAAAAATTTATATTAATATTTCAATACATGAATATATCAAATTTTTATACAAAATTGTCACTTTTGATATCTTAACTAAGAGCACTGGTTAGTATTAAGTGGAGTTATTATTATTATACCAAAAGATTGATCAAGGTATTACATAGCTGAAAACATTTGGAGTATGCAAATGCTTATTTCTGGTGATCCCATGCAGAAACATTTTAGAGGCAAAGACATACAATACAAGAAGGAAACTGTTTAAAGTCCACCAGACGTAGGTTTAGGCAGGCATGCATCCTTTATGGGTGTGAACCAGGGTTCCCTTTTCGTCCTTGCCTGGACACTATTGGGTGATCTCGGAAACGGCCTTCATGCACTCTGTCACAAAATTAACAAGCCACGTGAAATACAACTTAGTAATTACGAATGGATAATAATAAATAAGAGTTACTCGTCGTGGCCGCCGCAAAACCAAAAAGCGCCTGCAACGAAGGGATGAATGAGAAGCAGCGCCAGGAAGAACACGCATTGAAGAAACAATAAACGCTTCATATCTGTCTCTGTTGTGATGGAAGAACTAGATGTTATGTTTATCACATTTTTCCGTTTATACACACACACACACACACACACACACACACACACACACACACACACACATACACATATCTAGGTATATCCTTGTTGAGTCATTGTAAGTATTGTAATATTGTATTGCATGTATGCACTGTGGTTGCTGCTCGGTCTGAAATGAAAAAGTCAGTAAACGCGTTTTAGGTGAGTCGTTGTATATATTGTTTATTGTACTTTCTACATGCTGGTGCTTGATCGATCTCAACTCTGAAATCTATAATATCAGAAGATAATTGCTAAGAGATGGAGCTTTAGTTGACGTTTTGTCATTTATAGTTCTATTTTAACATTTTTTAATTCATGATTGACTTTTTGTCATTTGTGACATTTTTTAATTCATCATTGACTTTTTTCCATTTGTTTACTAGTATGATGTATATATATAATATCATACTAGTTTCTGTTTGCTAATATTTTAAGTATTTAAAATTTTTAGAATGTTTTATAACACGAAGATAAATTTGTAAAACGATATACGAATTTAGTCAGTCACTTTTATATAATTTCATTTCATTGTTTATCTAATTAGTATGGGTTCACATGCCGTTCTTATCTTGATTTTTAATGGATCACGAATTTTGTATGTAAAGACTTTTCAAGCTGCACATCAGTACTATTAAAATTTAAAGGAAAATAATAAATGGTAGAAAACTTTGTTCGTGAAATGATAAACGAAAATATAACCATGCAGTAAATTGTTTGTGTTTTATCATGTGCAACTAATATAGGCTTCAAAATATGATATATGTTGAGATTAATTCAGTTAGCGGAAATTAGTCAAAGTAGTGAAGTAGTTAGTTTGATAGTTAGAGCTGTTATCGGTTAGTTAACTTTTGTATTTGAGCCTGTAACAAACTGATTGTATTGTGTAGATGATAGTATATGTGCAGTGGGCTATGGTGCACCGTCCACATTTTACACCATCCACTGCATCATCCATGTGACAAATTTTGGGTCAATTAAATTGCCACATAGGTTGGTCAAAATTTCAAATTTTCTAGTTGTATTATACTTTAGTCAAACTATATGAATACAGTATATTGTAGTATAATATATGTGCTTTTTGTATTTGCAAATTTAAATCATATTAAAATAATGTTTTTTAATTAAAAAAACTGATTATAATGCAAATATTATTGACCACGAACAATATTTTAATTCATATTAAAATATTATTTTGTAATATAATCAGTTTTTTAATAAAAAAAACATTATTTTAATATGGGTTAAATTTGCGAATACAAAGAGTACATATACTATACTACAATATATTGTATTCATATATTTGACTACAGTAGAAATACAACTAGAAAGTTTGAAATTTTGACCAAACCCATGTGGCAATTTGATTGGTCCAAAATTTGCCACATATGGGTGGTGTAGTGGGTGGTGCAAAATATGGGTGGTGCACCTTAGCCCAACCCTAGTATCTCTAAAGTGTATATAAGACTTAGCATGAATGAATAAAATTTAGTAGTGTGAAATACATTCAGTAAAATCAATTTCTTCTCTCTCTCTCTAATTCTCCAATTTCTCCTAATCTTCTGGATAGAAACACTACTATAGAAAAGGGCTTCAGTAGCGCTTTTTTTGCCTTTAGTAGCGCTTCAAAGCGTTATCTATTCACCCGCTACTGAAGGTGGGAGAGATTCAATAGCGCTTAAAAAAGCGCTACTGAAAGTAGGAATAGGTAGCGCTTCCTTGAGAAAGCGCTGTCTAAAGTTGGTAATAAGACAATCTATTACATACTTTAGACAGCGCTTTCTCAAGGAAGCGCTGTCTATTTGTCACTTTAGGCAGCGTTTTTTCAAGAAAGCGCTACTGAAAGTAGGAGAGCGCTTTCTCAAGGAAGCGATATCTATTTTTAACTTTAGGCAGCGTTTTTTCAAGAAAACGCTACCTATTCTACCTTTTTTTAAAATTATTTACATTGTTTTTCTATATTTCTCACATGCACTCAGCAAAACTAAGATATTAAACAGTTTATCCATCCCATTGCATTTAGAAAAACTCAACAAACCATACATTTACATACAAAAGCTTAAATACAATATTTTTTTTAGATAAGCTAAAAGTATATTGATTAAAGGGTATTAAATCGATCTTAAGATATTAAATCGTTGCAATTTATCAGTGACTTGAGTATAATTCATTACAAGAAAATATCAAAGTAGGACACGTACAAAATTTGCAATTCAGATAGTAGTACAAGTCCTGAAGAAAACGTGCCGGTCAAACCTATGCTTGCTAATGATCTGAAATACTAGCATCCAAGTTAATCTCACAAAAGACAATTCAGAGTCCTACTTCCAAACGATCTCATACACAAAAGATTCACAAAAATGGCATCTTAATCCATACAGTGAACGTAAAGTTGGAGACTGGGAAATTGAAAGCTCAGGATTGGATACCTACAAAATGTTATGAATCCTTCTCATTCTTCTCATTTGGGGGATCACGGTCAACTACAGCAAGCGGATCTTCTCCAGCTTCAGATGGGTGCTCAGATGGAGGAGGCTGCTCTTCATTTTCATTGGTCTCAGGGTGGAAATTGATGTTTGACCCTTGGTTTATCAGATAAAATGTTCCTTTGAACCCTATCAATTAAAACCTTCGGTGGAGGTTCCTCTCTCAGCTGCTCATCATCATAATCATTGTTCACATAATAGCCAACACGAATAAATTCCTGACCCAGATAAGAGCGAGGTCAATGAAGCAATTGTGACACCAATAATATCTTCTTCACGAATCTTTGATGGATCCGGTGGATCTGCCTGTTATCAAAACAGTATACAAAAGTTATATTCTATAAGAAATTGCTGCACATAAGTCAAAAAGATTAGTATTCTTAAAGCTTGCCTGTAAAACAAAGCGATAGTTTCCAACATTGACAGGACCAATAAGGACACTCTCTAATAATTGGTCATAAGTCTCATCCTCAGCAGATCCAACGTAAATGAGCTTCCATTCCAAATCTGTACTCACATGACAACAAGCAGTGTCACAACCAAACAAGGTAAAGCAGGCCACATATGTGGGATAAATCTAGGAGTGAAATGATTGTGAAGCTGATAGAAAAGTAGGCTTCATTGTGACTTTTAGGCTTTTAGACAAACTTGACAATGACATGACAATTGAGATTAAGTTTGTTTCCTGAAAATCACTTATAAAAAAAAATATTTTCCAGAGAAGGATCTCAACCAAGTTGTTGCAATGGCAGACATGTGCTTGCAGGAGGAAGCGGCAGCACGTCCTTTGATGAGTGATGTTGTAACTGCTATGAGCTTTCTTTCCACTTCTCCTCCAGAGGGTCAAAGTGAAGCAAAATTTGATAAGGACGGCCATAGTTCAGATGAAGAGGGTTCTTATCACAAGGATAATAATGAAACTGCTAAAACACAGGTTACAACATCTATCATATATTAAAGTCACAACAAATAAGAACACCATCCTTCTACATTCCAGACAGAGGGGAAAGGACCTATTTTTACCATGATGTTCAAAATTTCAAAGCAAGTCATAGAGAAACGATCAATTTTGAACTCATGCTCCTGTATCATGTTGTTGGATTATGAAGAACAGATACAGAGAAATCATGCCCTTGTCTGACATCAAGGTGGAATTGATGAAAATCAAACTTGATATTTGATAAATATTTTATATTTGAAACATGTTTTTACACAACAGATTTATGTTTCCTGTACTTGTTCATATTTTCATACTCAGATATGCATATCTTTTCATGCCAGTATATATCAATACATACGTAGGCATATCCCCATGTCTTGTGTAAGAGAGTCTTGTCATAATGGTAATGTTGTTTTGTGACCTAGTGGTCCTGGGTTCTAGCAGCAGAAATAGCCTGCCTCTCCACTCATATGGGGTAAGGCTGCGTATACCTAATCCTTCTCAGACCCCACACTATGAGAGCCTCATTAAGTTACGAGTTTGATGTGCCACTGTTTGGAATGGTGGCATAATGTTTGAAAACCTAGACATAAGGCACTACCCAAAATAGAAGTCATTTTATGGGAAGGGGAAGATATGTGTGCTAGTGATGAGGGTGATATGTGTGCTCTGAAAACACTTAGAAAGCACAAGATAGCTGCCACGAAGGAAGAGGGAAGGGAACTAAAGGTATACTTTTAAGTTTTAAAACCATGTTATGTTATTAATTGGAGAACACAAGTGGCACTGAGATCAAGTTCTCATGGTAAAAAGAAACATAATATAGTAACTCTTAACAACAAAGACCTTAGTGAAACATAGAATTACCTTAAGCAGAAGCTTCCCTGCTCCCAACATAAAACCTGCATCCGTATTACCAATCTCTGTAGCAAATTGACCAAATGCTCCAGCAGTACAAGTGTGAGAATCAATACCTAAGAGAACCTGCAGGCAGCAGAATTGGATTAACAAAGCAGGAACCAAAATTTTGTCAAAGAATACTATACTTCACTAGCCTTTCAAATAAAATGTTAAACTAATCGAACCTCTCCTGGCCTACAGTGACCTTCCTGAGCAAGAGCAATATGGCAAACACCTTTGTAATCTGGATTTGCCTGCATTGTTATAATCTCAAAATCAACATTCATGGATGCCGTGTATTACAATGATCTTCGAGAGGAATTGAAACGACCAAATTAATACTGAAGAAATCAAAAGAATGCATACCTTAAAATTACTAAGATCCTTAATATCATAAAAGTACTTGATATTCTGCTCCTGGCAAAAGTCTCTTAATATATCTACATTGCGATTGGCACGTTCATCACTTGTGAATATATAGTGGTAAGGTATTATAACAATCTTTTCACGGTCCCAAACCTTCAATTCCAAAGAAATAATGCAGTCAGGATGAGGAAAAAATTTGGGTCTTAGCATCTAAGCAGAACGACTGTCAAGCAACTATAGAAAATATTATAAATCCTTGAATGAGTCTGATCCTACTTTCTTCAAATCACTTTCATAGTTTCCTTACACATGGCACCAATCCCATTTTCTTCAACAACTATCATAATCCAAATACAGCCTTCCCCAAATTACTTAAATTGATCTAAAATTTTCAATAATTCCAGTGACGTGAAATCCATTCCAAGCACATATAATGAATTTTAACATACCAGCTCCAAGATTAATCAAAATTAAGTTTACAACCATCATAAATCAAAATTCAAAACGATACATCGAGCAACAACAAACAAAAAATTACCTTGGCATCCTCACCAAATTCCCTCTTAAAAATCCCAGTAGAACCAGGGCCACACACATCATGTGTCATCAAAATATCAACATTAACCCAAACATTATCACCAGGGCTCAAATGGGCTTTCTCAAAAGCTCTAGCCAATATCTTCTCGGTCATCGTCATTGCCGTCTTCACCTGAAACCAACAATCAAACAAGCCTCAAAATTACCAACAAGGACTCACAAAAACAACACAAATTCAAAAGGGTATGCAGAAAACATAGCAACATAACTGATCCAGTGGTAGATGGTTGGCGCTGCGATTGCTGTGGTGGTCTCGGATGCTAACAGTGGTAGACGAACGGGCTCGACTGGGTTACGACACAAGGGAGACGAGAGTGGTGGTGGTAGACAAATGGCGGCGGTGGTAGCTTAGGTGGTGGAGGTAGACGAGAGTGGTGAGGGTTTGGAGAAATAGGGTGGGAGGGAAAGAAGATGTTCTGAGAGATGAAGTCCCGCAAAATTTTTTAGAGTGGGAGGGACAGTGTGGGAGGGAAACATTAATTTTTAGGGTAAGGAATAGACAATGCTCCCTTAAACAAATGCTATCTTAGGTTATGAATAGATAGCGCTTTCTCAAACAAGTGCTATCTATTCATCACAAATAGATAGCGCTTCCACAAACAAACACTATCTATTCCTACCTATCAACTTTTAATAGCGCTTCCTTGGAGAAGCACTGTCTTAGGTTATATCTAAAATAGCGTTTCTTCAAGGAAGCGCTACTAAATGTCTTCCACCTCTCTTTTAATATCGTTTCGGTTAGAAACGTTATTAAAGGTGCGCTACTAAAACCCTTTTCTGTAGTAGTGAAAGCTCATCTGTTTTCTTGGTCTTATGATATATTTTTTCCCTCTCTTTAATTAGATGTAGGACTAATTAACTTTTGATTGGTTACTAAGGGTTCCTCTCCATAAGTATAGATCTTTTTGCACCAAAATAAGTATATTCCAGATAATTTGGTTTATTTAATGTTAAATTAATCATCACTTGGAACAAAAATTCAAGTAAAGAAATAATTTTAATTCGGTTGCTAACTCGAAAAAATTCTAATATTTGGAAACAGCAGTAACTAGAGTTATTACTATTTCACCAAAGGATTGATCGAAGTATCAGGGACCAGCCACTCAAATGTCCACAGGCTTGGATTGGAGTTGTTTACTGTGATTGTGGAAAGAGTTCCACTCTTGGTCTTTACCCCGGATTATCAGTTCCTACAATTGATTTCTTTCAGGATTAAATTCATTTGGGTCTTTGATTTGTGGTGGTGATGTTTTAACTGGTGTTGATGTCTAAGTTATTTCTAATTGGTAAATCATCTGGTTTTTCTGCTTGCTGGGTTTGGTTTCTGTTTGAGTGGTTTGAAGTAGCTGCTTTGTTTTGGTCTGGGCGGATGGTTTCTTTCATTATATTTCTCATAGGAATTAACTTTGTTTTTTGGGGTTCTGGTCCTTGTGGTCTTTCTTGATGTGGAAGGTTTATGGTAGTAACTTTCTTTTGATGGCATTTTGTTCTACTGGATATATTTCGTTTCCGAGGTGCGTCTGTCATTGTGTTCTTGTTCTGGTTTTTGTTGGGTTTTCTAATCTTTTTTGGGGCAGGATGTCCCTTGGCTTTGAATTATTTGGTTGGTGTTCTCCTTTCCTTTGGTGTGCAGCCAGCTTCATGGTGTCTCTGTTGTGCATCTGCTCTTTTGTTCCTTGGTGTTATCATGTTGCCTTCAAACTGGGCTAATCCTACTGTGTTGGTGGTTTTGGGGTGCTAATATTCGGTTTAAATTCTTTGAATTTGGTATCAGGTTTCTCTTGGTTTGGTTGTAGTATTAGCTTTTTCTTGATTTGACTTTGTAAAGCTAATACTATCCTCCTTTTAGGATAGTATTTTATTTACATTAGTTGGATTTTTTTGATTTGGCTTAATATACATGGATTAGAGTGCCCCTTGTACTCTTTATATATACAAGGTTGGTTTATAAAATTAAAAAAAAAAACACAGCCAAAAACATTGGAGTACGTCAATACTTATTTTTGTTTATACAAAGCAGAAAATATTTAGAAGTGTTCCTGCCGAGATCCGACTTGTCGGAATCTCGCCGTAGAACGTCAAACCAAGAGTGAACAATGGGGTTGTTTTAGATTATGGCTTGACAGAATATTGTATTTCGGTCCTACGTATCCCAATGAGAATCAAAGCCAGACATAGTTCTAGGTTCAACCCTTGGTCGTATAGTGATCTCAATCCCCTAATCTTGTATCTGATGAATACCAGTGAGCAAGGACTCTTTAATAGTCTCTTGGTCGAGCTAGTTTCTCTAATACGCTTAAGGGAGAGTCACCTAGGTTAGTGAAAAATGAGTCTCTCTTTTGGGTTCTCCTCATTTTATAATAGGATCCCCAAATCTTTAAGAGATCTGGATTTATCTCCTTTTATCTCTTAAATCTTCTTTGAGATATGATTTCCTTAATTTGAGGGATTTATCTCTTCTAACCGGATAAGGTTATTTGAGATAATATCAGGATTATTAAAGATAATATCGATATCTTATCCTTCCCACCTTTATTGGATCGGGTATCCAAGCTCGGTGGCCGGGTTTTACTCCTCGGCCAATACACAAGTCCCCCCAAGCTTTGAGCTAGTAGAAGCGTAAAAGTTTTCATGACAGTAGCCGAGCTTGGCCTTTAAAAACCTTATTTGGAGAATCTAAGGTTTATGGTGTAGGCTCTCTTCCCCTTTTTACCATAGTGTTAATAACCGATCTTGTACCTCGGCCAATCGTTCAACCTCGGTGACCGAGCTTAAAAACTTAGTCTCTTCTTTTAGCCTTTCAAGTCGGCGAGGTAAGTGACCGAGCTTCACACTTCAGTTTATATATATATCTTTTACTTCGGTGAACACCTCGGGCGAACGAGCTTCACGCTTCGAGTTGGCGAGCTTTACACCTCGGCCCATATACAAGCCACCCAAGCTTGGATCTTTTTTTGAATGCGTGGAAGCTTCTATCAAGGGGCCGAGCCTACCCGAGATGGAGGTGGTCATCTTAGTTTTGCACTGTGACCAAAGTTTCTCGGTTCCCGAGATGAAAAGAGAAGTTGCCTTTTAATATTGTTTACCTTTTTAGGTTCGACATTTCAACCTCAACTCGATCGATTTTAGCTCGGTCAACCTTTTTAGGTCTTTAATTTTTACCTTTTTAGGTTCGGCATTTCGACCTCAACTAGGTCGATTTTAGCTCGGTCAACCTTTTTAGGTCTTTAGTTTTTGCTTTTTTAGGTTCGGTCTTTCGACCTCAACTCGGTCGATTTTAGCTCGGTCAACCTTTTTAGGTCTTTAGTTTTTGCCTTTTTAGGTTCGGCATTTCGACCTCAACTCGGTCGATTTTAGCTCGGTCACCTTTTTAGGCTTTTGCCTTTTTAGGTTCGGCATTTCGACCGCAGCTCGGTCGATTTTAGCTCGGTCAACCTTTTTAGGTCTTTAGTTTTTGCCTTTTTAGGTTCGGCATTTCGATCTCAACTCGGTCGATTTTAGCTCGATCACCTTTTTAGGGTTTTGCCTTTTTAGGTTCGGCGTTTTGACCGCAGCTCGGTCGATTTTAGCTCGGTCACCTTTTTAGGCTCTTTCAGAGGGAGTCCAAGCTCAACCTCTTTGTTGTAATTATATAGGGAGTTCGAGATCTACTTTTTAGACTTTAAAGGAGCCGGAGCTCGACTTGTATCTTCATAGGAGCCAGACCTCGACCTGAGTTTTGAGGGAGCCGGAGCTCGACTTGTATCTTCATAGGAGCTGGAGCTCGACTTGTATCTTCATAGGAGCGAGCTCAACCTCTGAGTTTTGATGGAGCCAGAGCTCGACTTGTATCTTCATAGGAGCTGGAGCTCGACCTCTGAGTTTTGAGGGAGCCAGAGCTCGACTTGTATCTTCATAGGAGCTTCACTTTTGTATCATGGCTTTAGCTAGCCATTTTGATATCTGAGAACACTTTTTTCAAGCGGTTAGTATCTGGAATCTTTTTTCCTCAAACCGAGCCAGGGAATCTTGGTGGAATATCACCACGGTCGACCTTCTTTACAGCGAGTGGTGATGGTTGTGTGCAAGATGACGCTGATAATCCTCCCAGTGCAAGTCCGAAGCACAATCTGGTCTGTTGCAACTCGGCGATTAGCTGTAATTCAAGGAGCTTCACATCTCCGGAATAGAACTCCAACCAACTCAAGCGCTGCCTCACCAAGAAGAAGGTCCAGATCGAAGGAAAAATGTGAAAAGACTCAGGGAAACAGCACGGCGGCTGATGGTCTTTTAGAGCGTGGCCAGGGAAAAGTTTTACCTGACCCCACAGTGGGTGCCAAATGTTCCTGCCGAGATCCGACTGTTCGGAATCTCACCGTAGAACGTCAAACCAAGATTGAACAATGGGGTTGTTTTAGATTATGGCTTGACAGAATATTGTATTCCGGTCCTACGTATCCCAACGGGAATCAAAGCCAGACGTAGTTCCAAGTTCAACCCTTGGTCGTATAGTGATCTCAATCCCCTAATCTTGTATCTGATGAATACCAGCGAGCAAGGACTCTTTAACAGTCTCTTGGTCGAGCTAGTTTCTTTAATGCACTTAAGGGAGAGTCACTTGGGTTAGTGAAAAGTGAGTCTCTCTTTTGAGTTCTCCTCCTTTTATAATAGGATCCCCAAATCTTTAAGAGATCTGGATTTATCTCCTTTTATCTCTTAAATATTCTTTGAGATATGATTTCCTTAATTTGAGGGATCTCTTCTAACCGGATAAGGTTATTTGAGATAATATCAGGATTATTAAAGATAATATCGATATCTTATCCTTCCCACCTTTACTGGATCGGGTATCCAATCTCAGTGGCCGGATTTTACTCCTCGGTCAGTAGAAGAAGAAAATGGATACATTAGAAGAAGGAAACTGTCTAAGCTCCGCAAGAAGGGTTAGGTGTCCAATATTCATTATGGGTGTCTACCAGAGGACCCCCTTACACTTGGTGGGGACTGCATTGACTTATCTCTAACACGACCTCTGAAAGCACCTCTAAAATGCAACTTAGTTATAAATGGTTAATAAAAGTTAATTGCCTGAAATAGAAAGTTAATAATGTAAAATACAACTTAGTTACCCGCTCTGAGCAATGGAGGGACGAATGAGAAGCAACGCCAGGAAGAAGAGGTATTGAAGAAACCAAAGAAGCTTCTTCATATCTGTCTGTGTGTGCGGATAAGATAAGAAAATTTATATGGAAGTAATTAAGTGAAGGAAGCACAAGGTTAAAAATATGAGTTGGGTACTGGTGGATGTATTTGCTATATATGACTTGGGTGGAATGCAATGTTGTGCCTTATTTATATACCTGGGGCACTGTCTGGACAAACTTATTCATCAGTAGGAACCCTTTAGTTATATAATATATCCTGCACGGTCAGATTTGAAGTTTCAATGCAAAAAATTTGTCATATGAGAAAGTTAGTTAACATGTTGTTTGATTATGTATTGTTAGGTGAGTTATTCACTAGTAAAATTAGTACTTTTTACGTCAGTTAAAATTGATTTTATACGTCAGAATATCGTCTGACGTAAATACAGCTGACGTTAATATTAATATTTTAACGTCAATTGTTTAAAAAACTGACGTTAAATATAAAACTATTAACGTCAGTTCTTTAACACAACTGACATTAATGTTGTTCAAACTAACGTAAGTTCTGTTAAAGAACTGACGTTACATGTTTTATTTTTAACGTCAGTTTTCTAATACAACTGACGTTAATAGTGTACTGTATATTTTATAAAATACAATTAACGTCAGTTGTTTGATACAACTGACGTTAATAGATTTTTTTTAAAAATTCAGTTTTAAAATATCACTCCCCTCAGCTATCCCTGCATTCAGTAAATATCCCAGTAACACTGAATATCACACACATTACAGAATTGCAAACACTACCCTTAAATTTCAATATTAACTAAAAGAAAAGAAATATACAAAGGAACAATGGGGGGACTTAAAACCAAAACCCATGTATAGGAAAAACATAACTATCTACAAGTATATATATATAAATTTTAGTCTCTAATGTCTAAAAACAAAACTACCAATCTAAGTATATATATATATATATATATATATATATATATATATATATATATATATATATATATATATATATATAAGTTATTAATTAGTTTCTAAAGTCTAACAAAAAAACTATCCATCTAAGTATTAGGGAGGTATCTTGTCAATTCCTTTTTCAGCCGCATACTTGAAGAAGAATTCACAAGCGCATCCTCAAGTCTCTAAACTCATCTTTTTGAAGAGGCAATTGGTTGTTAAATGCCTACACACGTTCAAATAATAACAATAACATTAACGCAAGTCATCACCAAAACTATAATATATAATTTAACAAGTTGTTTAAATATTATCTTCTTCCATCCCTCCGTAATAGATGCGGAGACTATATTCAGCATATGAAGCATCACATAATAGCCGCACGACCACCCGTCAGGTTGAAATCGAGACTACAAACAAAATTAATTTCAATGTCAGTTAAATATACATATAAATTATTAATTATAATATTAATTATTTGATAAATAAACTACCAAACCTTGAGGATGATCCGATCAGGATTTCCTTTAGCCTTAGAAGTTCTACTTCTCCCGTTGGCGCAACTTATACTACTCGCCTTCAGCGTGCTATCATAAACAAATAATCATGTCAATTAACAAATTCATATATCATGTGTGTAATAAATTAAAAACAACTGATATTAAAACTTAAATTAAATTGAAGATTGGTTACTTACGTATTTACAGCTTTCACCACCTCCTGTGGCGGGTTTTGGTGGAGAGAGAAGAAGAATATGATAGTATGCCTAGACGGGTGAAGTACGAGCAACTGCCAATGGTTATTCATACAGTAGGGAGCCAGATATAATTCTTTCCGATTTTCTCCCATCAAGTTCCCTATGTATTTACTAAATTCATCGCCAGCAAAGAATTGAGGCATAAGGATTGACGGATCTAAGAAGCCATAAAATGATTTTGAGCCCTTATCAAGCTGAAGACGATGGAGATACCTAAGATATGAAAAGGTGTGGAAGTTAATTACATTATATATATATATATATATATATATATTGAAATTAAAATAAATTATTAAATGGAAAAATACCAAAAATAAATAAGTTATAAAATTAAAATTAACTTAAGTGCGCCAGAGACTCAAAACCGTGCTGACCATCCACACGTTATCTCTACAGGCATGCCCGAGATCTTCACCACAGAAGGAAAATATCCTCTCTTGATTTGGGCATGCCACCCATCCATCGTGCTCCAATGGACATTCAAAAATCTCAAAGGCATAATCCTCACCAAGTGAGAACAAACGAGTGACAGGTGACTGCGACACCGACGTCGACTTGGCCTTCAATTTAGAAAAAATAAAATAGATAAGTTGTTGATAATTAAAAAAAACACAAGTAATTATTTGAATAATTTGGAAATTAATAATGAATACATACCTTTGTTACCATTTCGCGACGTTTGAAGTCCAACTCAAGCTCACGGCGTTGGACTTCCAACTCCTGCTCCCTAGCTGCCAACTCATCGTCCTCCACATGTGCCCTACTATAACTCTCTTTTGTGCTCACATGTGAAGGGTTGGCATGTCCTGCGGTGTCCTGGGATGAACCGACGGAGGAAAGCTCTCTAGCAAGCGCCTGCTTGAATTATGGGTTGGATAGGAAGCTTTTCATCAGATGCGTTGTAATAGCTGGGTTGGAGATGAGCTGTTGAGTCATGGATTCCAAAATTGATGCCTCATCGACGACCTGCTTTCATGAAGCAGACTTGCCATAATATTCTCTGATGGTCACGTTCCCAGGAACACTGATAACCCGACCAGGATGGTCTTTCTTGCCTAGAGCAGTCATCAAGACGTCCCGCCGTCCAGAAGGGACGAATGAGCCCTGGGAGCATTGTGCTTTAAGATCCATCTACAATGAAGAAATGAAAAAACGTGCAAGTGAAAAGTGTTAAAAATATCTATACAAATATCAATTGAAATGAAGTTAATTATTTACTTACAATCTTATCTGCCACTTCGCGAGTGGCATCAACTTTAAAAGATCCTGTCTTTGTCATGCGGCCGGCTAACTAGACATCCTCGCGGTCAATGTCCGACAGAGGACTTAATGGTGTGCCCTCAGGCACCTCTCCTCTTTCTATCCTATCAGCGTGCTCTTCCTGCTTCACCCTCGGCCTATCCGCCATTATCTCCTCGATCCGAGTCTCGTACCCACCCTGAGACATGGTGTGGCGGTGGACGTTCTTCGCCTGATTCTGCCTACCATTCTCTGCCTTAGCCTATTCAAACAAAAACACATAATTAAATACAATTAAATGATCTATAAGAAGCATACAAAATTAACTTAATCAACCAACCTGAAATTCTTCATCATGTCGACTCCTAGCAAACATTTTCCAAGTATCCTTATCAATCCAGGGATAATCCGAGAACATCTTATCAAGCCGCTTCTTCCCAGATACATCGTACCTGGTAAGATCATGCTTGAACCCATTCCAGCGCTTTGATGCCATTTCCATACATTTCGTACAATGATCCTCGTCATTCGGCACAGTCCAAGCTACCTACACATTAAATACATAACAACTAGATGGATTATAACTCGGATAATTATCTAATAATGTAAACCAAAAGAATGTAAACATAAAATACCGTGATAGCCTCCCAAATCCGATCCTTAACGTTCTGTGGAACGTCATTCCAATGGTTGTAGTTGATGCTAACGTGCTGCTTCGCTTGTAGAAACACCCATTTTTTAAATTCTTTAGCACGGGGCCCCTGGGGCTTTAGATTAGCATCAAAGCACACCTCAAGCTTCTGTCCGCTTTTCCTAGACTTCTCTAATTTCTTCAAAGTCGTGGCTCCTCTACCCCGTTTCCTCTGAGACTGTGATGTCTGTATGGACAAAAAAAAATATAAAATAGAGGGTTGTAACATTATAAACTTACATTAAAAAGAAGGACTAAAGATAGTATGCAACATGTAAATTTACACTAGAATCAGGCGTAGGCGCGATTGGGTCCTGCGTAGGCCTCACAGTGTCCTCCCGTGCATGTGGGCCATCCGACTGATCCATATGTATGCCTGTTCAAAAACAATATATATTTATTAAAATAGGTTATAACTAAAAATAAATACAGAAGTATAAATAAAAATAAATGTATACTAAGTTTAAGCTACCTATATCAATATCCCTTCGTGATGATCATCACGAGTGGCATGTACATCGTCCACCTGTGTCTCCTCGATTATAGTAGGCGTGTTTTTTGAAAAAGAAGGAGTCTCGGGAATATCAAGATTTGAATCTTGATTTTTATCACTACCATTATACATGCTTTTTCCTTGGAGAACCATGGACAACCTTTTGTTAGAAGGATCAGTGATGTAGAACACTTGTTTTTCTTGGGAAGCCATTATGAAAGGCTCATTTATATGACCTAACTTGTTGAGGTCTACCAATGTGAACCCCAATTCGTCGGTTTTTACACCACTGTTACTATCAACCCATTTACATTTAAAAACCGGCGCTGTAAGCTTAGTGTAATCGAACACCCAAATATCTTCAATATATCCAAAGTAAGGTGTCGGTGCTTTAACTGGTTTTGTGTCCTTTGCACTAGAGAAGTGCATTACTTCGGCCACGATCATAACCCCATTATTTTGCATGGTACTCTTGTTATCTTGTTCCTTTATATAAAAGGAAAAGTTATTGATGTCATATCCGCTCCAACATATGACGTTGAAGCTAGGACCACGTGCTAGCCATCTTACGTCATCAGAAGCAGTACTACCATCCTTAAGCATTTCTTCCTTGAACCATGGTAAGAAAGTCTTGTTATGCTTGTACAACAACCACCTTTCGCTCATTCGAGGGTTTTCTTGATTGACTTTTCTTTTATGTTCAAATAAGAAAGGTTGAACAGAATCGATGTTGTTCAATACATACAAATGTGCTTGAAGCACTTCCTCCCGACCCTTGCTATTAATTCTTAAGCCATGTGCATGTACCCTTACCTTGACATCTTATCTCATCATGCGGAGGCTTAGGAACCCCTATAGGATCCGTGTTATGAAGGTAGTCCGAACAAAACTCAATAGCTTCTTCTGCAACATACCTTTGAACAATAGATGCTTCCGCACGATGAGGATTCTTCACGTACCCTTTCAAGATCTTCATGTAGCGCTCAACTGGGTACATCCATCTCAGAAAAAACCGGCCCACATAATCTAATCTCCCTCACCAAATGAACAATTAAGTGAACCATTATGTCGAAAAAGGAAGGAGGAAAATACATCTCCAATTGGCACAAGATTGTAGCAGCCTCAACTTCCAAGTCATCCAACATACGGGGGTCAACGACTTTGCTACATATAGAATTGAAAAATGAGCACAACCGAGTAATGGCATGTCTCACATTTTTTGGAGCAATACCACGAATAGCAACGGATAGAAGTTATTGCATCAAGATGTGACAATCATGAGACTTTAAGCCAACCAATTTAAGATCACTAGATACAAGCCTCTTCATATTTGAAGAGTAACCATGTGGAACTTTGATGCCTTGAAGACACCCGCAGAAATTTTGTCTCTCTTTTTTTGACAAAGTATGACATGCTGGCGGCAAATAAGACCGCTTACCATCCTCAACAACTGGAGCTAACTGCTCTCGTATACCCATAGCAACGAGGTTGAGACAAGCATTCACACCATCCTTTATCTTGCCCTGAATGTTGAGAAGAGTCCCGATCACACTATCACACACATTTTTCTCCACATGCATCACATCAATGCAGTGTCTGACATCAAGCTTGCACCAGCATGGAAGATCAAAGAATATCGACCTCTTCTTCCATATGTTTTTCTCAGCAGCTTTACCTTTCTTTTTGGACTTGCCGAATATAACATCGATGCCCTTTACCCTCTGATAAACTTGCTCTCCAATTAAGGCCGCCGGAGCTTCTTCTGTCTCTTGGCATCCATTAATAGCTTTTTTCATCTTACGATATGGGTGATCACGTCTAAGAAATATCTGATGCTCAAGGTAAACCGTCTTCTTTCCATGATGCAACTGAGTGTAGCATGTGCCTTCTTCACATATAGGGCATGCTTTATGCCCCTTGACATTGTACCCGGACAAGTTACCGTATGCTGGAAAGTCGTTGATGGTGCAAAATAACATGGCACGAAGCTTGAAAGTCTCATGAGAATACCCATCAACTACATCAACACCTTCCACCCACGGCGTTTTCAAGTCTTCAATCAAGGGACTTAGATAAACATCTTAGTCATTCCCCGGTTGCTTTGGGCCTGAAATCATCATAGACAACATCATGTATTTGCACTTCATGCACAACCAAGGGGGCAGGTTGTAAATTATCAACAGAACATGCCATGATCTATGAATACTACTTATGTTACCATAAGGATTCATTCCATCCGTAGCAAGTCCAAGCCTTAGGTTTCTTGGCTCATCAGCGAAATCCGGAAACATAGTATCAATATTCTTCCATTGCATAGAATCAGCAGGATGACGAACCTTTCCATCACATTTCCTCTCATCATTATGCCATCTAAGATTCTTCGCATCTTTCGCATTGGCAAACAATCGCTTGAACCTTGGAATTATTAGAAGATACCACAACACCTTCGCAGGAGGACCCTTTTTTCTCACATCATCAAGATCATCATCATCATCACCACCCTTCACTCTGTATCGTGATAACCCACATTTGGGGCAATCGTGATTGTCTTCATGAACACCGGTGTACAATATGCAATCATTGGGGCATGCGTGTATCTTCTTATACTCCATACCCATCGGACACAATACCTTCTAGGCCTCATAGTTACGGTCAGGCAATGTGTTGTCCTCCGGAAGCAAGTCTTTCAACACTTCAAGCAATTCCGTGAAGCTTTTATCGGTCCAATCATTTCTCGCCTTCATACAATCCAATTTTAGCATCGCCGACAATCGTGTATGAGTAGTACACCCTGGATATAAAGGCTTATCCACATCACCACACAACCTATCATACACATGAGCTCGATGAAAAGATTCTTGTCCAATATCACGGATCATGTCCTCTACTCGATCATCCTCCATATCTACGTCAACGTCCTCACTTTGGGAGACACTTGCCGTACTACTCAACAACACATCACCATGCCATATCCATCTTATATAACTCAAGCAAATCCCTTCACAAATCAAATGAGTACGTATATCCTTCACCGTACATTTCCTCGTATTCAAACACTTGACACAAGGACAACAGAACATTCAATTACTGTTAGGAACATTCCTTTGAGGAAATTCTATAAATTCTCCCACCCCCTTCAAATACTCAGCACTAGTGCGCTTACAAACCATCCAACTACGATCCATAACTAGATAGGTTTTGTAGATATACAAAACATATATCCAATATAAGGACAATACGGGAGATTGAAAACTTCTTTTTGAAATCCTAATTGAAAACTAGTTTTTGAAATCCCGTCAACCATGTATATCTTATTTGACTAACTGCCTAAAACAAAATTTCCACGGTAATCTCACATCATTCTTCTTATCAAGCAGGCAACAACACATATTAGGACTATTTCTATATCTAGTACTATAACCACTCAGCCATATGAATCGATCAAGAGAGCATGATATATACAAGCAAGGCGTTTAAAAATTATTTCAAATTTACACCATTTTCAGGTTTCTTAAGACAAAAGAAATAAGCAGATGAAGATAAATTAACAAAACAGAATTCCAATGAGCAATATATTGTTGATGTCACATGCTACAAGAAACTCTAAATTTCTTCCCATTTTGAAATAGGTCAAGATAGCAGAAGAAAAACAAGAGAAAACACAAAACCCACGACCAGAAATAGAGACATTCCAAACAACTCAAACTCACAGTTTCAAGTTTCAACTACAGAGACTACATTTTCAACATATACTCAAAACCAAAAATAAAAAAATGTGCCCTAAAGACTCACCAGAAATAGGTGCTCGCGTGGTGGAGGGGAGGGGAGCTCGAGTGGTGGCCAACGTTCGATGTGGTTACTGAGAGCAGAGGGACAAGGAGAGTTAGTGCGCGGGAAGGGGAAAGAGAGATGTCAAGTTATTGCAAAGAATGAACGGGAAAGACAGAGTTAAGGTTAAGAGTGTACCTCACGGTGGTGGCGAAGAAGCCCTCGCGGTGGTTGCGGTGGAGAGGAGCTTGTGATTAGGGCAGAGTGAGAGTGAGAGTGAGCGAGATGAAAAGAGAAGAACAGAGACGTACAGAGCGAAGTGAAGAAGGCGCGCGGGTGTAAACGTTATAATCAAAAATAAAACAACAGTTTACATCAGTTGTTTAATACAACTGACGTTAGAAGTCATTTTTAACGTCAGTTGTCTTAAACAACTGACATTAAAAGTCATTGTTTAACGTCGTTATATTAAACAACTGACGTTAAAAATAAATATTTTTTATTTTAAAAACACTTTTAACGTCAGTTGTTGAAGACAACTGACGTTAAAAGTGTATAAGTTTCTGCAAAAACATTCATTCCTTTGACTACTGTGCTACTTACTCATGCACCTTGTAACTTAATCCTCTTAATGAACATTAAGCTTATAGATCAGTTTTGAAGAAAATCAGGTAGTCTCTCTTCTCTATATAAAGTACCATTCTTCTGTATCAGTCTGTAATACACCCTCTTCTTTTCCTCTATATTTCGTGTGTTTTCTATTCCTTCACAATATGCTCTATCATATTTGAGACTTTTGTTATTTCTTCCTATACCTAGACTTAAAGGTTTCTGTCTTAATGGTCAAAAAACTTCTGAGGTTGAGTAAATCACATAACATGGATGGTAAGGTTGAGTGAATCACATAATGCGATTCCCTCACTTTATTTCATCCCCTTCATCCCTTTCACTCCACTTTGGCAGCAAGTGATTGTGGATTCAGATGGAGCATCAAGGACTTCAAATGAGGGAGGGGATGCATCCATTGGAGTTTCTGAGGACAGGATTGAGAAGAAAATGACTTTGAAGCAGAAACTTTTTTATATTTTACGGCTATGTTGCAAATTTTTTTTATCTTTTAATCATGTACATGTAACTTATGAATCGCTTCAATGAGATACGATTTGATTATACATATAACTTGTTTTATGTTAAGTGTTTATTTATTTTAATTTGCACAAGAATTTGTTTACTAATTCAAGCTAATTAATTAAGATTAAAAATAAACTTGTTTAAAAAAAAGATTAGAAATAAACTGCACTATATATGGAGTGATCTGCGTTAAGAGTGACAACAGAGAGATGACAACGAAAGAAAGATAGGAATGCGTTTCAGATAGGAATATAGGATTATTTACGTCAGTTATTTATTTAACTGAAGTAAAAAACCACACTTTTAACGTCAGTTGTATAAACAACTGACGTTAAAAGTGTTAATAATTCTTGCAAATCACTTTTAACGTCAGTTCATCACACAACTGACACAAATAGTGATTTAATATTTATAAAACTGTCACCGCCTCATTTTTAACGTCAAACATATGGTCAACTGACGTAAAACGTTCCCGTATATTACATTATTTCCACTAGTGATTGTGATCTATGTGCGATCGATCATGCATGGTTCTTTGGCAGCCAAAGAAAACAATTAATAAGAGAGAGGGAACTATGGGGTTAGGTTTGAGGCTGCTACACATGATCAAGTTGATGATAAGAGACAAAAGTAGTCTTGTGATGGAACAAAGAATCTGATTTGTTAGATCAGAAAATGGTATGAGAACTTTCTTTATGTGTCCCGGAGCTATGACCCAGGGTTAGCCGTTACCCTTGTTTAACCACTCCGGAGGTTCAAAACCTATATCTTGCGAAATTACTTCTGATTTATGCGAAATATATCATTCCAAAGCTGAAAAATCTTCAAAGTTAGCTTTCTCGTGGGTGACTGGTTGTTTTTTGTTTTTGAATAATTACCATTTGAAACGGGGATTGCAAAGCCTTTGACAACGCATTCACAAACTCTCATACGGACTGCTCCATAGAATTCGAATGGTTAATAAGAGATTCACGATAATGCCTGCATCGATGGGATGGATGAGAAGCCAGGCAGAAGAGGCATTAAACACCAAATAAGGAATGGATTCACTCATGTTAAAATCGCTACCCTCATCAATCTTTCCTCTTTTTTTGTATATATATATATATATATATATATATATATATATATATATTGAACCCCTCGTCCCATTTTTACTTCTTTTGGAGCGACGACCATTAAAGCAAAAAAGAATTTGCCCACTTATGGAAACTACAATTATTGTAAGTAAAAAAAAAAAGTGATCACTTACCGAAACTATAGTTTCCACAACACTACAAAACGAGCCTATGTTCATACTACGTTCTTGATGTCTATGTTGGTTATATGAACATGATGATATGTTGATGATTGCTTTTGGCATAAGGTTGTTGGTTGAATGGTTGATACCATGATTGTGATGATAGTGTTGTTACTATGTTGATAATGACGTTAAGTCCTAGAATATGTTGTTAACTGGCTTAGGATTAATAGAATTAATCCCTAAATTTAATTGGTTAAAATCTGATGTGAGACTCTGCCCAGAACAGTACTGTCGTGCATTGAGCACCGTCGTGTTGAACAGGGAGCATGCCCGTGGTCCCAGTTTGAGTTCTGGAAAAATGGTCGTGCATTCATCACATCCATGCAGCTGAGCACGACCGTGCTCGAAAGGAAGCATTACCATGCTCCACTTAAGTGGCAGCACACTTGTGCTGGGGTTAAGCACGATCGTGCTTACCCCTCTGGACAGAATCTGAGATTAAGGACTTAAACAGGGGTTTTTAACCCCAATCTCCCCCAACGATGATAATGACATAGTTAATCAATGATGAAGGTTAGATCACTTAATTAAAGATTAATTAAGATGGCTAAGTTGGTAACCATCAGGTTACCGCACGTTGATGAGTCGTACCTTGGTGTTTTTTGGCTAAGGGAACCTTGACCTCGCGGTTTGGGTCTAAGGTGTTGTTGATATTGTACCTTGGTGGCCGAGAGTTTGCTCCAATGGGGCCTTGACCCGGTTGGGTCTAAGGTGTTGCGGTTGATTCCGCTAAAGGTTTAAGTGTTGCAGTAAACTCCACTGCAGTCGATTCCGCTGAAGTCTTCAGTTGATTTTGTCAAAGCAAAGGAGGTGGCTGTTGCCCGTTGTTTGTTGTATGCAGCATGCATTATTGGAGATGTTGTTGTTGGTGGATGTTCGACTTGGTGGAGGTCATCCTAAAGTACGGCGATCTGGCCATCCACGGTAGGTTACCCAAGGTTTGGTAATCGTGCGCCCCCGTGACGAGGCATTCGTTGGTTTGATGCGTTGGCTATCCAAAGAGTAGATTCTGCGGCATTGAGTAGATTCTCAATGTGGATATTTAACTCCAAAGTCGTTCATCCTAAGTTAGTGTGGATCCACATGCATGTTTTAGTGGAGTATTGTTGTATTGCACTGCATAGCATACTTGGCTGATATGATGTTGATTGGATGTTGATATATATATTTATGTTGATGTATGTTATGATGAAGCTGTGTTGTATGTTTTACCTTGCTTCCTATCTCCATGTTGTATATGTTTACATGATTCTTACTCCCCTCTTTCTGTTTGTTGTTTGGCCTGTTTGGCATCTTGCAGAGGATGACGAGCAGCTCGAAGAGGAGTGACTCTGTAGAGCCGCCACTCATAGTTAGGCTTGTTCATGTTTTTAGTTAGTTTGTTTCAGTTGTATTTCGATAATATATTTTCCAGAATGGTTATACCAGCTCTGAGTTGTGACATCGGGGTTGGGTTGTTTATTTGTTATGTTTAAATTGTTTTAACTTGGTTTATATTTCCGCGTTTGTGAACTCGTTCATGTGGGACTTTTTCTACCCATGGACAAATGTCTTTTTTTTTGGTAAGATGCACATTTTTATTTTAATTGCTTTTATATTAAACGTCTTATAACATGCGGGGTAGAAGGGTGTCACACCTGAGACTCCTTCTTTCTCATCGCGGATGCCTACTTTCATTGAAGAAAATGTAGTGGACAATGTACTTGTCACTCGTTATGATCATAATGAAGGGATATTGATCTAAACTTGACTATAGTGTAAGTTATGCATTTTTATTTTGCATCATAGTGTAATTAATGTTTTTTTATGTATCCATGTTAATTAATTATTTTTTGTTTTTGTTGGTGACTTAATTTAATTAATGTTGAATTTCTATTTGAACTTGTGCAGGCTTTGGCAGAACAGAGTTGATGGAACTTTGAGCACGATGCATAGATTTATGTTTTAGGTACTCAAAACTTATATTATTAGTTTGTGTATGTAATAGATCATGACTTAGTGTCATGACTCAAATTTCGTAGCCATGACCGACCGAAAGGGAAAGTCTCTCTTTCCCCTTCGCAGCCTCACAAGCATACAAAAATTCGTTTCATTCAAAGAAAACGATTAAATTCATTAATTACAACATACTGAATATAATACATCAGAGTAACTAAAACAACACAAATTACAAAGTCCTATTAACAATTAGAACAATTAACTATAGGTATCGACCCATTAAAAGTTGTCCACATGGCATCCAAGGCTTTTAGCGGCTTCGCAGACACCTGCATCTGAAATGATAAACGTGGGGTGAGTCCACTGACTCAGTGAGGGAGTTTCCCCCAAACACAAACAGGCATGCAAGATAATAATAAAAAATATCAACGGTGAAATAAAGTCGACAATCAGGAAAGTACTAAATCAAACAAATATATAATTAATTTTCATCTATACATCGCAAACGTCTTTACATTTGTAAATGATCTCATAAACTAATCAATTTTTGTATGCTTTTCTTGTCCCTCAAGAGAGCACTTGTGGGATGGCTTGCACTACTTTATTTTCTCATAACTTATGTCCCTCTCAAGGGAATACATATCATATTATATCATATGCATCGAATCTTTGGGTCCATTTAGGGTTGTTCTCTCAAGGTCCCCCATCCCGACGGTTTTAATTTCGTATCCCGGAGATACCGCACCCTCCGACAAACATCAACATCCCTCAATGCCCGGAGTATCTCTAACGAGGTCCCCTCATCCCCAACGGTGATATTTATATACCGGAGCCTCCTGCTTCCCGGTTGACATACCCAAAGATTCATAATCATATCAATCCATTCCACTAAGTATTCCTTTTAATAATCATCCAAACCATACATAAACAAACATAGCAAATCAGTTCACATCATTATACTATTACCATAAATCTTCACAATAACAACAAAAGCAACATATAAACAATCTCATCATAATAATAAGCATTTTTTTAAAGCCATATCACATTAAACCTCACATTCATATGAATCAGATTATATATATATATATATATATAATCTTTCACTCATCTTATCTTATCACTATTAAATGTATGTATATTATCTTTCATGCTCCATTTACTGTGTTAAACTTCACGTGATATTGGGCATTGGCACTTGCCCACAGGGATGCTATCCTTTATGTGATTTACACCTATTCCCACCTTTCACTTGTAGACCTTGCAGAAGAAAAAGAAGAAAATTTACCATTCATTTGTCCACTCACAGCTGCGCTATTATGCAGGCAAGGTAAAAAAAAATGCTTATCAGTTTTGCCCCAATGCACATCCACAAGCCACATGTCATCATAGCTCAACAATATCTCATAGCAATAAGTTATAGCAGAAATCTCACATTCATATTCAAAGAAATTAAAATAAAATAAAAATTAAACTATGTAAATACCCATAAAATGAAGTTCCTGTTCTCACAACTTTGAGCATCGCAAATACATATTTGTTTTTAACCCCTTCCAACAACAACACATCTTAAATATTTTATTTCTTAAATTGCATAATCCTTTATATTTAACCAAAATCAAACTTCATACATAATACTCAATTCATTTCAAAATACCTGCTTAATAGCTATTCATCAATTTGAAAATCAATTTGTACTTATTTCAGCCTCCTCTGTTTCATGTATAAGCACTTCAAAAAAAAAAAAAAATTCTTATGGATCTATTACCCATTTGTAAAACACTGCTTAGCATTTTGCCAAGTAAATGGCAATTATTCCTCTTATTCAAGGGGGTCCAACAGCAAAAATAAAAGAAGACACATATTTCTCTTTAATATCCAAATCAAATATGTCTCCACCATAAAGCATGTCACGTGAGTTACGAGAAAGATAAACCCAAAGGGAGCAACACAAATGTACAAATGGCAGGCATCATACATATGAGAAAGTATAGCACCAAGCAAAAAAATAAAATAAACGACATGTCCACTTGCAGTTCAAGAATGAAGGGAATACATATAAAGAAACATAGTTATTCATCGCATTACCAAGACTCAGCAAAATCCAAAATAATAAAATGAACAATCCCTCACCTTATTTTGATCAATAGATTGTGGTTTCAAGACCAAAAGATGAAGAGAAGGGAAAGAACGCCACTATCCATCTTCCCTGCCACCAAGCTATTCTCCACTCTTTAGGGTTTCAAAATTTCTTAGAATCCCAAGAAAATGGGAGAATGAGAGGCTTCCCTCCTTTTTAAATAAAGCCCAAGACCTTAACTTGGCTTCCACCATATGGGCATTTAGGAAAATGTCCAACAATTGTGAGCTCCTTAATTATTTTAATTGTATTAAAAAAATTGTGTCAAATTAGCATTACCTTATCTAAGTCTTAAAATTATGATCTCAATTGTTAATGCTGATAATATTTATGGGAAAAGAAATTATTCATTATTTTTTTTAAGTTTATAATGTAAGCAATTAATTACTAGCATCTTTTAAAAAAATTATCACTTATAAAATGAGTTAAAATAAACTATTGGGCATAATATTTATTAAAGTTTGCAAATAAAATAAAAATTTTACGGATATAATAGTTAGCTTGATCAATTTTGGTTGTATACATATGATTTCTTGTTGTACGATGGACACACACACACACACACACATATATATATATATATATATATATATATATATATTGATTCTGCCATTGATGGTCCGAATTTTGGATGATGATCTTAGTTAGCTTTGCTGTGTGTGTCTTCAAATTTTAGCATGTGATCAATCCGGATGCTTCTATGTGTGTATCAATGAAATATTGCACGTGCAGTGTAACCGGAACAAACCAATTTTATTTTATTTAAAAAAAACCTGTTGTAACAACGATTCTCTTTAAACTGACAACGGTTATAAACAGAACCGCTGTTGCAAGTCAACTTGTAGTATGACCTAATCACACATTTTGCTACTTTTAAAGGCGGTTTTAAAATGAATCGATGTTAATTGTCTTTGTATGAAATTCATTCAATAATCAATAATGTGTCGGAGATAGTGTTAAAAAGAGGATTATTATTTGCATTTCTCTTGTAGACTTTTTCTTAATAAGGACCCCTGGTAGTAGATAATACCAAGTGTACAAGTATGGTCATGGGGAAGAGGTTTTATCATTTAAGATGTCATGGCACTACAGTAATTTTTGTCTTCAGTGGCTTTTGTTTAGTGACTATAAAGCAGTTGGCCACTAATTCATTCTCTAAACTCGATTTTTTATGGCTAATGAATATTAGCTGATACCTTACACCGACAACTTACGAGAAATGACTGAAAAAATTAATCACTCTTTCCTTTCAAATGTTTATTTTCCCTCCATTCTCTACCTATTCTGAAACTGTCTCTCGCTTCTCTCTGTTCTCGCTCGACATTTCTCTGTGTCTTTCTTCCATTCCACTTCTCGATTAGCAGCTCCTTCACCCCTGTCAAATTCATCGAGCGCCATTGATCCCAACGATTACGAGTATTACGTCCATTACACTGAGTGTAAGAACCTTTGATTTTTCTTTTTTCTTTGTGTTCTTTTTTAATTTGAATTAATGAATAGTTAGGGTTTTTGTCGAGAAATTGAAATTTGATTGGGTGTGTAATAGTTTTGAGAAGTGGTTGTGCTGATCGAAGGTTTTTAGAATGCAAATAATTTTATATATGCTGCTATGATATCTCATAATTGATTGTTAAAGTTCTTCTTTGCTTTGGGTATAGTTTTTATGAAAAGTAGAAGAACGTGAGTGTGTTTGGAATTTTCTGCTATCATAATTGATTGTTAAACTCTCAGCCTCGGATGCAGGGGCACATCGTTTTGGTTTCACTGCCATGATTTCATCTTCTGATATGTTATTACTTCATCAACGCTTGTTTTTGATGATTTCTTCATAAGGATGCTTTTTGTCTTTTGATGTGCTCCTGGTTCGATCGTGAACCATGATGAAGAATTCTTCTGCTGTGGGTTTGTCTTTGGAATTCATTGTTTCAATTTTATGGTGTCCTGTTTTTTGGTTGTATATGTACTTGTCTTTTGCACAACTTGTCTTTTGGAATTCTTTTTCATTCTCTTATAGCTTTCTGCACCCAGCTGACAGCAAAAACCCAAAGCTTCATCCTTGGTTGTGCAAGGAGAAAGTCAGGTTACTTAAATCTTATGAAAACCAATGACAGCTTCAATATCGGTTTCTTATCTTCCTGGATTTATTTCACTGCAATTTTGGGTGTGGTTCTGTTTGTTCTTGATGTGGTGTGGATTGGCAATTCAACTGGCTTCGGTAAAGCTTTTGTTGATGCTGTTTCTGCCCTTTCTGATAGTCATGAGGTGAGAATCATTTCTTTTTCCCTTCCTCTTCTGCACATTTCGTTTCAACCTAAGCTGCTTAAATATAGCTTAATAATTTGTGACAACTTAATTATTTAAAAAAGGATTAATAGAGATGAATAATTTAATTTTTATTTCTTATGCATTTTTTGTTGAAACTACTGTTGCATAAACGTGTGATGAAGGAGAAATTATTAATTTATTACATCCCCTGTGGCTTAGGATTATACTTTAGGTTGTCTTTGGAAAAGTTTATTTAAGTTTATGAGAATAATTTAATGTGTCAAGGAGAAATTATTTCGAAGTGAAAAAAGAAATTTTACAAATTTTGAATAAACCCACTGATAAAATCTCTTTACAACTATCTTTCTTCTCCACATGACTACCTGACAAGAAAAGTCGGGAGAGAGCATCCATTTCCACGGTGAATCTCATCCCTATTGAAGGTAAGTGTCAAAATTTGAATGGAGTGAGTACTGAGTACAATCATTCGTGGTCTTATGCAATCATTTCTCAGATTGAGAAATTGCTTACGTATGATGAAGGTAGTTAGTAATTTTCTGGTGTTACTTGCTTTCTTTCAATAATTATTCCCTTTTGCTATCTGCATAAAAGTCAAAGGAAGTCCCCAGTCAAGTACCTCACTGCACAAGGGAAAACGTGTGTAAGCTATGTTCACTTTTATAATACTGTCATTTTAATCGATGTACTCTTATTCTTCTTTGTTCTAAGTCTAATACCTTCATCCTATTCACTGAATTTTCTTTATTAATCATGTTTTCCTACTTCTTGTTTCATTCATGCACATGGAACTTGTGCTCATTGGAAAGCATGTGATTCGTTTAATATTGAAAAGCCCAATTTGAAACTGATGGTTGGAACTTGAAAGTTATTTGCCACATAATTATGTTGAGCATGTTTTGGTCTTTAGGTAGCATATTGGCTGCAATTTGTGCTAGCCATTTCTTTGTAGCATACGATTAGTGTATTCACAAATATGCATATGACTAAGTCTATCTTTGTAGTGCTTTTCACAATAACAACATCTATGAGACAATTCCATCTGAATTGGGCAACTGCACTGAGTTGCAGGGAATGTATGTAACCTCACCTTTGTTATTAGACTCAAAAATGTTTTTTATGTTTTTAAGTTTAAAGGTGAGGGAGAGTCAATTATGCTATGTAACCATTGATCAAAAGGTTTTTTGGTATCATGTTCTGTCTCATGCATATGGTTATTGTATTTGATCCCAGCCTCCCAGTATTGATTTGTTGAGGTGCTGCTCCTAAGTGGATTATGTTTGGACAAACAAATTGCTGTTTTGGTGGTGCTTCTTGCTGTTTTCGTGACAAAGCAAATGTGGGTGGAAAGTTTCTTGACATATGTGTTGATGTGCTGTGGTGTTGCGCCTAATTGGATTCAGTTTGGACAAGTCTATAGCAGTTTTGGTGGTGTTGCTTGCTGTCTCGTGACCTTCTTTCCTTCATCATCATTCGGCTGGAAGAGTTCCTTGTCATATGGTTAATTTCTCCTCTGTCTCGTACATGTTATTTAGTGGTGCTGTACAGGGGCTTGGTCCCTCTCTTTGTTTGGATACAAGTTTTTTTGAATAGGTTCAGTTTGTCATGTATGTTATTAGTTATTGTTATTAGTTATTAGCTATTAGTTTTTAGTCTTTTTTGGGGGTTAGACTTTTGTAATAATCATATTGGTCCAGATTAGGGGTCATTATGCCCTCTTAGATTGGCATTCCCCTTTCTCTTACATTGGCCTTCCCCTTTCTTTCTTCTTTTTTCTTCTCTTTTTGTACTTGCTGTTGTATATGAGTTGAAGTACCCTTTGTGCTCCCAATCAATATATGCTTTCGCTTATAAAAAATGCTTTTTATGTTTTTTGATGACACTCTTGAAGTTAACGATAGTTGTTAATTTTTGTTGTGGATTTAATTGAATATATTTTGTTTTGATAAAATGATTTTTAGTATGATTTATTTGGAATATTTGTATGTCATGATTTAACTGTTTTATGAACAAATATTATTGTTGTTAAAACTTTTTATTAATCAAATCATACCCGCTTTGAGTGGCAAATAATTTTAATATTTGGTGGCAACAGTAATTGCTGGGAACAGCCAGCTAAAACATTTTGAGGCAAAAAAAAAAAAAAGCTGGTAAATAAGTTTAGAAGACAATTCTAAAAACATATTTAGTGGCTATTAAAATTGTCGCTAAAGGTCATAATAATTGTTACTATAACTTTTGACTTTTAGCCATAATTATTTGGGGCTTTACCAGCATTTCTTACAATTGCCGAGAAAGCTTTTAGCGACACTAGATATGCTGGCTAATATATAATTGTCGGTAAAGATTTTGGCGGCCATTATTATTGTCGCTAAAAGCCATAATAATTGCCGTTAAAAATACGTTTTGTTGTTTAGGGCCCGGGATCTGGATAATTGGCATGCTATAAGTCTTAGAAATGAATTATTAAAACTCATAAAGTTAGAGTAATGATAGGTGAACACCCAAATGGGACACTCATTTGGGACACATGGTTAATCATATATAAATATTTGGTTAATTCAGTTCATTATATGGTTAATGGGCTTATTTACCATAACCATGTAAATATTTGGTTAATCACATACAAATATCTGATTAATTCAATTCTTATATGATTAATGGGTCATCATGAATTAACCAAATATTTGCATATGATTAACCATATAATGAACTGAATTAACCAAATATTTATACATGATTAACCAGGTGTCTCAAATGGGTGTCCTATTTGGGTGTTCACCTATCATTACTCTAAAGTTAACCATGCGATAAGATAATAAAGATAATAATCAAGTTGGGAAAGTTTATTTTTGATTAATTTTAGGTACACACTACACGTTAAACAAAATCATTAGAATTAATAATGATCTAACTGAGTTTATTTTATAAGGAAAATTAAACGACAACCTTGTATAAAAAACAAAATTTAAACCACAACCAATTTCCCCCTGTTTTTTCTTAATGAATTGAATACATCTTTATTCTGTCTCAGATTTACAATAAATTAATTTATTTTGTAGATAATACTGTAATAAAAAAAAATAAGTAATTGTATCATTTGAATCTATACCTTTAATAAGGACCATGGTTTGATTTTCAAGAGTTATGATGCATGCATAAACTTACATTCACGCACTCTTGAAATATATATTCTCACAAAGCTATTGGATAACAACTTGGTTTCATGGAAACTTATATTGAAAGGTTCAAATTGTGCGCATACTTTATATAGTTTGTACTAATATTTTTTTCTTCCTATTTTTAAAGTGAGAGAAACAAAATTCTAGACATATATTTTCATGAAAGCTATTGGATAGCACCTTAATTTCATATTAACTTACTTTGAATGGAATGGTTCAAAATTATGCACATAATTCATATAGTTTGTACAAATACATTTTCCCCTTATTTTTGAAGTGAAAGAAACAAAACTCATTTGTTTTCTTGGTCTTATGATTTAATTTTTTCACTCTTTAATTAGATGTAGGACTAATTTTTTCTTGATTACAAAGGCAGTAAGTCTACCACTCTCCACAAGTATAAATCTTTTTGCACCAAAATGAATATTCCAAATAATTTGGTTTGTTTAATGTTAAATTAATCATCACTTGGAACTGAAATTCAAGTAAAGAAATAATTTTAATTCGGGTTGCTAACTCGAAGAATTTCTAATATTTGCAAATAGCAGGAATTAGATTTTTTTTAGCTCCACCAAGATGGAAGCACAACTCAATTTCACACTCTTTGTAACAAGTAACAACTGCAGCAACATCATGTCAAAAAAAAAAAAAAAACTGCAGCAACACTTTAGGAATCCTTGAACTCCATTACATAAGAAAACCAAAGGAAGACTAGAGAACAATATTTCAAACGAAAACATTTGCTTAAGGGACCTTCTGGGAAGCCAACTATAGAACAATCTAAACCAAGCCAAAAAAAACCTTGCAGCCGAAGAAAAATACCAAAGCAGAAGACCTTAAAAACTAGCAGAGACAGACTGTGTCATATACAATCCCTAAAGACATACAACTAGTTAAAACAAACCCCAGCAATACGAAACCCCCACATATTGCATGAAATGATGAGGATTTATTGTCTCATTTTGATGTATCATACTCTGTCCCCATCAATATCTTGCCACATAGGTTGAAATTTCTTGTAATTTTAAAAAATTAAAATATGCAGTAATATATGATTGACGGAGACCGA
This sequence comes from Sophora flavescens, assembly GCA_030762895.1. Lineage (NCBI taxonomy): Eukaryota > Viridiplantae > Streptophyta > Magnoliopsida > Fabales > Fabaceae > Sophora > Sophora flavescens. The sequence continues at coordinate 2,212,318 of JAUPTC010000016.1, forward strand.
GTGTGGTACACTAAAATGGGAGAAAATTTTTATATTAATAATCTAAATTTAATACTTTTCAATACAATAAATATTTCAATTTTTTATACAAAATTGTCTCTTTTGATCTCTTAACTAAGAGCACATGTTAACACTAAGTGGAGTTATTATTATTGTACCAAAATATTGATCAAGGTATTACATAGGTGAAAACATTGGAGTATGCAAATGCTTATTTCTGGTGATCCCAAGCAGAAACATTTTAGAGGCAAAGACATACAATACAAGAAGGAAACTGTTTAAACTCCACCAGATGCAGGTTTAGGCATGCATCCTTTATGGGTGTGAACCATGATCCCCTTTTCGTCCTTGCCTGGACACTATCGGGTGATCTCGGAAATGGCATGCATGCACTCTGTCACAAAATTAACAAGCCACAAGCCATCCCATTAATTAATTATATAATTAAGTGTGAAATACAACTTAGTAATTTCGAATGGTTATAATAAACAAGAGTTACTCGTCGTGGCCGCCACGAAACCAAAAAGCGCTTGCAACGAAGGGATGAATGAATAGCAGCGCCAGGAAGAACACGCATTGAAGAAACAATAAACGCTTCATATATGTCTCTGTGTGCGTATAAGAAAACTTATATATATTGTTGAAAGTGCCTCAAAATCAAAGTGTAAAAAAACTGCAGAATTTGGTGACCAGAAACCAGATAATCGATTATGGAGCTTCAGTCAAGAATCCTGAGTTTTTCAGAATAGTGGACAAAAGGTAGATAATCGATTACGGGGAGGCCATAATCGATTACGGTAATCGATTATGCAATTCTGCATAATCGATTATCGCGCGTCAGTTTCTGTTTTAAAGGGTATGTTACAGCAGATTGGGAAATGAGATATGGGGTTTCTTAAGTGGGTTTCTCAGAGAGAAAAACCTAGAGAATACCATCATCTTGTATTGATTTGATTCTATTGTGAATTGAGAGAAGAATCAAGAGAGGACTAGAGAGAGATCAAGGGTTGTGTGAAAATAGAGAGTCGAAAGGCTTGGGCTTTCTTGTATGTTCATCTTGAGCATGGTGGAGTGAAGATCCAAGGGATCTCTATTGTAATCTTGATCAAAGTTCATAGTGGAGGATCCTCTCTCCCGTGGATGTAGGTCACATTGGTTGAACCACGCTAAATTGTGTGTGTGCTATCTCTATCTCTTCTTCCCTTTCTCTTTTCTGTGCAGTAATCGATTATCCACTGCTGCATAATTGATTATACTGCTTTGTTGCACCATATTACTTTGCTGTTTTGTGTTTATACTTGCTGGTTGTTTGCTATAGTGTTTCTTCTACATTAGGTGTATTTGGTTTAAGTTGCAAAACTCTATTTCTTGGTACTATGTAGTCTTTGTGTATTGTTTCAGGGATCTTATTTGGATTCTTTCATTACATTGGACCGACAAGTGGCGCCGTCTGTGGGAATTGAAAGAAAAAGAAAGATCAAAAGTCTGGACAATGGGAAACACAAAGTATGACATAGAGAAATTCTCCGGAAGTAATGACTTCGGGTTATGGAGGGTTAAGATGGAGGCAATCTTGATACAACTTGGATGTGTAGAAGCTCTCAAGGGAGAAGCAAGGATGGTGGACACTCTATCACAAAAGGAGATGACCGACATGATAGAGAAGGCAAGAAGTGCAATTATTCTATGTCTTGGTGATAAGGCATTGAGAGAGGTTACAAGGGAAAAGACGGATGTGTCTATGTGGGCAAGGTTAGAAACATTGTACATGAAAAAGTCACTAGCGAATAGGCTATGCTTGAAGCAACTTCTATATTCCTTCAAGATGACAGAATCGAAGTCCATTCTGGAGCAACTCGTGGAATTCAATAAAATTCTTGATGACCTAGAGAACATTGAGGTGAAGCTCGATGATGAGGACAAGGCATTGGTCTTACTTAATTCTTTACCTAAATCCTTTGAGCATTTCAAGGATGCCATTTTGTATGGCAATGATCAAACCATTTCCTTGGATGGTGTTCAAACTTCAATCTGGACAAAGGAGCTCCAAAGGCAACAAGAGTTGAAAGCGGAGAATAATGGTGAAAGCTTCAACGTCTCAAGAGGGAGGAACGAGAAGAAAGGGTCCAAGATCAAGAGGTCTAGATCAAAATCAAAGAGTCATTCAAAGTCAAAGCTCAAGTGTTTCAATTGCAATAAAACGGGTCACTTCAAGAAAGATTGTCCTGAAAAGAGGGGCAAGGAATCAAGGAACTCCGCTGAGGTTGCAGTTGCTTCGGATGGCTATGAGAGTGATGGGGTGTTGGTGGTGTCAAGTTCAGAAACACAAAGGAGTTGGGTTATGGATTCCGGATATTCATACCATATGTGCCCAAGGAAGGACTACTTCGAGACACTAGAACTCAAAGAAGATGGAGTGGTGCTTCTAGGAAACAATAAAGCATGCAAGGTACAAGGTATAGGAGCTATTCGACTCAAAACTTCTGAAAATCGTGAAATCCTTTTAAAGGATGTGAGGTATGTTCTTGAACTTAAGAGAAATCTTCTATCCATTAGCATGTTTGCTGATTTAGGTTATTCCACTAAAATTGAACATGGTATGATAAAGATTTCTAGTGGTGCTTTAATAATAGCTAAGGGAACAAATAGAAATGGTTTGTATATTCTTAATGATTCCACTGTTATTGCATAAGCATCGGTAGCTAGCCAAACACCACATGATAAAACCAAGTTATGGCACTTAAGGCTAGGTCATGTAAGTGAAAAAGGATTGATAGAATTGTCTAAACAAAACTTGTTAAATGGTGATAAATCGGAGAAACTAGAATTTTGTGATCATTGCATATTAGGTAAACAACATAGAGTTTATTTTGGAACCAATATGGGAGTTTCTAGTAGACCTTTTGAGTATGTGCACTTGGATCTTTGGGGTCCATCAAGGGTGATGACTCATGGAGGGGGAGCTTATTTTCTTACCATGATTGATGACTTTTCTGGAAGAGAGTGGATTTATATTTTGAAAAATAAATCTGAAACCTTTCAAAAATTCAAGGAATGGCACACTCTTATAGAAAATCAACTAGGATCGAAATTAAAAGTTTTAAGGACTAACAATGGCCTGGAGTTTGTTTCAGAGCAGTTTAATAAGTTTTGCAGGAAACAGGAAATTAAAAGGCATAGGACTGTGGCACGGACTCCTCAACAAAATGGTCTAGCGGAAAGGATGAACAGGACTATTCTGAAGCGTGTTAGGTGTATGCATTTGGGTGCTGGACTACCTAAGATTTTATGGGGTGAAGCTGCAAATACTACAGTGTACTTGATAAACAGATGTCCGTCTTCAGCTTTAGACTTCAAGACACCTATGGAAGTATGGAGTGGTAAACCGATGGATTACTCTAATCTTAGGATATTTGGTTCTTTGGCATTTGCTCACATCAGGGAGGACAAGCTTGATGCACAGGCAATAAAATGCATCTTCATTGGGTATCCAGATGGTGTGAAGGGCTACAAGTTATGGAAGTTGGAATCAAGTGGATCAAGGTGCTTTGCAAGCAGGGATGTCACATTTGACGAGACCGGGATTGGTATGATGTGCAGTGGCTTGGAACAAAGCAGCTCAGATGAAATAGACCAAAAAGCTCAGTTTGAGGTGGAGTTTCCCACCTCTAACATCAGAGAGGAAGTCCACTACCAGCAGAACAAACAGATCGACAACCACCAGTAGTATCAGACTATCAGTTGACTAGAGATCGAGCTAGGAGGAATATTGTACCTCCTAAGAGATTTGGGTATGCTGACCTCGTTTGCTATGCTCTTAATACGGCTGAAGAAATTCAAGATCCAGAACCGAGAAGTTTCAGAGAGGCTATGGAAAGCAAGGATAGTCAGAATTGGTTACAAGCAGTACAAGCAGAAATGGAATCCTTGGATAAAAATTAAACCTGGACACTTGTGGACTTACCCAAGAATCAAAGGGTAGTTAGATGCAAGTGGATCTTCAAGAAAAAGGATGGTATTCCAAGCATTGAGGAGGCAAGGTTCAAGGCAAGACTGATAGCAAAGGGTTTTACCCAGGTTGAAGGGATTGACTACAATGAGATCTTTTCACCTGTGATAAAACATTGTTCTATAAGGATATTGATGTCTATTGTGAATCAGTGTGACTTGGAATTAGAATAGTTGAATATCAAGACAACATTTCTACATGGAGATATAGAGGAAACTATCTACATGCAACAATCGGAAGGATACGCAGAAGATAAGACCAAGGCATGTCTCTTGAGAAAATCACTTTATGGGCTAAAACAAAGCCCTGGACAATGGTACAAAAAATTTGATGATTTTCTCTTGAGAGTGGGATTCTGAGGAGTAATTATGATAGCTATGTGTACATACTAAGGAGAGAGGAGGAGTGTGTTCTTTTCCTACTCCTATATGTGGATGACATTCTTATAGCCAGCTATAGCAAGGAAAAGATAAGCAAGCTTAAGGACCAATTGAATTCTGAATTTGAGATGAAGGATCTTAGTAACGCAAAGAGAATACTTGGCATTGACATAGTCAGAAACAGAAAGAAAGGAGAACTATTACTATCTCAGCAAGGTTACTTGAGGAAAGTTGTAGAAAGGTATAGGATGCATCAATCTAAACCGGTTTCTACACCTTTGGGTAATCACACAAAGCTCTCTATTACTCAAGCTCCTAGCAATGACACGGAAAGAAGATGAATGGATTCTATTCCTTATGCAAGTGGAGTAGGTAGCATCATGTATGGGATGGTATGTAGCAGACCGGATTTGGCACACGTCGTTAGCATTGTTAATTAGTAGATTTATGGCGGATCCGAGGGAAGCTCATTTGGAGGATTTAAAGTGGTCTCTAAGGTATTTGAATGGTTCTCTAAATTCTGGACTAATGTACAAGAAGGCAGCTCAAGGAGAAGATGCTATTGTGGGTTATGTTGATGTGGATTATACCGGGAATGTTGATACAAGGAAGTCTCTTTTAGGGTATGTGTTCACTTTGTTTGGGACTGCAATTAGTTGGAAGTCTACTTTACAACCCGTGGTTGCGTTGTTAACTACACAAAAAGAGTATATATCTTTTGCGGATGGAGTAAAGGAAGCTCTATGGTTAAAAGGGATGATTGGTGAATTCAGAATTATGCAAAAGAGTGTGACTGTCCATTGTGATAGCCAAAGTGCTATTCACTTAGCTAATCATCAAGTTTATCATGAGAGAACGAAGCATATCGATATAAGGCTTCATTTCATTAGAGATGTGGTTGAATCAAAGGAAATTCAGATTGAGAAGATAGCTTCGGAAGACAATCCAGCGGATGCATTCACAAAGTCACTACTGAGAGCAAAGTTCAAGCTTTGCTTGGACTTGATAAACTTCATTGAAGCATAATTCCATAAGTGGGAGAGCCACCACTGCAAGGTTTAACTCAATCCTTTGATTTGGAGTCAAGGTGGAGTATTGTTGAAAGTGCCTGTAGAGAAAGATCAAGTATCTGAATGTACTTTACTTCTTGTATATTATTGAGATGATACAATGAAGGATACAGATGACATATTATATAGAGTCATGGCAGCCTCTAAGCTAAAACTAACTTTCCTAACTTTCCTCATAAAGCTATAATACCAGAAACAGTTATAACAAACCTCTAGGAAATACGAAAGGGAAACAAACTAGCTAAAACCTCTCTAGGCTATGATTAATTCCATCACTCCCCCTCAAGTTGGAGCATGGAGATTCACAATGTCCAACTTGTTGAGAAGGTAAGTCAATCTGTCCTTCCCCAGAGGTTTTGTCAACATATCTGCAATCTGATCTTTGCTGCAAATTTTGAGAGCTTCAACTTCTTTGGATTGAATCCGCTCCCTCACAAAATAGCAATCCATTTCCACATGTTTTGTGCTTTCGTGAAAGACAGGATTGGCAGCTATGTGCAAGGCTGCTTGGTTGTCACAAAACATCTTTGTTGGACCTTGCTGAGTTACTGTCAGTTCTTGCAGAAGCCATCTCAGCCAAACAATCTCACTGACAGTCTTTGTCATTGATATGTATTCAGCTTCTGCTGAAGACTTGGCAACGACCGATTGTCTCTTTGTATTCCAGGAAATAGGAGAGCCACCAAGGGTAATCACATAGCCTGAGCAGGATCTTCTAGTGATGGGGCATCCTCCCCAATCAGCATCACAGTAGGCTTCAAGCTGCAGGCTGTTGTTGCTTGGAAGAAGGATTCCTTGGCCTGCTGTGGTTTTAATATACCTCAGAATTCGGTCAACAGCATCTTTGTGAAGTTGTTTCGGGGATGCCATGAACTGGCAGAGAGTATTGACTGAGTAAGTAAGATCTAGTCTTGTTATAGTGAGGTAGAGGAGCCTGCCCAGAATTCTTCTGTATCTTGTTGCATCAGCTTCTGGATCATCACTGCTTGGCTTTAGCTTGCAGTTTTGCTCCATAGGAATTGACCGCGCTGTCGCCACGCGCCAAAAAGAACGAGCGTTTACAAAATAATGCAGATAGGGAACAACAACTCGAGTATCGTCTCTCAAGGACTCTTTAGTTGTTGTTATTATTAACAGAAAATTAGTAAAAGTTAGAAATGGGGGTTTTGAGATTAAAATAAAATAAAGGAAACAAAATAAAAACAGAGTAAGAAAAGAGATTAACAAATAAACTAAAGACGATTAACCCATCTGTTTCTCGGTTTCCCCACTATCATCGGTTCATGCATATTCTACTAAGCAGATACTAATCCCCTCCCGGTTGTAGCAACAATTAACAAACGAAAACCGCTACTACAGATGTATGTTCCTATTCCCGAAATAACAAACGAGGTTAAGCTCTCATGAACAAACGAACATGAATGAACACACGCGAAATAACAAACGCGATTATATATAGGAACATAACATCACCGAAATAAAACAATACCACACTATACATTCCTGAAATAACAAACAGAAACATACAGCATTGCATTGAAAAGAGAAAAGCAAATGAAAGAAGAATCACAGAACCTCAAGTGTGGTAATGGAAACCAATTACAGTAGATTAATCTAGGAGACTAGTTCTCCATTACAAAAGAAAACAATAAACTAAGAGAAAAACAAAAGACTAACAAGCTCAGAAACTAGCCAAAACTGGCTAATTCTCCCTCCCTTCAGTTCTGCCTAAGACTGTTTTATATACACGTTTCTGGAACCCAAGTACTCGCGAGGCGAAGCACTGCTCGCGAGGCGAATTATGCGAAAGGTCTGCAACTCTTGGTCTTCTCGCGAGGCGAGCATATCTTCGCGAGGCGAACTCTTCAAATTCCCAACTGTAACGCCCGTGACCTCCAACATGCCCAAACCGTGATCGTCTCTGACTTTTCCAAGGTAGCATTACTCGCGAGGCGAGTCTAGTCTTCGCGGGGCGAGACAGAAAGTTTTGCAATTTTCAGGAACAGTCACCTTCTGGTTCGCGGGGCGAGCAGCCTTCTCGCGGGGCGAAAGCTCCAGATTTATTCCTTTTTATTAACCTGAAAATAGAAAGTAAAAGTAAATACTTTATTCACTCTAAATCAACTAAATTAACTTAAAAAAAATTTACAGACTCAAAATATTACTTAAGGACAATCAAGTCTAATTTGGGTGAAAATGATATAAAATAAGCACAAAGCCAAGGTCTTGACGAGTTATAAAACCAGTCAAACAGAGGCTCATCAAAATACCCCAAACTTAAACTTTGCTTGTCCCCAAGCAAACTACACTCAAAAACTTAAAAAGACTCAAGACCTGGCAAGCTCAAAAGATTTAATCAACTTTCCACAGATTTCAAGCAATTTACCAAAATATTTTCAATGTTCCCCCCTTCCAAACAAAGCAATCCCCACAATCATTCATTCTAAACAATTGAGAATTTTCATCATTCAAACACTCATTAATCTAAGCAGGGGATCCAAGTCACACACAAAAGGGAGATCACCAAATCCAAACAACTGCCTTCCTCACAAGGGAAATTTGTATTTCACTCAATCGCTCAATTTGTGTCAGGCTATCAACAATTCACTCAATTTCACTTTTAAGAGCACTTCCCATAAATTTGATTTTCATCTCTAAATAGTTCCCACATAAAATATGCAAGCAACATCAGAAGGTCTTTTATGGGTTGTAATGGGGCCTGGCTAAGGGTAGGATATACAAAGGTACTAGGCTGAAGACCCTAGGAACTAAGAGAGCATGAATATTATTTACACTTTGAATTTAAATCAAGTTCCTTTCTTAATTTTTTTCTTTATGCTTCTGGGTGGCTACAGCTTTTTTATTTCAACACTTTTTATTTTTATTGTTTTTCTATTTTTTTTCTATTTCTTTTCTTCTTTTTTTTTCTTCTCTTTTTTTTTTCAAATTTTTTTTTCTCAATCCCAAACAACATATTACACCTTGCAGCCACCCCAAACTTTAGTTTCTTGCACCCATTCTAAGATTACATGCTCTCCTAATCCTAAGATCGGGTTAACATGGTTTTCCAGATTTTTGGGCTTGTAACATAAGGTTAACAAGAACAATAGGCTCATTAGGCTCAAAGGGGCTAACTAAGGAACATGCATTAGGAATGGTTATTTTAGGCTAAGTAGTTATTTACAAAGAAAATGCCTAAATCATATGAAGCAAACACATAATCATGCAAATCAAAAAGAGATTCAAGCAAATTCAGGAAAGTGCAACTTAAAAAGTGATTTCACACAGTCAAAAACATGTTGGAGGCTCAAAACCTCACCTGGACATTTATGCAAATTGTTTGACAGAGATTCTATCCCTAGTGTGTGCTTCCTATCACCCCAAACTTATCATAAATCATGCTATCATAACAAAATCTCAAAGTTCAGTTTTCAATCATATGGGGATCAATCAAAAAATTTTCTCAAATCCTAGGGGGAACAGTCAACAATATTATGCCATCCATCTATGCAAATATTAATCAAATCCATCAAACTTGCCAATAAAAGACTCAACACACAAATACTCCTGAGCTTCTCAAATTATTCAGGAGCTTTATTAAAAACAAAACAGAAATAAAGCAAGGAAAAGAAAATTAAAAAGAAGAAAGGGTTAAGAAAACTCATTAAGGGTGGTTCCACCAGGATCCCATTGCTTGTAGCATAAGGCCCACGTGATGGATAAAGAGTAGAAGTTCATTTCATGCTTCCCTTACTCGCAGCCTTGATGTGGGGGTGAGCACTTGACAATTATGACGACCTCGCCGAGTGCGGCGGACTTCTCACTCCCCTTCGGGTCACAGCTGACCGCTTTCTCAACAAAGTCTCCCCAATAGAAGTGGGTTTCAACCTCTTGGACTGGCCATGGTGCAAAATCCAAGGGTGCAGAATCCAGAGCTTTTGGTTCCACAGGTGGAGGTGGCAAACAGTTAGCTGGGGTTACTGGTGCTGCTTCATTTTCTGCACTTTCCTCATTCACTGCACGAACAATTTCATCACCTGCTATACATGCAGAAATTTCAGCACACACCACACAAGGGTTAGAGTTAGTACATATATTACAAGAAAATGAATCAGAAAAAGTTAGAATGTCTGGGAATTCTTCACACAGTGCATCCACCCCATTACTCTCAACACATGCATTTGCTTTAATTGCATCATCTACTCCCAAAGGTTCTTCATCATCCTCAAGCACGGTGGAGCAGATGTCCTCTTGATCCTCCTTTTCTAAGTTTCCTGAAAAAAATAAACCTGCAAAACGATCTGCATTTTCTATTTTTCCTGAAAAGTATAAACCTGTAAAACATTCTACACACAAAGCAGTTCCATCACAATAACAAGCATTATGATCAGGGGATTCAACACATAATTCATCATCAATGAAACATTATCAAAATCATCATCAGAAATATTTTCAAGAATGACTTGTGAATCTTTATGTTCTTCAATGGGTTGTGGAGTTAGCATTGCAGCCGAGTTGGCGGTAACTTGATCAATTAGAGCCCACAACTTCTGAGATTCAGCTTGGTCCCTCTGGTATTCAGCCTCCATCTTCTGTTGGAATTCAAGAAAGTTTGCTTCCATCATCCGTTGAAATTCAAGATCTTGTTGTGCCATCCGTTGATTGTTCTCTTCCATTTGTTGTAGCATTGAAGCAATCTCATCCAAGGTGCTCTGTGAAGGTTCGGAAGGTGCAGAGGTGATCACTTGGCTAGGATAGTATGGTGGTGGCTCACTAAAATTAGGATAATACATGCAAGGTGGTGGTTCATAATAAACATTAGGCAAATATCCATACATGTAATTATCCATGGCAATCAAGCATCCGGACAAAGCGAGCATGAGAACTAATTAGCGAATTTTTTTTTTTAAATTTTATTTTCTGCTAATAACAACAAACCAGAGTCCCCGGCAACGGCGCCAATTTTTGACCGTGCTGTCGCCACGCGCCAAAAAGAACGAGCGTTTACAAAATAATGCAGATAGGGAGCGACAACTCGAGTATCGTCTCTCAAGGACTCTTTAGTTGTTGTTATTATTAACAGAAAATTAGTAAAAGTTAGAAATGGGGGTTTTGAGATTAAAATAAAATAAAGGAAACAAAATAAAAACAGAGTAAGAAAAGAGATTAACAAATAAACTAAAGACGATTAACCTCATCGTTCTCGGTTTCCCCACTATCATCGGTTCATGCATATTCTACTAAGCAGATACTAATCCCCTCCCGGTTGTAGCAACAATTAACAAACGAAAACCGCTACTACAGATGTATGTTCCTATTCCCGAAATAACAAACGGGGTTAAGCTCTCATGAACAAACGAACATGAATGAACACACGCGAAATAACAAACGCGATTATATATAGGAACATAACATCACCGAAATAAAACAATACCACACTATACATTCCTGAAATAACAAACAGAAACATACAGCATTGCATTGAAAAGAGAAAAGCAAATGAAAGAAGAATCACAGAACCTCAAGTGTGGTAATGGAAACCAATTACAGTAGATTAATCTAGGAGACTAGTTCTCCATTACAAAAGAAAACAATAAACTAAGAGAAAAACAAAAGACTAACAAGCTCAGAAACTAGCCAAAACTGGCTAATTCTCCCTCCCTTCAGTTCTGCCTAAGACTGTTTTATATACACGTTTCTGGAACCCAAGTACTCGCGAGGCGAAGCACTGCTCGCGAGGCGAATTATGCGAAAGGTCTGCAACTCTTGGTCTTCTCGCGAGGCGAGCATATCTTCGCGAGGCGAACTCTTCAAATTCCCAACTGTAACGCCCGTGACCTCCAACATGCCCAAACCGTGATCGTCTCTGACTTTTCCAAGGTAGCATTACTCGCGAGGCGAGTCTAGTCTTCGCGGGGCGAGACAGAAAGTTTTGCAATTTTCAGGAACAGTCACCTTCTGGTTCATGGGGCGAGCAGCCTTCTCATGGGCGAAAAGCTCCGGATTTATTCCTTTTTATTAACCTGAAAATAGAAAGTAAAAGTAAATACTTTATTCACTCTAAATCAACTAAATTAACTTAAAAAAATTTACAGACTCAAAATATTACTTAAGGACAATCAAGTCTAATTTGGGTGAAAATGATATAAAATAAGCACAAAGCCAAGGTCTTGACGAGTTATAAAACCAGTCAAACAGAGGCTCATCAAAATACCCCAAACTTAAACTTTGCTTGTCCCCAAGCAAACTACACTCAAAAACTTAAAAAGACTCAAGACCTGGCAAGCTCAAAAGATTTAATCAACTTTCCACAGATTTCAAGCAATTTACCAAAATATTTTCAATGTTCCCCCCTTCCAAACAAAGCAATCCCCACAATCATTCATTCTAAACAATTGAGAATTTTCATCATTCAAACACTCACTAATCTAAGCAGGGGATCCAAGTCACACACAAAAGGGAGATCACCAAATCCAAACAACTGCCTTCCTCACAAGGGAAATTTGTATTTCACTCAATCGCTCAATTTGTGTCAGGCTATCAACAATTCACTCAATTTCACTTTTAAGAGCACTTCCCATAAATTTGATTTTCATCTCTAAATAGTTCCCACATAAAATATGCAAGCAACATCAGAAGGTCTTTTATGGGTTGTAATGGGGCCTGGCTAAGGGTAGGATATACAAAGGTACTAGGCTGAAGACCCTAGGAACTAAGAGAGCATGAATATTATTTACACTTTGAATTTAAATCAAGTTCCTTTCTTAATTTTTTTCTTTATGCTTCTGGGTGGCTACAGCCTTTTTATTTCAACACTTTTTATTTTTATTGTTTTTCTATTTTTTTTCTATTTCTTTTCTATTTTATTTTCTTCTCTTTTTTTTTTTTCAAATTTATTTTTCTCAATCCCAAACAACATATTACACCTTGCAGCCACCCCAAACTTTAGTTTCTTGCACCCATTCTAAGATTACATGCTCTCCTAATCCTAAGATCGGGTTAACATGGTTTTCCAGATTTTTGGGCTTGTAACATAAGGTTAACAAGAACAATAGGCTCATCAGGCTCAAAGGGGCTAACTAAGGAACATGCATTAGGAATGGTTATTTTAGGCTAAGTAGTTATTTACAAAGAAAATGCCTAAATCATATGAAGCAAACACATAATCATGCAAATCAAAAAGAGATTCAAGCAAATTCAGGAAAGTGCAACTTAAAAAGTGATTTCACACAGTCAAAAACATGTTGGAGGCTCAAAACCTCACCTGGACATTTATGCAAATTGTTTGACAGAGATTCTATCCCTAGTGTGTGCTTCCTATCACCCCAAACTTATCATAAATCATGCTATCATAACAAAATCTCAAAGTTCAGTTTTCAATCATATGGGGATCAATCAAAAAATTTTCTCAAATCCTAGGGGGAACAGTCAACAATATTATGCCATCCATCTATGCAAATATTAATCAAATCCATCAAACTTGCCAATAAAAGACTCAACACACAAATACTCCTGAGCTTCTCAAATTATTCAGGAGCTTTATTAAAAACAAAACAGAAATAAAGCAAGGAAAAGAAAATTAAAAAGAAGAAAGGGTTAAGAAAACTCATTAAGGGTGGTTCCACCAGGATCCCATTGCTTGTAGCATAAGGCCCACGTGATGGATAAAGAGTAGAAGTTCATTTCATGCTTCCCTTACTCGCAGCCTTGATGTGGGGGTGAGCACTTGACAATTATGACGACCTCGCCGAGTGCGGCGGACTTCTCACTCCCCTTCGGGTCACAGCTGACCGCTTTCTCAACAAAGTCTCCCAATAGAAGTGGGTTTCAACCTCTTGGACTGGCCATGGTGCAAAATCCAAGGGTGCAGAATCCAGAGCTTTTGGTTCCACAGGTGGAGGTGGCAAACAGTTAGCTGGGGTTACTGGTGCTGCTTCATTTTCTGCACTTTCCTCATTCACTGCACGAACAATTTCATCACCTGCTATACATGCAGAAATTTCAGCACACACCACACAAGGGTTAGAGTTAGTACATATATTACAAGAAAATGAATCAGAAAAAGTTAGAATGTCTGGGAATTCTTCACACAGTGCATCCACCCCATTACTCTCAACACATGCATTTGCTTTAATTGCATCATCTACTCCCAAAGGTTCTTCATCATCCTCAAGCACGGTGGAGCAGATGTCCTCTTGATCCTCCTTTTCTAAGTTTCCTGAAAAAATAAACCTGCAAAACGATCTGCATTTTCTATTTTTCCTGAAAAGTATAAACCTGTAAAACATTCTACACACAAAGCAGTTCCATCACAATAACAAGCATTATGATCAGGGGATTCAACACATAATTCATCATCAACAGAAACATTATCAAAATCATCATCAGAAATATTTTCAAGAATGACTTGTGAATCTTTATGTTCTTCAATGGGTTGTGGAGTTAGCATTGCAGCCGAGTTGGCGGTAACTTGATCAATTAGAGCCCACAACTTCTGAGATTCAGCTTGGTCCCTCTGGTATTCAGCCTCCATCTTCTGTTGGAATTCAAGAAAGTTTGCTTCCATCATCCGTTGAAATTCAAGATCTTGTTGTGCCATCCGTTGATTGTTCTCTTCCATTTGTTGTAGCATTGAAGCAATCTCATCCAAGGTGCTCTGTGAAGGTTCGGAAGGTGCAGAGGTGATCACTTGGCTAGGATAGTATGGTGGTGGCTCACTAAAATTAGGATAATACATGCAAGGTGGTGGTTCATAATAAACATTAGGCAAATATCCATACATGTAATTATCCATGGCAATCAAGCATCCAGACAAAGCAGACAGAACTAATTAGCGAATTTTTTTTTTTAAATTTTATTTTCTGCTAATAACAACAAACCAGAGTCCCCGGCAACGGCGCCAATTTTTGACCGTGCTGTCGCCACGCGCCAAAAAGAACGAGCGTTTACAAAATAATGCAGATAGGGAGCGACAACTCGAGTATCGTCTCTCAAGGGCTCTTTAGTTGTTGTTATTATTAACAGAAAATTAGTAAAAGTTAGAAATGGGGGTTTTGAGATTAAAATAAAATAAAGGAAACAAAATAAAAACAGAGTAAGAAAAGAGATTAACAAATAAACTAAAGACGATTAACCTACTGTTCTCGGTTTCCCCACTATCATCGGTTCATGCATATTCTACTAAGCAGATACTAATCCCCTCCCGGTTGTAGCAACAATTAACAAACGAAAACCGCTACTACAGATGTATGTTCCTATTCCCGAAATAACAAACGGGGTTAAGCTCTCATGAACAAACGAACATGAATGAACACACGCGAAATAACAAACGCGATTATATATAGGAACATAACATCACCGAAATAAAACAATACCACACTATACATTCCTGAAATAACAAACAGAAACATACAAAGATTGCATTGAAAAGAGAAAAGCAAATGAAAGAAGAATCACAGAAACCTCAAGTGTGGTAATGGAAACCAATTACATAGATTAATCTAGGAGACTAGTTCTCCATTACAAAAGAAAACAATAAACTAAGAGAAAAACAAAAAGACTAACAAGCTCGAAAACTAGCCAAAATCGGCTAATTCTCCCTCCCTTCGCCCGCCTAAGACTGTTTTATATACACGTTTCGGAACCCAAGTACTCGCGAGGCGAAGCACTGCTCGCGAGGCGAATTATGCGAAAGGTCTGCAACTCTTGGTCTTCTCGCGAGGCGAGCATATCTTCGCGAGGCGAACTCTTCAAATTCCCAACTGTAACGCCCGTGACCTCCAACATGCCCAAACCGTGATCGTCTCTGACTTTTCCAAGGTAGCATTACTCGCGAGGCGAGTCCAGTCTTCGCGGGGCGAGACAGAAAGTTTTGCAATTTTCAGGAACAGTCACCTTCCTCGTTCATGGGCGAGCAGCCTTCTCGCGGGGCGAAAGCTCCAGATTTATTCCTTTTTATTAACCTGAAAATAGAAAGTAAAAGTAAATACTTTATTCACTCTAAATCAACTAAATTAACTTAAAAACAATTTACAGACTCAAAATATTACTTAAGGACAATCAAGTCTAATTTAGGTGAAAATGATATAAAATAAGCACAAAGCCAAGGTCTTGACGAGTTATAAAACCAGTCAAACAGAGGCTCATCAGAATCTTGCTTGGTCTGCAGTTTTGCATCTTAGTCTCCTTTAAGATGTCAATGGCATATTTTCTTTGATTAAGCATGATTCCCTTTTTCGATCGAGTCACCTCTATTCCTAAGAAATACTTCAATGTTCCTAAATCCTTGATGCTGAACTTTTCATCCATAAATTGTTTTACCTGTTGCATAAGACACAAGTTATTTCCTGCCAGCACAACATCACCCACATATATGAGAGCAGCAAGAAAAACTCCCTCTTTGTTGTAGATGAATAAAGAGTGATCAGCTTTGGATTGTTGAAAGCCAATCTGTCCAAGAGCCTTAGTAAACTTTTGGTACCAGTTTCTGGAGGCTTGTTTTAAACCATAGAGAGACTTTTTAATCTTGCATACTCTATGATCTCCTTCTTTTGCAAAGCCTTGAGGCACCTTCATGTAAATTTCTTTTGATAAGTCTCCATGGAGGAAGGCATTGTTTACATCTAATTGATGAACAATCCATCCCTTTGCAGCAGCAATGGTGAGTAAGGTTCTGACAGTTACCAACTTGGCCACTGGGGCAAAAGTTTCATGAAAGTCTTCCCCTTCTATTTGAGTGAACCCTCTAGCAACTAGTCTAGCTTTATATCTTTCTATTTTGCCATTGGGTTGATACTTTATCTTGTAAATCCATTTTGAATCTACAGGATGCTTCCCTGGTGGAAGATCTGTCAAAATCCAGGTTTCATTTTTCTCCAAGGCCTCAATCTCCTTTTCCATAGCTTTTCTCCAATGATCATGTTTAGCAGCCTGTGAAAAGGTTCTTGGCTCATCTTGAGAGGAGATGGCAGTTAGAAAGGCAATGTGAGTGGATGAAAATTTATCATAAGAGACATAGTTGGACAGAGGATAAGGAATGGAGTTAAATGCAGCAGAATTGGAAAAAGATGAAGGAAGATCAATTACATAGTCTTTCAAGTATGCAGGTAATTGTCTTGCTCTTCCACTAGAATTCCTTAAGATTACCTCCTCTCTGCTATTTGTTTCACCTCTATCTGTGTTGTCTTGCCCTATGTCAATTTGATCAGCTAATTTAGTTTCAGGGATGTCTACAGCACTAATTGTTTCTGTAAGGTCTTTATCACCATTCGTGATATTTGGTTGCTGTTGTATTTCTTGTGCCACATCTTCCAAACAATCAGTGTGAGACTGTTGGACAGTTTCAGGATTGGTCTTGAAGGGAAAATTCCTTTCAAAAAACACAACATCTCTAGTTACATAGGATTCCTTAGTATTAATGTTGTAAACCTTATAACCCTTTTGGCCTAGAGGATACCCAATGAAGATGCAAGCACTCCCCCTTTCATCAAATTTCCCTCCTCTCTTATGCTTTAGAGCATAAACTAAGCAGCCAAAAACCTTTAGATGAGTGTAATTAGGTTTCTTACCATACAAGACTTCAAAAGGAGTTTTACCATTAATGACCTTTGAAGGTAATATGTTGATGATATGTGTTGCAGTGAGAACACATTCTCCCCAAAACTTGATAGGAAGCCCTGCATGAAACCTTAAAGCTCTAGCTGTCTCCAAGATATGCCTGTGCTTTCTTTCCACAACCCCATTTTGTTGGGGTGTGTAGGTGCAGCTTAGTTCCATGATGATGCCTTTTCCTGCATAAAAGTCTTTCATATGCCTAGAGGTGAACTCCAAGCCATTGTCAGATCTAATTCTTTTGATTTGTTTTCCAAACTGTGTTTTAATCATATTGATAAACATAGGTAGAAGTTGTTCTACTTCAGACTTATATCTCATAAGATAAATCCAAATTCCTCTACTGTAATCATCAACGATAGATAGGAAATAATGAGCACCAGTTAAAGAAGTCCTATAGGGACCCCATATATCACAATGAATTAGATCAAAGTAACAATTGGTTTTTATAGAGCTTGAAAAGAAAGGCAATCTAGATTGTTTGGCCCTTATACGGGCATCACAGTGAGTTGTGTCAGTCCTATTAGCTAAATTTAAACCTAAGGGTGTGATCTTGGCTCCTGAGGCATGTCCAAGCCTAGCATGCCAAAGTTGGTCATCAGATGCACTAGTCTTTAAAGTTGTGCTTTTATCTTGGACAGGCTCGAGAAGATACAATCCACCTTTGTGGCTACCCTTCCCAATCAGAGTCTTGGAATGTAAGTCCTGTATAAAGCAAGAATTGGCAACAAATGTCACTGCACAATTGTGTTCCTTTGTCAGTTTACTTAGTGAAAGAAAATTACATTTGAAATCAGGGATATGCAGGACAGTGTCAAGATGCATTCCATTAGGCAAAACTGTTTTCCCTGAGCCTTTTATAGGAACATTAACACCATTAGGAATATGAACAGAATCATGATGATTAAGAGAAACTTCCTTAAGGATGCTAGAGTCACAGGTAATATGTTCTGTTGAACCAGAATCTATAACCCAAGGTTTATCAAAAACAAAGTTACCTGCCATATTGACACTTGGCTTGGCCTGCTTGATGCCTGATCCGACTTCATGATCATTGTTTAGTTGTTGTAACAGTTTTTCATACTGCTGTGTTGTGAGACCAGGTATCGGGCTGCTTTATGTAGTGACTTGAGCCACCTTGATGTTTGATCTTTTGTTGTTCCAAGGAGCCTTGTCCTTCTTGTTTGGTTTCCGCCAATCCCGAGGATAGCCAACAATCTCCCAACACTCATTTTGAGTGTGTCCTATTTTCTTACAATGCTCACATTTAGGCCTTTCTTTCTTGTTACCTTTTCGATCATCATTCCCATACTTAGCATTTTGAGTTTGGAATGCAGTTGTCTAAATAACTGGCTTGTGCATTGCTGATATAAGTCTCTGCTGCTCATCTTCAGCAACCAGGTGGTAGGCATCTCCAAGAGTAAAGGTAGGTGCCATACTTAGGATTTGAGTCTTGACAGTATTAAACACATCATCAAGACCCATGAGAAAATCATACAATTGTTCCCTCTCACGCATCTGAGAGAGATTCTTTTGAAGCTCACATATGCATCCACCACATACACATTTAGGCCAAGGTGAAATCGAAAGAATTTCATCCCATAGTCCCTTCAATTTTGTGTAATAGGCAGGCACAGAAAGCTTTTCTTGTTTTAGAAGAGCTATGGCACGTCTCAACTCATAGACACGAGGAGCACTACCTTTTGCAAATCTTTGCGCAAGTTCTGTCCAAATCTCTTGGGCAGTGTTGGCATATCTCACACTGTTCCGAGTCTCCTTGTCCATGCCACTCTTGAGCCACCCTTTCACCATGGCATTGCAGCGAATCCAGTGAGCAAGATTTGGATTATTGACATCAGGGATCGTGATGGATCCATCGACAAACCCCATTTTGTTTTTGGCGCATAGAGCATCGCTCATGTCAAGGACCCATTCCCCATAATTTCCATCATGCAGGGCTTCACTAACAAACACTTGGCCTGGGTGATCTGAGGGGTGAAGGAAGAATGGTGACATTGGATTGATCTGAAAGTCTTCATTCTTGATGGTTTCTTTTATTCTGTCTTCTTCTTCTTGAGCTTTCTTTGGTGATGATCTTGGATGTTCATCACTATCATCATTGCTTGAAGGAGATGCAGGATCAGTTCTTGTCATTTTGAGAGATCAAGTTTCCAGGAAACCTGCTCTAGATATCATGTAGAGAAAGATCAAGTATCTGAATGTACTTTACTTCTTGTATATTATTGAGATGATACAATGAAGGATACAGATGACATATTATATAGAGTCATGGTAGCCTCTAAGCTAAAACTAACTTTCCTCATAAAGCTATAATACCAGAAACAGTTATAACAAACCTCTAGGAAATAGGAAAGGGAAACAAACTAGCTAAAACCTCTCTAGGCTATGATTAATTCCATCAGTGCCTCAAAATCAAAGTGTAAAAAAAATGCAGGATTTGGTGACCAGAAACCAGATAATCGATTATGGAGCAGCCATAATCGATTATGGAGCTTCCATAATCGATTATGGAGCTTCATCCAAGAATCCTGAGTTTTTCAGAACAGTGGACAGAAGGCACATAATCGATTACGGGGAGGCCATAATCGATTACGATAATCGATTATGCAATTCTGCATAATCGATTATCGCGCGTCAATTTGTTTTAAAAGGTCTGTTACAGCAGATTGGGAAATGAGATCTGGGGTTTCTTGAGTGCGTTTCTCGAAGCGAACAAGAGAGAAAAACCTAGAGAATACTATCATCTTGTATTGCTTTGATTCTATTGTGAATTGAGAGAAGAATCAAGAGATGATTAGAGAGAGATCAAGGGTTGTGTGAAAATAGAGAGACGAAAGGCTTGAGTTTTCTTGTATGTTCATCTTGAGCATGATGGAGTGAAGATCCAAGGGATCTCTATTGTAATCTTGATCAAAGTTCATAGTGGAGGAGGCTCTCTCCTGTG
The DNA here is from genome assembly GCA_030762895.1 of Sophora flavescens. NCBI lineage: Eukaryota > Viridiplantae > Streptophyta > Magnoliopsida > Fabales > Fabaceae > Sophora > Sophora flavescens. Next base: position 2,232,352 of record JAUPTC010000016.1, read on the forward strand.
GATTTAGGCCACATTGACTGAACCACGCTAAACTGTGTGTGTACTATCTCTATCTCTTCTTCCCTTTCTCTTTTGTGTGCAGTAATCGATTATCCACTGCTACATAATCGATTATACTGCTTTGTTGTGCCATATTACTTTGCTGTTTTGCGTTTATACTTGCTGGTTGTTTGCTATAGTGTTTCTTCTACATTAAGTGTATTTGGTTAAGGTTGCAAAACTCTATTTCTTGGTACTGTATAGTCTTTGTGTATTGTTTCGGGGATCTTCCATATATATATATATATATATATGGGTTGGGCTATAGTGCAACACCCACATTTTACACCACCCACTGCACCACCCATGTGGCAAATTTTGGGCCAATCAAATTGTCACATAGGTTGGTCAAAATTTCAAACTGTCTAATTATATTATACTGTAGTCAAACTATATGAATACAGTATATTGTAGTACAATATATATACTTTTTGTATTTGCAAATTTAACTCATATTAAAATAATATTTTTTGATTAAAAAAACTGATTATATTACAAAATATTATTGCCAACGAACATTATTTTAATTCATATTAAAATATTATTTTGCAATATAATCAGTTTTTTTAATCAAAAACCATTATTTTAATATGGATTAAATTGGCGAATACAAAGAGTACATATACTATACTACAGTATATTGTATTCATATATTTGACTACAGTAGAAATACAACTAGAAAGTTTGAAATTTTGACCAAACCCATGTGGTAATTTGATTGGTCCAAAATTTGCCACATATGGGTGGTGCATCTTAGCCCAACCCATATATATATATATATATATATATATATATATATATATATATATATTGTATTGCATGTATGCACTGTGGTTGCTGCTCGGTCTGAAATGAAAAGGTCAGTAAACGCGTTTTAGGTGAGTCGTTGTATATATTGTTTATTGTACTTTCTACATGCTGTTGCTTGATCGATCTGAACTCTGAAATCTATATTAGATAATTGCTAAGAAATGGAGCTTTAGTTGACGTTTTGTCATTTATAGTTCTATTTTAACATTTTTTAATTCATGATTGACTTTTTGTCATTTGTGACATTTGTTTACATTGTCCTTTATATCATTAATGATTTGTTTGTTGTGAATGTTTTTTTTCCTTTTGCTTTCAATGATTTTTTTCTCTAAATTGTTTTATTTTAGATACTATTAAATTTTAATTTTTTAATTATATATTACGTTAAGATTTTGTTTTTAAAAAATAAAATAAAATTTACTGTTTGTTATTTAAAAGCTAATTTAATTATATATATATATATATATATATAAATATATAATATCATACTAGTTTCTGTTTGCTAATATTTTAAGTATTTAAAATTTTTAGAATGTTTTATAACACGAAGATAAATTTTTAAAACGATATACGAATTTAGTCAGTCACTTTTATATAATTTCATTTCATTGTTTATCTAATTAGTATGGGTTCACATGCCGTTCTTATCTTGATTTTTAATGGTCCACGAATTTTGTATGTAAGACTTTTCAAGTTGCACATCAGTACTATTAAAATTTAAAGGAAAATAATAAATGGTAAAAAACTTTGTTCGTGAAATGATGTACGAAAATATAACCATGCAGTAAATTGTTTGTGTTTTATCATGCAACTAATCAAGGCTTCAAAATATGATATACGTTGAGATTAATTCAGTTAGCTGAAATTAGTCAAAGTAGTTAAGTAGTTAGTTTGATAGTTAGAGCTGTTATCAGTTAGTTAGCTTTTGTATTTGAGCCTGTAACAAACTGATTGTATTGTGTAGATGATAGTATCTGTAAAGTCTATATAAGACTTACCATATATGAATGAATAAAATTTAGTAGTGTGAAATACATTCAGTAAAATCAATTTCTTCTCTCTCTAATTCTCCAATTTCTCCTAATCTTCTGAGTGTGTGAGGCATTTCCTTCTATCATCAACAATCTAATTGACACATGCTACTAATTTGTGTTTGCATGTACAAATAGTATTTTCCCTTCTTTTTTTTTTTTGGTAAGCCAAAAAGTATATTAATAGGGATACCCCAACCCATATACAACAAATCGTAAGAAGAAAAAGATAAGGCAAATGTAAGTAAAATGCTGAAACAAACATTCCCAGCATTGATATTATAAAGCTCATCTGTTTTCTTGGTCTTGTGATAAATTTTTTCCCTCTCTTTAAGGTGTTGTCTTTGGTGCACCACCCTCCTTAGTGGAGCAGTGGTGCACCAGCCAGCTGTCGAAATATCCACCAATGGGTGTGTCATCTGTATTAGTTAGTATCAGTTGGACTTTTCAAAGTAACTTGTATTCAAATAATGTACCTGATTGTTCGCAGGTAAATTCATGTATATGTATCATATTCTTCCAACAAATCAAGTATAACAAATATAAAATTTAATGTGGATATATATATTTTTTTTTGGGTTAAGTTCCTACCAAAAAAAATTGTTTTGAATTATTGTTGATTTCACCGGCAAGTGTACCGAGTCGTCGTAAGTAATAAAATAAACACGGCAAGTAATTACCGAGGTCGAACTCAGGGATTGGGCTACCAATTCGACTAATCCGCGGGAAATCAGATACGTTTGGTCAAGTTACAGAAGGTGGTTGAGAGAGAAGATAGGATTGAATTCAAATTAACAAATCTAATAAAATAATTAACTAAAAATCTGAAATTAAAATATCCAAGGTCTCAAATCCACCTACCCAATCATGTATAGTACCCAAGTGATGATGAATTCCTCCCTAAGTTCAATTACAATGTCAACCGGGACCCCCAAATTCTCCTATATCCACTGTCGTGCTCAATAGGACGTATTCGACGATTGGATTAATTACTTACTATGTCTCATAATCCTAATCTCGAATTCTATTAATTCTTGTTCCCTATAAGGTTGCACTAATCTCCTAAATCCACTATCGTGCTCATTATTCGATTAGTGATCCCAATCCAAGTTCTAAAACGCGAATCGCCGATCAGCCTCCAACACGTTTAACTAGTCAATCACGCAACACATATGATCAACGCAATCAAATCAGAATTGGAAAACATAAATTGAGACTAGGGAGAAAGACATACATCACATCGAATCTACACCGCCATGGGCGGCTTCATTGCTCCCTTGGACGAGGGGATTAGTTCCTCATGCTCATAGACAAACAATCGGACATAATCTCCATATCAAAATAAGAAAAAGAAAAAGGGAGACGCAGCTCCAAAGAGAAAAGAAATCTGGCCTAAACGCTACTCTACAGTAGAAAAAACTAGGATTCGAATCTGGATCCAAAGCTCTCCCAAAAACTCCTCCTTTCTTCTGATCTGAAACAGCCTATAAATAGGGATTCTGTTTCTCGTCCGCTCGCGGGGCGAACAGGGTTTCGCGAGGCGAATCATTAGTTTTGGCGCGCTTTCAATTTGGATTTTCGCGAGGCGATAGTGTATTCGCGGGGCGAGTCTTCAAACCTTAATCTGTCACAGCCGTGACCTTCATCACGGCTAGGCCGTGATGGTCTCTGTCTTCCAGGGTCTTTAGGATCTCGCGAGGCGAGACGACTCTAGCGAGGCGAATTTCAGTTTTGGCTCCATCCTGAGTTTGAATGATCGCGAGGCGAAATATGATTGGCCAGGCGAGACAGAATGTATGACTGTTGCTGTTTTGCTGATCTTCAGGCTCGCGAGGCGAGCATCCACTCGCGGGGCGAGTATCTTCAGAATGGCAATTTCCACTGTTTCTTGACTTTCCTTGACTCCCGGAGCTTCACTTCTAACCTAAAACAATAAAAAGACACAAAAAGTGTAATTCTATTCAAAATAGACTAAAAAATACTAAAAATGCCTAGAACGAGTCAAAACCTACTTAGGAACAAAACAAGGCCAAATTTGGGCGAAAACGAGATTGAACTCGAATAATTTGAACAATAACCCCAGTCCATCTAGTTATAAAACTAGATAAGCCAAAGTCTTATCAAAACACCCCAAACTTAAACCTTGCTTGTCCCCAAGCAAGCTAAAACTCAAAAACGACTCAAGACTTGGCAAGCTTAATGGAGTCAATCGATTTCGCACAAATTTCATGCATTCTTAACAAAACAGTTTTCCTTCAATGAATTCCCCCTTGCATCAATGTAATCCCCACATTCATTTACTTTAAACAATTGAGAACTTCATCATTCATGCAATCATTAATCTAAGTTGAGGATCAGGGTCACACACAAAAGGAAGATCACCAATTTCAAACAATTGCCTTCCTCACAAGGGTATGTAAAATTTCACTCATTCGCTCAAATTCGTCTAGGCTATCAACTTTTCCCTCAATTTCACTTATCAAGAGCACTTCCCATGAATTTGATTTTCATCTCAAAAATGGTTCCCACGAAAACATGCATGCAACATCAGAAGGTCTTATCAAGGTTGTAATGGGGCCTGACTGAGGGTAGGATAATCAAGGATACTAGGCTTAAGTCCCTAGGAACTAAGAGAACATGAGCATTAGACACATTTTCTACTCAAATTCCTTTTTCCATTTTTCTTTTTGCCTAGGGTGACTACAACCTTTTCCTTGCTATTTTTTTTTTCTGTTTTGCCCCTTTTCTTTTGGCAATTTTTTTTTCCAGATCAACCTTTATTTTTCTTTTTCTCACCCCCAATATGACACATCACCTTGTAGCCACCCCAAACTTAGTTCCTCACAACCATTCTCTTGCTATGCTTCCATGCTCTCCTAATCCTAAGATTGGGTTAACATGGTTTTTCAGATTTTGGCTTGTAATATAGGGTCATCAAGAAACAATAGGTCAATTAGGCTCAATGTGGCTAACTAGGGAACATGCATTAGGGATGGTTCTTTTTAGGCCAAGTAGTTATTCAAAGAAAATTGCCTAAATCATTTGATGCAACACATAAACATGCAAACCATGAAGAGATTCAAGCAAATTCGGGAAAGTGCAACTTAATAGTGATTCACACAATCAAAAACAAAGTTGGAGGCTCAAATCCTCACCTGGACATTTTTGCAAATTGTTTGACCGAGATACGATTCCTAGTGTGTGCACCCCCCTCACCCCAAACTTATCATAAATCAAGTAATCACAATAAAATTCTCAAAGTTCAGTTTTTAATTTTTCACATGGGGATCAATTTTCTATTTTCAGAACTTAGGGGGGAAATCATCAATGGTCAAAATAATTCATGCAATCAACCTATGCTAAATTTAATTAATATCCAACAAGCTTGCCAACACACTATTCATACACAAACTCTTGATCTTCTCAAATTATTCAAGAGTGACAAACAAAAAGAACAAAACAAAAACAAAAACAAAAACAAAACAAAAGTGAGGAGAGGAGAGGGTGTTCCCTGATCAAGTTTCCATGGTTGCCTCCTCATCCAATTGGTCTCACGGGCTCCCTTCTGTTGCATAGCATCCTGGAAGAACTCCTGCAAATTAAAACCTTAAGTGCAGATTCGCGAGGCGAGCGATCACTCGCGAGGCGAATCTGGAAAAATTGTTATTCACACTTTCCAGAATAGCGAGGCGAGTAGTATCTCGCGAGGCTAATCTGGAATTCCAACAGATGATGATGCCCAGAATCGCCAGGCGAAAGTATACCTCGCGACGCGAGACAGAAGCGTGAGCAAGCCGCTGAGGTTCAGGGCCTCTGTCTCGCGCGGCCACAGTGTATTCGCGTTGCGAATCACGTTTTTTTTTATAGTAATACAAATGAAAATGACAGAAACTAAAACCAAAGGATACCTAGCTTGGGTTGCCTCCCAAGTAGCGCTTGTTTAACGTCCCGAGCCTGACTCAAGTCGCATCCACCCGGATCCCATAGCCTATGGCACAAGGGCCAAGAGATGCTTATCATGTGAGATCCTCCACCCGGATCCCATGGTTTATGAAATGGCCCTTGCAGGAGCAATACGACTCTATCCATGATTCCACCTGCCCCGTGTGCGAAAATTCCATTGATCTCTGTAATTATGAACTCGCTTCCTCTCGGGTCAAATGGTGTTTTCTCGAGGAAGTGTGCCAGACAAGTGGGAGGGTCTAACTTACCAATGTCCACACATGCATGTAAGCCAACATAGTTATCCAATGCAGTAATTTCAGGTTGCTTGGCAAGCATGGTGGAGTCCACTACCACTTTATCTTCATTTTGAACTCTACCCCCTTGATCCGGTGCCTTGTCACTTGTCAACTCCTCTTTCTCCGGTTGCTCTTCCTCAACATGTGGTAGTTCTTCCTCAACTTCCTGAGAACTAGTTGCATCACATTGGTTCTTAGGGTTGTTCTCGGTATCACCTGGGAGAGTCTCTGGGAGACGTTCATTTATTTTCTTTGCGAGTTGGGCAATCTGCATCTCTAGATTCTGAATTGCCGACCCTGTATGAGTGGCCAGCTTATCAATGGTTGTGCTTGAATCGATTGCCAACTTCTCAACTGCCGCATTCAGCTTCTCAAGAGCCAACTCCCAAGGTTGTCTTCCACCATCCGGTTGAGGTTGTTGTTGCCAGTTCTGTTGAGGTTGTGGTTGCCAAGTTAGACCATCGCCAGCATTACTCCAAGCGAAACCCGGATGGTCTCCCCTCATATAACCCCAATACTGATTCTGACTCTGATAGTTGTCCTGGGGAATGCTGTCATAGAAATTATGGCATGAGTCCACATATTCTTGCGAGGAGTAGAACGGACAGCTCCAAGTGTCATGGTCTCCATTACAATATTCGCAACCCGGAAGCATTCCTTCGCGTACCTCGCATACAAAACAAGGCAAGACCAAGTGGAATCAAAGAAGTAGAGAGAGATATAATAGTAAATGAAATTAAAAAAAATAAGTGAAAATAAAAATAAAAATAAAAATAACTTAACCAAATAATCAAATTCCCTAAAATTAGGAAAATTGGTTGTGCCAATCCCCGGCAACGGCGCCAAAAACTTGTTGATTTCACCGGCAAGTGTACCGAGTCGTCGCAAGTAATAAAATAAACACGGTAAGTAATTACCGAGGTCGAACTCAGGGATTGGGCTACCAATTCGACTAATCCGCGGGAAATCAGATACGTTTGGTCAAGTTACGAAGGGTGGTTGAGAGAGAAGATAGGATTGAATTCAAATTAACAAATCTAATAAAATAATTAACTAAAAATCTGAAATTAAAATATCCAAGGTCTCAAATCCACCTACCCAATCATGTATAGTACCCAAGTGATGATGAATTCCTCCCTAAGTTCAATTACAATGTCAACCGGGACCCCCAAATTCTCCTATATCCACTGTCGTGCTCAATAGGACGTATTCGACGATTGGATTAATTACTTACTAGGTCTCATAATCCTAATCTCGAATTCTATTAATTCTTGTTCCCTATAAGGTTGCACTAATCTCCTAAATCCACTGTTGTGCTCATTATTCGATTAGTGATCCCAATCCAAGTTCTAAAACGCGAATCGCCGATCAGCCTCAAACACGTTTAACTAGTCAATCACGCAACACATATGATCAACGCAATCAAATCAGAATTGGAAAACATAAATTGAGACTAGGGAGAAAGACATACATCACATCGAATCTACACCGCCATGGGCGGCTTCATTGCTCCCTCGGACGAGGGGATTAGTTCCTCATGCTCATAGACAAACAATCGGACATAATCTCCATATCAAAATAAGAAAAATAAAAAGGGAGACGCGGCTCCAAAGAGAAAAGAAATCTGGCCTAAACGCTACTCTACAGTGGAAAAAACTAGGATTCGGATCTGGATCCAAAGCTCTCCCAAAAACTCCTCCTTTCTTCTGATCTGAAATAGCCTATAAATAGGGATTCTGTTTCTCGTCCGCTCGCGGGGCGAACAGGGTTTCGCGAGGCGAATCATTAGTTTTGGCGCGCTTTCAATTTGGATTTTCGTGAGGTGAGAGTGTATTCGCGGGGCGAGTCTTCAAACCTTAATCTGTCACAGCCGTGACCTTCATCACGGCTAGGCCGTGATGGTCTCTGTCTTCCAGGGTCTTTAGGATCTCGCGAGGCGAGACGACTCTAGCGAGGCGAATTTCAGTTTTGGCTCCATCCTGAGTTTGAATGATCGCGAGGCGAAATGTGATTGGCCAGGCGAGACAGAATGTATGACTGTTGCTGTTTTGCTGATCTTCAGACTCGCGAGGCGAGCATCCACTCGCGGGGCGAGTATCTTCAGAATGGCAATTTCCACTGTTTCTTGACTTTCCTTGACTCCCGGAGCTTCACTTCTAACCTGAAACAATAAAAAGACACAAAAAGTGTAATTCTATTCAAAATAGACTAAAAACTACTAAAAATGCCTAGAACGAGTCAAAACCTACTTAGGAACAAAACAAGGCCAAATTTGGGCGAAAACGAGATTGAACTCGAATAATTTGCACAAAAACCCCAGTCCATCTAGTTATAAAACTAGATAAGCCAAAGTCTTATCAATTATTTTTTTTAGAAGAAGAACATCTATTAGCCCTTCTCATAAAGACCGGCTACAACTCCATCCACGTTTTTGAAAGATTGACACTTGTACCTTTTGCAAGGACACCTCAAATGATCACCGCCCAGCCGTATAAATCTCTCCTGGCTAACAACAAACTCTATAAACTCACCCACTCCAACTCTATACTCTTCCCTAAGACGTTTATTCCGATCCAACCTACGATACATCCATTTCCGATTCTCCGGAATATCCATTGCTGGCAATTAAATAGCCGGACCAACCCTACAATAACACTTATATATTACGGTGCATTCCAATAACTCCATCAATCTCGTTCTTATGACAATGTATGAACCTATCCCATTCGAAAAGAAACCTTTACCACACTCGGCTAATAATAATTATTCCCTTATTCAAATACCTTATACTTAACAAAATTTCGGCAGCATTTCCCATCGGTCTCCAAGTACACAACTCGAGCACGGTAAGAATCACTGCGATCAAGTATGCACCAGGAGAACAAAAGGAAATGCATCAGACCGAGATTTCAACAAGTATATAAGGCATTTGAACATGGAAATGACTATTGTACGAGTGTGAAAAAGGTTTTTTCCCAAACTGTTCCACTTGGACAATTCAAGATTCAATACAATGAGCATGCGTACCCTGAGAAGGTACGCATGCTCATTAATATTTAATCTCAAATAGGAAACTAAGACTTTCATAACTTAATAATTAACTCTAGCAAAAAATAAAACCATTGACTTATAAGGATTGCAGCATACTTCAACAAATATATATTGAAGCATAATTCAATACAAACTTAGATAAAATATAGTAGCAAACATCCTATTGAGCTCCGCTTTCCACTAACAAGTAACACATATTTGTCAAACATATGCATAACTTCTAAATTAGCAACACAAAACAAGCATCCTACCTTTTTGACAGGATCACATCCTATTGAGCTCTGCTCTCCACTAACAAACAACACATAATTGCAAATACATGCATAAATATTAAATTATCAGCACATATCAGCATCTTGCCTTTCAGGCAGGATACCTTCCTATTGAGCTCAGCTCTCCACTAACAAACAACAAGATATATAATTCACATAACACATTACAAGCACCATACAATCAGAACCTTTTAGACAAAGCAAAACCTTAAAAGAGAGTATTGAGAGAACTTACCTATGCGACAAAATGCAAAAACAAGTAAGGATAAGGGGAGGAGCCGCAGACAAGAAGATCAGGAATTGATAAATATAATAAGACAATATGAAACAAATTAATATCCTTAGAGCCAACTTAATTGTATTCAAGTTAGTAATATAAAAGTACAACAAATTGCCGTTACGACCAATTGATTACCTGTGGAGATGGAGAGGGGACGAAGGGACTCGGTTTCAACTCACGAGAAATAGAGCAATGACCTATAATGCATAAATAAAATTAATCCTGTCAAATACTAACATTTAAGAAACTAACATTTAAGAGTTTGTTGAAAGCCATTAGGCCTTTTACTTTTGTCCTCTCTTTCTGTGTTTTTTAAATCATTGCTATATTGGGTCTTGAACTCTTTGAATTTCTTAAGGATATACACATGAATAACAGATTTGAACAGAGAGAGAGAGTTGTACAGAAAGCAATGCAAAATAGTTGATTAAATGAACCTTTAGCAAACTTAATGCAAGTGAATCTATTTCTGTATTCATGACATGAATAGAACAGAAATGAATTAGATAACCATGTAAAAAATAATCTATCATCAATGACTTAATGCACCACTTATAATATTTAAGTCTTGAAGTATATACCACTTGGGTGTGGAGCATAAGGCTTGGTGAAACAACCGTACTTCCTAGCAAGTTGGTTTGTTTATACAATACAATATATATCAAACAAGTTCAATGTAGAGTTTACCATTCAAGTCCATACCGTTTGATAATCGGGGCTTGATTATAACTATTTAATACAAAAAATAGTGACTTGATAACCTACCAACAACTAACATGTCAAATACTAACATTTCAACAAACTGACAATTATTTGGTCGTTGGTGGGTGTTTGCTTGTTCCTTGAATGCTTGTTATTGTAGTTATAGCTCACAAGCATCTAAGTCAATACTTATATTTATAATAATCTATTCTAATATCTAATTTCTTATCAATTTGTCCTTGACTTGGTCTTCAAACTCATATTAACATAGTGCCTGTAATTTACTAATTACATTATTGGCTTCGTATTTGCTTATTTTATGCAGGGATGGCCATGAAACTTATAGTAGTCCTACTTCCGAGCATTACAGTCTTAGAGATAGTGAATCAAGAGGATGCTAACTTATATTATATATCCAATAAGTTATTTAAATCAATATACCCCTACTGCCAAAATTTCTTTACTCTGGATTTCACTAGAACAACATCAATGATTAATTTGACAGCATAAATACCCATACTAACAGAACTTCACTAAACCCTAACCTGAGACATAACTGATCAGAGGAGACTGTGGGGGTGGTGGTCGCGTGAACAGAACCCCTTAAAATGGTGGTGGTGGTTGGAGGAGGAAGAGACAACACCTGAGAGAGACATAGAGAGAAACTGAGACAAAGAGAAACGAGCAAGAGAGAGAGAGAGAGAGATACACAGAGAGAGAGGAGAGGAGACCTTACCAAAGGAGGAGGTCACGGCGCTACAGTGGTGGTGGTGGCGGCGGTGGTGGCACGGTGCTGCTGGGAGGAGGAAGAGAGAGTGAGAGAGAGAAGGAGAAACACAAAATGAGAAGGATAAGAGGAGAACCTTACCAAGTGGTGACCGGAGGAGGACGAGACGATGAGAGGTGGCGATGCACGACCGGAACAGGGAGGGGGGGGGGGGGGGGGGGGGCTTCGTGAGAGAGAAGAGAAGAAAAGAGAGAAATGGGGGAAGAGATGAAGGAAATCGCGATTTAGGGATTTTATTTTTAGCGACCACATTATTCTGTCGCTAAATCGATCGCTAAATGGGTTAATTTGAAATTTGAATTCATAAATTTAGCGACCGATTTTAAATCGGTCGCTAACACGCTCTATTTTAATTTTTTTACGTGTCGTTTAGGGATCGAATTAATATCGGTTGCAAATATAAATAAATTTTAACCGTTGCATTTAACTAGGCCGCCAGTTCGGTCGCTAAAAAGTCAGCAAGTTTTGACTTTTACTTTCTTTTATTTAGCTACCGAAATAGTGACCGATAACTCTGCTACGCTCTATTTCGGTCGCAGTATCAACTATAACCAGTGTTTCATGTAGATCCTACAATTGATCGCCATTTCGGTCGCAAACAGTAACCAACAAATTCGGTCTCTGATACCATTGTAACATCCTTGGCTACTTTATGAATTGGCGATTGTCCCCGCAGACCAACACGGGTCTTTTCAGCATGCTTTGTCCTCACTCATACGCTTCCTGGGAAAACTTCCCAGGAGGTCACCCATCCCAAAATTGCTTCAAGTCAAGCATGCTTAACTATGGAGTTCTGATGGGATCCGGTGCATTAGTGCCCAAATTATTCGGTCGCTAAATAGCTTTTTTTTTTGTAGCATGAAACCTGAAAATTGAAGGGCTAAATACCAAAAAACCTTAAAATTGCATGGAAACCTTACGCATCATTTGTCATAAAAAAGGTAAAAGAGGCCAACCATCTTGCTTTCCAGGAAAGTACATAATATTTTTACAATTTAATTCATCTAATCTCCTGTGAGTATTTGTGAATGGGAGACTAGCAATCATTTAAATTTTTTCATCTAATATATCCAGTAGACATATAAAATAACATCAGATCGTACCAATTCCATTGGTTGATCAAATCAAAGTCACTATATGTAACAAAGTATGGAATACTCACTTAAAACCTTAAAAACTTACAAGAAATTGAAAGGCATATACTTTTCAACTCAAACAGATGGTCTAAAAACATCAGGAATAAGACCGCACCAATCAACACCTTTTGGAACTAAAGAAACCAACATATTGCATTATAATAAATGCAACGGTCTTTAAATACCCACACCAAAATGATAATGAATTCAACAATGATCTACTATGACCAACTAAGTTAACACTAACCATAACTAATAAAGATCAAATGGCCAAAAGCAAGGGATTACAATTGACACAGCAAAAGATATATCGCCAGTCTCTTTATGTTTGAGCAAACTACACAGCATATCAAATATCCTATTAAACAAGAAAATTAGGTTATTACAGGCGATACTACATTCATAGTACTGAATCATCCAAATCATGCCCACTTTAGAATCTAGAAGCCATCCCATGGTTCTGCATTGATGGCCAAACAAAATATCCTCTTCAACAAGATGAACTCTGTTACAAAACATTTTAAATAAACTACTTATAAAAAAAAACTAACCACAATTAAAAAGTAAATATCAAAGGTTACCTCATACTCTGAATCATCGCCAACATCAACATCCTCTCCGTCATCATAATCATCCTCATCATCTGATTCACGAGAACTATGATTGCCAACTGGTTGGGCACCTTGAGAATCTACCTCCTTATGTTGTGACCTTCTTTGTAACACCCCGTTTTTACTGTTTTTGCGGTTTTTACCGTTTTGTTGTTTTTAATGTTTCTCAATTATCAGTAGAATTTTAATTGTTTATAATTTTTATATTGGATATAGAAAATGATTTTTAATAAAATAAAATCATAGTTATACTCTACCTTATGGTAAAAATTTGGGTTTAAAATTCAGACGAAACTTGATCTGCGTTTTAACTGACAGTAAGATTTTACTAATCAGCAAACCTAATTTTGACCCGAGAAAAAAACAGTTTAGATTTTTATTTTATTTCCAACCATAGTGGTTATTTTGAAAATTTTCAAAATAAATAAGTTCTTATACGTTAGTCAGGCGAATACTCGACGATCGGGGATCGACGGAATCGAGGACGGAGGTGCAGAGACAAAACCCGACACCGGACGGATGAGAACAATGAGTCATTTGTGATGACTCAAGGGGGTGAGTCATAGGGGTTAGTCATCATGCATTTAATGCATGTAATGATGACTTAAGTGTGAAATGTCTAAAATACCCTTAATCCTTCATTTTAACTACAAGTTTGCCATGACACCAAATTACTCCTTGGACCCTTTTCTCCCTAGGAAGCTCACATCCACCTTCATAAGACCACACTTGGTCATTCATTTCCTTCATTGTTCATGTTGTTCTTCATGAACTTGAAAGAAAACACAAAGTTCTGCATTTTCAATTTTCAAAGGAAGTATAAGTTGTTGTTGGTTTCTTGAAATTCCAAAGGTAGATTCTTGTGATTCATGATCATACCTTCCTTTCCTTTCACAACTTTTCTTCATATCTCATGTTTTTACAAATTTCAAATTCCTAGATCTAGAACTTCAAAAATCTCTAGAAAATCATAGAAAAATCCTTTTAATGTGATTCGAATTTCTATGATCTTCATATGACTTCTATTTTTATTATCAAAAAGCTTGAAAAAATTGGATATTTCGAGCTATTTTTTTTTAGAGTTGGCCGAACCATGCTCAAAATGGGTTTGGTAGTTTTTCTTCATTTTTAACTTGTTGTTTTGTTGATGATTCATGGCTAGGTTTTGGTGTTTCAAACCTTGAGTTCTAGGTGAACATCATCCTCTTGTTTCAAGTGATCAACAAAGGTATGGGGGAGATTACCATCATCCTACCTTAGGGTAGACATGTTGATGGTTTATTTAGTGTTATTTAGTGTAAATGCTCTTATAAATTATAAGTATATAATTTGTGTAATTTATTGATTTATATGTGTGTGATCCTCTTGGAGGGATTGATTGATGCTCGTGTTTGTGGTAGAATTACTATTGATGTTGAATATGATTATATGATGCATGACTACATGAGAAAATTATATAAATCACTTTTTTAGGCCATTCGGCCTTGGATGTTTAAAAGGGTTCCATGATGTGTTAAATTGTTTGAATAATTTTTATGAGAAGTAAATGAATATATAAGAATATAGAAATTGGTTTGGATTGATTTGGATGTGTATATTGAAAGTTATGGATTTATGAGTCCTTAGGGACTAAATTGCAATTTCTGAGAATTTCAGTGGGTGCACTGAAATTCATGTTCTTGAATGTTAATATTGTAGTCCTTGATGAGAAAAAAACCATAGAAATTGGTTTGGTGTTAATTGGATTAATACATAAAAAGTTATAAGCTTTTTGGTGAAAAAGGACCTTTTTGCAATTATTGAAAAATATTTGGGGCAGAAAAGTGATTTCTGGAAACTTTGAGGGCAACTGAAAAAAATTTCTAAAGAAGTTGGTTTGGTTTGATTTGGAGTTATAAATAAAAAGTTATAAGGTTTTAAGTGAAAAAGGACTATTTTGTAATTAATGAAAGTTTAGGGACTAAATGCAATTTTTGAAAATAAATGTAATTGGACAGTTAGAAACTGTTTTTCATGCGTATAAAACTGTTCTAAAACTCCAAAATGAGTTTTGGACCATTAGAGTGTAAATTCGTTGAAAAATGATTTACGCGATTTACAAAATTAACGACGTTCGGTCAAATTTTAGGAATTTTGTATAAATGATGTAAAATCAGTGTTTCAACTTTTTCACATGAGTAATATAACTTAGGAGAATAAGACATTTGAGGTGAAGAACCATATCTTTAAAAGTTTGGCTTTTTAAAGCTAAATTAAGTAAAAGGCGGCAAAACCGTTGTTTAACGTTTTAACGATTTTTGAGGAAATGTTTCGGAGAAATTGATATCTAAGTATCTTTGAGGGATATTACTCTTGAAAATGGATTTGATTTTATCTAAAGGTTTTGGTTTTAAGCCAAAGGGATTTTTGTCTCCCAAGACGAGATTTTACTGTAAAATGTGAAAACCTAAGTCAAGAATGACTTAGTGAAAATACGAACGTAATAATTTATGACGTGGGGTGGAACACGACCTTATGTCATAAAGTATGGATAATTTATTATCCATATTCCATAAAATTTAATGGACTCATAATGAATTGTTTTATCGAAAGCCAAAGAAAAAGGCTCAACTAGAAAAGTACAGAGGAATAAATAACTAGACCTACGTTCCAATCTCATAATATGCTTGGATTTGTAAACAAATATATTAAGAAAACTTTGCACAAAGATGAAAAGTTACTTGAAAACTTTAGCTTGATGATTAGGTACCTGGTGATTCGGACTTAAGGACATCTAGCATCTGTTATAGTACGTTGAAAGGATTCTGATGGAATCAAACTATGTCATCTGATGGATGGATGAGAAGAACGCATTTCAGGCAAAGTTTGCCTAAGAACATAGTGAAACTAAGTTCTGTAAGGCCGTTGTCCCTAGGAGATCGATCTAACACTTTAATGTGGGTGCGAATTTCGTAGTGACGATATATGGATGTCAGTGGGGTGTCGGGGTATGAAATACTCATATAGGCACAGTTGGTTGCTCTTCTGTGGCATGGGGATCTTGCAATACACCGACATACTCTACTAGACACTGTATTTTCTGGTAGTGTAGGATGTTCCCGAAAAATTCAATGTGCACGTTGATGACTCTGGACGCATTCTATTGCCCAAGGCTGGCGTAGTCCGGAACAATCCTCCGAACCACTCTCTCCGACTATTTGTTAAAACCATGGTATAGGGGATCAGAGATCATTCCTTGAGTCTTAGATGTCTCTTATCTAGGAAAAGCGGTGCCTTGTGATTATATTGTTGTGAAACATTATTATTTCTATTGTGATGGATGATATAACTATTTATTGATATTTGTGCGTACTTGTGTGACGTACCACTACACGTCTGCGTTAAGTGTAAGATGAACGAAAATCTTACCTCATTTCTGTATTTTCTGGTTTGTTGTTTTCTATCTTGCATTGGACAAAGATGACGACAACACTGTTTCTCCATCACATCCTGCTGTAGTTTGAGCGTACTTGGAGACATGGACACCGTCTTGAGGGTTTTAGTATAATGGATTTTCTCAGTATTTTGTGTCTGGCCAGTCTCGTGTCTATGTTATATTTTGTGGAGCTATGTCTCTAAAGATATTATTATTATAAACATATTTCAGTCTGTTGTTATTTACTGGCGTTGGTATTTTCGCCTTCTTTCTGAATATGTATGACTGATGATACCTGGAACTTGGTTTGTATAATATTGGTGCATAAGTTGATGTTATGTGTTAAAGACTATATATGGTATTATTGCGAAAGAAAAAAGAAAAAAAAAACCCGTATTTTTGGCAAAATAATTATTTTCCGCTTTACTCGGTCTTATAAAAATAGAAATGACACAGACAATGTAGCGCCCGAGAAGGGTGTTACATTATTCCCTACAGTTAGTGCGGCGTCTGGGTCTCTTAGACAAATGTTCTCGGTGTAAACCAGAAGGACCACAGCCTTTGGTCCTAACTTTGACCGGATCTCGAACCTCTGCATCAACATTAACTCTATGGTCAGGACCATGAGTCTGATTGGCTCTAGCCCTTTCCAAAAGTTTTGCAATTTCAGCGTTGACCAACTCTCTTACTCGGTTGAAATCATCAATGGATCGGCAAGCATCACTACACAAACGCTTGCAGGCATATTGAAGTGTTGTAAATCGTGTGCACCGGTTGCTGTAATTGGATGTGTTGCCTAAGCTATCAACAAGCTCAAAACCCTCCTTTGCATTTTTTTCCACCTACTACAAATCAGATTTGGTGGTAACTCATGAATGCCCACGTGCACAACGGTTTTCAGGATGTGTGTGCAAGGAATGCCAAATGATTCCATACCCCTGCAAGGACAACGCCATTCCATTTCATTGGGGTAAAAACAGACATGCCACTCAGCCCTTACATTTCTCACAGTATATTTCTTTACAGTAAAAAATATACAGTTTGCTGTTTTCCTTGATCCAAACACATTCAAGCATACAAGTTGATTTAGCCGAGTACGAAATAGCTTAAATATGGCAAAAGTGTAGATCTTGGCAGCACTAAGCTCCAAAGTTTGCAAGCATGTTTACAACACAGGGTCTCCATAGCAAGACTTGAAGTCTGCCGCTACCTCATTATTGCGCATGTAGTTCAAACACCGCTGAAAGTGTTGCAAAAATTCATACAGACTATCCCTGGAACCAACATACCTACCAATTTGGGTGTGCAAACCCACAACGGGATGTCGTCCGAATGCCAGCAAAAAAATGTCCCCTCATGTAAGCAGTTGCCCACACATTCTTCTTCGAATATACATCATTCACCCATTGTACATCCTCTACACTAGTTTTAGATACTAGTTCTTGCCACTTTTCTTCAAAGCGTTCAACTTCACAATCGCCAAACATACATCTTCCAAAACCTTTTGTGAACGTAGGTTTCCCAACATTGGCAGCAGCATTGCGTAACAAGTGCCATCCGCAAAGTCTATGATGGGCTTCAGGAAAAACGGAGGCGATGGCATTCTTCATAGCTCGGTCGCCATCTGTTATTACTGCTTTGGGTGCTTTGCCATTCATTGCTGCCAAAAACTGTTCTAGCATCCATGTGTACGTTTGTTCGGTTTCATCCGACACAACAAAGACATGCAAATACAATCGTCGCTTGTGGTGGTTGATCCGGAAAAAACAACAACTGGACACTTGTACTGCTGCGGCCATAAGTTGCATCGAATGCTAGAATATCACCAAAAACACAGTAATCAATGCAACAATCACCATCGCACTGAAATAGGTTGCGCAACCTACCCTCATTATCGCCTCTTGTGTCTCCGAAAAAACCTTCGTATCAAGACTTGCCATACCTCGGAGTAAGGCGAGGCGCAGCTTTAGCATCACCATTCTCGGGCTTTACGTTTCTTACTTTGAACATTATACAATTTCTTCTTGTTGAACCCAACATTTGCATAGCCTCCATCATTTGGGCAAAAGAGGCATATATTTTTGGTGTAGTAATGCCCACCCTTCGCATGCTATTCATCTCTTGCAACATCCGCATCAGTCATCTTATGATGTGATCGCGAATGACCAAAGATACTTATCTGCCAACAATTCGTGGTTGTGCAAATCATTGAAAAAGAAAACATTCCACCTACCAGTTTGTGAATCAATGTGAACCCGAAATTCTGCCTTGGACCCATACCTATTAATACATCGAGGCTCCCTCTGCCTATTGGGATTCTCCAGGTGTTTACTATCTCTAACACCCTGCCTCGAATAAACAAAGCTATTCTAAAGGATGTCACCAAGTGTTGTATCGCCCTTGCTATGTAGTACCTTGAACTTCCTGACACTAAATCCCCTTGATTTTCCATACTCATTAAAGAAATCATATGCAATCTCTGTGTCTTTAAAGTGAAACCTTCTTACTTCATCTACAGTTAACTCTTCAAACATTATATGCCGAAAGTCCTCTCTGTAATCAACTTGGTAAGACGGCTCCGCAGCGGGAATTCCGGATTCTTCATTGTGATCTTCTTCACTACCAGATGAACCTTGCATAAAACCAAACTCACAGGGTCTTACCACCACAAAATTCAACTGTTATTACTGCCAACAAATTTCTTTTCCATCAAACCTTATATTTGGTAAAATGAAATACCTCAGAAACACCTTCTTTGTTGTTGAATGGTTGAGAACACTCACCCATTTCCACTACAAAAAAAGGTCATTTAGCGACCGAAAATAGTGACCGAATTTTTTGGTTGCTATTTGCGATCGAAATAGCGGCCGATTGTAGGATCTACATGAAACACTGGTTAGAGTTGAGTCTGCGACCGAAATAGCGACCGAAATAGAGCGTAGCAGAGATATCGGTTGCTATGTCGGTCGCTAAACAAAGGAAAGTAAAAGTCAGAAATTTATGAATTTTTAGCTACCGAAATGGCGATCGAATTAAATGCAACGGTCAAACTTTATTTATATTAGCGACCGATTTCGAAATCCGTCGCTAAATTTATGAATTCATAATCTAAAGTTTATTTATATTTGCGACCGATATTAATTCGGTCGCTAAACGGCGCGTATAAAAAATAAAATAGCGCATGTTAGCGACCAAAATTTAAATTGGTCGCTAAAATTATAAATTCAAATTCAAACTAACCATATTAGCGACCGATTTAGCGACTAATTTATTTCGATCGCTAAAACTGAAATCCCTAAATCGCGAAATCTCCCATTTCCTTCCTCACTTCTTCATTTTTCCTCTCTCAGCTCTCCTCTCCTCCCTACCTCCACCACCACGCCGATCTGTCGTCCGTCTCCACAACCGCCACCACCGCACCAAGACGGTCACCACCAGTATCACAAAGACGTAAGTCTTCTTACGTCTCATCTCTTCCTTTCTTGCTTCTTCCTTTTCCTCCCTCTCATCTTTGGTCTTTCCCTCCTCGCGAAACAAGCTGCCACCACCGTAGAGCTCCTGCCACCACAGGGACAACCGCAAGGACCACCGCAAAGGTATCCCCTCCTTCCTTCTATGTATCCCCTGCGCCCTTCATTCTGTTGAGGCTTGTTGAGTTTTGCTAGGCTTGGTCATTGTATTCTGTTAGTTGGTTAAATATGTTAGTTAGTTGTTTTTCTGTTTTTTGTTAGTCTAGCATCTCTTAGTTGGTTGTGTTAGTTTCCTTTTGTTTTGTACTTTCTATATAAAGAGCTTTGGTCTCTCAATTCAATAACAAGAAAGTTCACTCATTCCATTAAAGAAGTTGATCCAAGCTTAACACATTCTTCGTTTTATTGTTATTTCACAGTCTCTGAAATTCTTTTTGCGACAATGATGGTTACTGTTTTGGTTGCTTTGTGAGTGTGTCCAAAAATTCTGGTCTGGTGGTATGTCTAAGAGGGTCCAAAATTTTTTGAGGGTTCATCTTTTCTCTCCGAATTTCGAAGCAAGAGAGGAAGGAACTTTGAAATTTTCCTTTTTTTTGTGTTCTTTGTTGGTGGTCATTATATTCAAAGGATGGAGTACTCTAAATTTGGCATGTAGTATCAACATAAAGTGGAAATTGTTGTCACTCTTTTTGTGTTGCTATTGGTGGTCATTATTTTTCATGTTTGTGTTTGCAGAAATCATAAAGGAAATGAATCAACAATATGAGGACATAAATTTTCTTCTCTTCCTTTATAAGTGCTGTGTGAGTTTGAGAGTTAAAAGTGAGAGAGAACAATTATGCTGGGTGTGTTTTATGTGTTTGTATAAACACCAGAGTAGAGTCCAGGTCTGGATGATTTCATGAATCATGACACTTGCTTTGCCCGTCCAAAAAGCATTTCAAACATTCTTTTTTTTAGTTTAGTTTATTATAGTTACGTTTTTGTCACTGATTAAAGCTTAAATTTTGTGTTTTGAATTTTGTTTTGAGTTCTCAGACATGCAAATATGATAAACCACAAACAAATGGAATTTGTAATTTAAGATTTAAACCCTTACCTCATCTTCCAAGACTTAGGTTTTGGGAGAGAAAAGGTTCCTTAGTACTTTTCTCCCTTTTTTTCCTCTTCTTCTGAAATAAAGGAGATGGGGAGGAGAGTATAAGGAAGAAGGGAAGTTGCAAGTTGTTCTATATTTGTAACGGTATATTGTTGATTCTATTTTATAATAATTTATGTGTTTC
The DNA here is from genome assembly GCA_030762895.1 of Sophora flavescens. NCBI lineage: Eukaryota > Viridiplantae > Streptophyta > Magnoliopsida > Fabales > Fabaceae > Sophora > Sophora flavescens. The sequence continues at coordinate 2,253,480 of JAUPTC010000016.1, forward strand.
TAGTCTTATAAATAGTTGTATTGGATTCCATATATATAGAATAGTGATTTGATTTGAAATGACTAATTTCATTTATGCACGATAGGTCCTTGTTGTCATATTTTTCTACTCTCTGTTGGCTCCGGCTCCTCCCCTTATCCTTGCTCGGTTGTGTTTTCACTCTCAGGTAAGTTCTCTGAACACTCAATGTAATGTATTATGTGAATTATCGTGTTGTTTGGTAGTGGAGAGCTGAGCTCAATTGGATGTGATCTTGTCTGATTGTATGCTGATAATTTAATGTTTATACATGTGTTTGTCAATATGTGTTGTTTGTTAGTGGAGAGCGGAGCTCAATAGGATGTGATCTTGTCTGATTGTACGCTGATAATTTAATGTTTATGCATGTGTTTGTCAATATGTGTTGTTTGTTAGTGGAGAGTGGAGCTCAATAGGATGTGATCCTGTCCGAAAGGCGGGATGCTGGTTGTGTGCTGATAATTTAGAAATTATGCATGTGTTTGACAATTAACTGCTACTTGTTAGTAGAGAGCGGAGCTCAATAGGATGTTTGCTACAATATTTAATCTAAGTTTGTATTGATTTACGCTGCAATTTATATAAGCTCAACAATGTTGCAATATTTATAAGTTAATGGTTTTATTTTCTGTTAGAGGTAATAATTAATTTACGAAAGCCTTAGTTTCCTATTTGAGATTCAATATTAATGAGCATGCGTAACTTATCAAGGTATGCATGCTCATTGTATTGAATCTTGAATTGTCCAAATGGGACAGTTTGGGAAAAAAACCTTTTTCACACTCGTACAATAGTCATTTCAATGTTCAAATGCCTTATATACTTGTTGAAATCTCGGTCTGATGCATTTCCTTTTGTTCTCCTGGTGCATACTTGATCGCGGTGATTCTGACCGTGCTCGAGTCGTGTAACTTGGAGACCGATGGGAAATGCTGCCAAAATTTTGTCAAGTATAAGGTATTTGAATATGAGAATCACTATTAGTAGCCGAGTGTGGCAAAGGTTTCTTCTCGAATGGGATAGGTTCATACCTTGTCATAAGAACGAGATTGATGGAGTTATTGGAGTGCACCGTAATATATAAGTGTTATTGTAGGATTGGTCAGGCTATTTAATTGTCAGCAATGGATATTCCGGAGAATCGGAAATGGATGTATCGTAGGTTGGATCGGAATAAACGTCTTAGGGAAGAGTATAGAGTTGGAGTGGGTGAGTTTATGGAGTTTGTTGTTAGCCAGGAGAGATTTATACGACTGGGCGGTGATCAATTGAGGTGTCCTTGCAAAAGATGCAAGTGTCAATCTTTCAAAAGCGTGGATGGAGTTGTAGCCGATATTTATGAGAAGGGCTTCATGCTGGACCATCGGTTAGTGTTGTACTAGAAGAAGATGGGGGAGAAGATGGTGGAATGGGTTCCCAATACATAGAGGAGAATCCGAATCCCAAGCTCAAAGATTCTATGATATCCTCGAGTCTTTGCCACGATCTCCATTGTGGGAAGGATGTTGGGAGTACACTAATTGTCGATGTGCATGGAATGGTTGAGTATCAAATCGACTACAATATGCAAGAAGGTCGTTTTTAATCGCCTCACCAGGTCAGTGTCCAAGGCGTTGCCAGAAGACAATCGGATGCCTACTAGTTTTTATCATGCTAAGAAGTCTATGGAAAATTTGGGTCTGGGGTGTTTGAAAATTGATTGTTGCCCGAATGGATGTATGTTGTACTATAAGGATGATTCAAATGAAAGCATAACATGTTGTCGATTTTGTGGTGCGGATCGGTATAAGACAACCACTAGGATGGGCATTGAGAAGAAGAGGTCGCTAAAAAGATGTGGTACTTTCCGCTCGTGCCAAGACTTACAAGATTGTACTCTTCGATGGCCAAATCCATTGTTGACAAATTTGGCATGGGGCCTAACAGATGGGTTACATCATGGAATACTTATTTTGTAAATGTATATAAATTTAACACAAAAACATGGAATGAAGGAATGCATACGTGTAACTATGGTGTTTGTGTGCGAGCCACCGATGGCAATGTAGAGGATGATTTCTATGGGGTTCTAAACGACATCCTTGAACTCGATTATACCGGTTTCCCGTGATGAAGTTAGTTATCTTCAAGTGTGATTGGTTTGATCCTACTCTTGACGCGTCGGGACAAAAATAGATAAAAATTATGGTATTGTTCAAGTTAGGGTTGTCTCAAAGGTATAATAAGGCGCTTACGACCCATTCATTTTTTCACAACAGTCGAGCGGTGTTTATTACTCGCCATATCCCGAAGGACATCATGGCTGGTTGGGTGTTATTAAGATAAAGGCTCGCAAAGATAATTACTGATAATGTAATCAACCAGCACGAAAAAGATGCTCCGTACCAAGATGATGAGTTTTCAATACCCCACGTACCGTTGCAAATTACCCCGGACATTATTGTTAATTCTCTGGCGGACATTTCCGGAAATGGGGAAGAAGTTGAAAGAGAGTTAATGGATCAATCCGAGTTGGACGCATCTAGCGAAGGTACATTCCGATCAAGTGATACTGATGAGAGTGAGGGTGAATTTAGTGATGAAGATTCTACTTAGGTAATTTATTTATGTCATAATTCATTGTGTAAATGCCATTCTACTTATTAGGTAATTTATTTTTGTATTATTTACACTGTTGTGTAATCATCTTTTCATTTTTTTTCACAGATGGCAGATTCCTCTAGAGGTAGGGGTCGTCGTGGAGGTCGTTGTGGAGGTCGTGCTGCGAGAGTCCCTTCCCCGTCCGACCCACAGCCTTCAGATCGAGACCACCCTACCAGCACCTCTGTGGACGGGACACCTCAAGGTGATGGAGTTGCACCCCCCACCCAGCCTCATGTGGTCGGGACACAGTGCCGCACCTCATCATCCACACCTACGACGATAGGACCATCATCATCATCGGGACAGAGAGTCGTGGTCCATCCGACAGGAGGATTCTTCTTATCCCTGGGGGGATAACGAGTATGCTAATTTAATTTTTTTAATATATATAAAGTATCGTTAATTTCTATTTACTTGTTTTTTAAATTTATTTAGAACATTTATTAATGCTCTAATTTTCTTTGCGACTTTACGCATGAAGGGCCGCCCTTCCGATTCGATATCGAAGATCCTGCGACGCAAGTTTGATGGTCCATGGCCTACATGGAAGGCCATCCCACCGGGCCATAGGGATCGATTGTTTCTAGAGTTGAAGGTAACAATTTATTAAGTTATTTAAATTAAATTTACATTATATATATGTACACACGAATTTCCTAACAACTGTAAGTTGCAAAAAGAGTATAGGTGAGACTTAGCTTTAGAGGCTCTCGTCAGGGACATATTTGAGCATAAAGGCTCACTTTGGTCATGAAGAATCGGCGAACAAGCCGAGGAAGGGTCGAAATAAGGGGAGGTGGGTGGATCCCGAGATCGGGAGGCAAATGGACCAAGATCTTGGGCTCTCGAGAAGTTCCAGGAGATCCAGGCCACAACTTCGGCGTAATCGAGCTTCGATGGTGGCGCATATGCTTGGACCGGTGGGTCTAAATCAGCCACCGCCCACTACGACGAGTATGGGTAATACATTAAACTTTTGACTTAATATACTATTTAATTAATTAGTTTTCATTTTTAATTATTCTTATGAATTTAATATTATATTTTTGTGTGTAGAAAGCACAAAACAAATGGGCCCCGATCAGCTATGGAGTTGGTGGAGAGGACGAAGAAGTTGAAGTCGGGGACATGGGTCAACGACAAGGCCCGTAACTATCTTTGTAAGCAAAAAAATAATTTAGTGTTTACTTGTAATTTATTATAAATGATTTGTTAATATTAGATATAATTTTAACTAAATCTCTTCAACTATACTTTGTAGGTGGGCTTCAACGAGAAGAAGGACGATGCCATATCACGTGTCTCACAGTCATAAGATGAGGCTTTGACTGGTGATGGGCCCTGCTCTCCTGTCTCCGTCGACGATAATGCCATTTATTTGGAGGTCGTCGGGGGCAGGAACAAGAAGGGGCACATGTATGGCCTCGGACACCTGGGAGGCGAGTTTATCGCTTCATCGTCCGGCTCGCCTACTCCTTCCTACGCCGATACCGTCCCTCGGGAGCGGTTCCCACCAAATGCGAGGACACCATCACGCACTGAACGCGGAGCTTCGGGAGAAGAGCGAGAGAGAGCAGCAGATGGCGAACCAGTTGCACATTTGACTCAAGCACACCAAAGAATGATGCGGCGAGCATCGAGCGGGGGCGGCACTACTACCGGTGTTGGAGCAGATGAGGATCCGGACTCCGGTTGCTCGGGATGATGCTCGGCGGTTGTGCGCTGCTGCCGCTCCTCCATTTCCGCCGCCGACCATCGATGTCACTCTGCAGAGGACGATCGGCTAGCGAGACGTCGGTGGTACGGGACGCTAAGGATGATTGGATTCCTCCATCTCCCCCTCATCATGACTCGATTTTTTTCCCATATTTTTGACTTTAAATGATTCTTGTACGTGACATTTTGGATTATTCTTTTTATATATATTTATTATTTTTTATGATTGTATATTTCATAAGTTATTTGGTGTGTTTTATTAGTAATTTTTCTAACGTTTAAAGAAAATCGAAAAAAAATTATTTTAAAAATTAAAATTAAAAAAATAATAATAATAACCAGGTTAGCGAATCAATTAGAAACCAATAATTGGTCCGCTAAACTTTATTTAACATTCTGAGATGAGGTATAGCGACCAGAAAATCCGTCACTAATATAGGTTAACAAGAATCAAAATTAGCGACCGAACTAGCAACCGATTATCGGTCGCTAGAAATGGTTTATCCAAAAAATGCGACCAACCTAATAGCGACCGTTTATTATTATTTAGCGACTAAAAATTCAGTCGCCAATTAGCTACCGAAATATTATTTCGGTCGCTAAAACCTTAGCGACCAGGTATTCAACCACCACCCTTAATCGGTCGCTAATTCGATCACTAAATTAAATAGCGACCGATTTACACAGTTTAGCGATCGAATATTACTCCATTAAATAGTTGTTTTTTTGTAGTGTTCAGCCATCGCTTCTTTATCAGATCCACAATTGCTCACTCTACTGCTCTGTATCATGTAACCGTAACAACTTTTTTAGAATGTATCTCTAATTTAACAAGCATCACAAATGCTACAGGCTTAATAGTCACAACTCCCTGAGAAAATCGAATAACAATAAAACTTCAGCTAACTACATAGTACATGGATAGTAACATCTAGAAAGAATAAGAGGAATATACACGCTACTAAGGTCTGTCATTAAGGTTTAAACATTCACAAAAACCAAACTCAACTCCCAGATTTGGGAATGTAGGGTTTTAGTGACCATTAGAATGAAAAGGAAGCTTCACTTGTTATACAGAACCAGCGACATTTGGGGGTAACAACCATATTTCGAATATTGGGGATTTAGGGTTCCTTCAAATGTAAAATGTTCGGGAAGGAGATGCACTTACCAACGAAAACCACACTTTCCAAAAGCCTGAGATTGAGGCAAATGACGTAGCCGGATATGCGAAGAAACAGACAGATCTCGATTACCAACCACAGAGATAAGCAGCTGTACCACCACGGCAAGCTAACTTTAGAATAACACCGCCAGCTGAATGTCATAACACGATTTGGCGAAGGACGAGCTAGAGGACGACTTTTGTCGACACGAGCTGGAGAAGAGCTAGAGGAGAAGACGAACTCGAGGAGAAGACATGAGCTAGAAGACACTGTCGTTTTCTGATAATAACTAATACGAAATTACTGTACATAATGAAATACGGGTTTGACTACACTTGCTTGGGTTGAAAATTTGACTTGCAGACATGGCAGATTGATTGGACATAAGACATGTCACATGTAGGTGGTGGACAATAGAATGAACCTCTCTTTAATTAGATGTAGGACTAATTATCTTTTGCTTGGTTACTAAGGATGCCCCTCTCCAGAAGTATAAATCTTTTTGCACCAAAATAAGTATATTCCAGATAATTTGGTTTATTTAATATTAAATTAATCATCACTTGGAACGAAAATTCAAGTAAAGAAATAATTTTAATTCGGTTGCTAACTCGAAAAAATTCTAATATTTGGAAACAAAGATAACTAGAGTTATTAATTAGTATTGCACCAAAGGATTGATCAAGGTATTTCACAGTTGAAAACACTAGAGTATGTACGTCAATACTTATTTGTGTTGATACTAAGCGAGAAAATATTTAGAAGCAAATGCATACAATAGAAGAAGGAAACCTGCCTAAGCTCCACGTCTTTGCAGGTTAGGTGACCAATATTCATTATGGGTGTGAATCGGGGGACCCTGTATGGGATCGGGGGACTTTATCGGGCGATCTTTGAAAGCACCTCTAAAATACAAATTAGTTATGAATGGTTAATAAAAGTTAAGTAACTGAAATGGAAAGTTAATAATGTGAAATACAACTTAGTTACCTCTGAGCAATGGTGGGACGGATGAGAAGCAGCGCCAGGAAGAAGAGGCATTTAAGAAACCAAAGAAGCTTCTTCATATCTGTCTCTGTGTGCGGATAAGATAAAGAAATTTATATGGAAGAAATTAAGTGAAGGAAGCACAAGGTTAAAAATATGAGTTGGGTGTGGTGGATGTATTTGCTATAGATGACTTGGGTGCAATGCAATGTTGTGCCTTATTTATATACCTTGGGCACTGTCTGGACGAAATTCATGAGTAGGTTCCTTTAGTTATATTAAATCTTCCATAGGATATATATATATATATATATATATATATCCTGCACGGTCAGCTTTGAAGTTTCAATGCAAAAATATTATCAAATGAGAAAGTTAGTTAACATGTTTGACTATGTATTGTTAGGTGAGTTATTGCCATCTATGTGCGATCGATCATGCATGGTTCTTTGGCCGCCAAAGAAAACAATTAATAAGAGAGAGGGAACTGTGGGGTTAGGTTTGAGGCTGCTACACATGATCAAGTTCAGGGATTTAAATCGCGGTTGCGGTCGCGATTTGCGCTCATGGCCGTGTTTGTGTCATTCATGGTCATTGCGATGCGTAATGCGGTCGCTGCGACGTGAAACGATTTGAAAAATTCACAAAATGAAACAAAAATCAATTTTTTTTTGTAATTCTTCATATATCTTTTACTAATGATGTTGTATAAATTTCTATTCATTTTTAAGACATTGTATTATGTTTATGAATAATTCAAACTTAATTTAGTGAAAATAAATTATAAATAAACTTTTAAGCACATATAAGTACAAAATTACAAAGAAGTAAGAAGGTCAGAAACTTAATAGTGCATAAATATATATGAATCACAAATAAAAAGATATTAGTGTAATATATAGGAATACACCCAGCTGCAATTGTGATTCTAAAATAACGTCACATTGTCACCACTTAGAGATACGTCTTCACTACAAAAAAAAGAAGAAGATAAAAGTAAATAAATTAATAAATTTAAAATAATAATAATAATAGTTAACAAATATATGAATCAAAGATAATAAAAATTGAACTTACATGATACTAAACTAGTAATTAGATTAATATATCAATATATATTTTATTTCCCTCTCAAATTTTCCCTATATTCTTCCCAAATCTCAATTAATTTCCCACCTAAAATTTTTTATTAAAAAAAAAATTCCCATCTAAACTAGCCTTCAAAAAAAAACTTTAATATAAACTAGTAATTAGCAAAACACAGATAATCTAATTAATAATTACAGTAAATTATTTAATACCACAAATCAATTATTAGCATATAATTTGAACAATAAATACTAGCTAAACATATACTAAACTAGTAATTAAATTAATATATCAATATATATTTTATTTCCCTCTCAAATTTTTCCTATATTATTCCCAAATCTCAATTAATTTCCCACCTAAAATTTTTGATTAAAAAAAAATCCCCCCCTAAAAAATTTCCCCCACCCACCCGGTCCCCCAACCCCACTCCAACCCACACACACGGCCTCACCCAACACTTTTATTTTTTCCCCAAACTAATACCTAAACCTAATTACCCATCCCTCTCTCGTCCCTCACTGTCTCTTCTTCCCCTGTCCCTCACCTCTTCTTCTTCCCCTCCTCTGTTTCTTTTTTTTTTTCCTTCATTTTTCTCCACATCGAAGTTCCACACTCACTCAAGACGACCCTCCCTCCTCCTCCGTCACTCGTCACTGCCGCATGGCTGCCAAGCACTCCACCGAGACGACCCATCACCCACGGCCATGGGCTCGCGGTTCGCGTTCGCCACTTTGCCCGCCACAAAACCCGGATCGCGACCCCCCTCACCCCTCCCCCTCTCTCGTGCTCGGCCTCCCCTCTCTCTCGAGTCTCGCCTCACGACCCACCGCCTCCACCTCACGGCCCTCCTCGATCACGGACTCACGGCCTCAAGCCCTCACCCACTCAACCCCACACCCAGAGGACGACTACAGAGAGCAAAGGAAGAAGGAGATAAAGGCAAAAGCAAAAGCCAAAATTTGATCTAAAAGAAGCAGGTTAGATCTATACATTTTGAAATCATTTTGTCTGATTCTGAGAATTTGTTTTTGGAACTGTTTTGGCTCTTGGCTCTGTTTGGAACGCCGATAGGCCGATGTCGCGCCGTTACATTGCGGCCGTTACGCCGTTACGTTGCGGCCGTAACGGGTGATTTGGGATCACACCGCAATTGCGACCTGATGCCGTTGCGGTGAGTCCCGCAATCGCAATATTGCGGCCGCATTAGCAGTTGCTGACCGCATTTTGAAACCCTGATCAAGTTGATGATAAGAGACAAAAGTAGTCTTGTGATGGAACAAAGAATCTGATTTGTTAAATCACAAAATGGTATGAGAACTTTCTTTGTGTGTCCCGGAGCTATGACCCAGGGTCAGTCGTTACCCTTGTTTACTTTAACCACTAAGCAGGTTCAAACCTATACCTTGCGAAATTACTTCTGATTTATGCGAAATATATCAATCCAAAGCTGCATCTGCTATGTTGCCTCAAGTTTCAAAGTTCCTAGATTCATCCAAGTCTCGTTGGCGCAATGGTTTGAGAAATTTGATAAGTATTCAACAATTCCAGATACTCAATTGGATGAAGTGAGAAAGGCATGGAGGACATGGAAGGGAAATTTCATAGCAAAGCCAGCATCAGAACCATAAAACATCCATTCAGTTGTGGTATGCTTTTGCCATTGGTAGCTATAGTTTCTCCAGCATTGGTTATATATTCTGCTTGGGGGTAAAATTTACCTCTTCTTGTTCTGTTTGAAATGTCATGGCATTGAAGGGCATTTCTATCATTTGCCAAGGTGAGACGATGAAAATCACGCAACATCTAGTCTGGTCAATTGGACATGCGAGCCTGTCTATATAACAAGGTTTTTCATTTATTTTGATTGGTAACATTAGAGTAACTGTGAATGAGGGGGTATCAATCATTTTTTTTCTTCAAAATGGTCCCGCACATGGCCCAATTTTTAGGGGGCACCAATTTTTTTTTTTTTTACTTAGTATATATACTAATGTATATAATAAAATAAAAATTTTAAATAGTTAATTTTTGTGCTATAATCTATTGTGATTTGATACATTAGTCTTTTTCTTTTACTCGGTAATATTTTATAAGAAATATCAAATTTTAATTGGTGGAATAGAGTAATATAATATTATTTGATTATTTGATTAGCTAAATATAATATTATGCTCTTCTTAGAGCATTCACCTTCATAGACAGTTTCCACACCTAAAACTGTGTGATCATGCTGAACTCCCTTACCTTTATCCTCAGCCAAAATTGACTTCTGCTTAGGAACATACACAACAGAAGTCTTTTTAGGGACCATCTCTTTTGAAACCTGCTTGGTAGAATTCTTTTTCTTGCAATCCTCCAAGGCATGACCAATGTATTGACAGAAAGAACAGAACGAAGGAAACTTCTCATATTCAACTCTCACATGAAAAGTAAAATCTTCTCTCTCAACCATTATTTGATCATGCAAATCCTTTTTAAGATCAATGTCAATCAGTACCCGAGCAAAATGGCCAAAAGATTTACTCTTAGTGGCTTCATTAAGACAAATAGGCATTCCTACACTCCCCGCAACTGAAAAGATTATTCTTGGCCGCCAGTATTCTTGAGGCAAACCAAAAAATCTCACCCGACATTGAGCATTTGAATTTCTTTGCAATTCAGGATTGAAGTCTTTTGTCCATGGAAAAACTCTGAGACTTCCAGGTTTGAGATTCCAGATGCCAATTGATTGAACACTGCACAAATCTTCTAAAGATGAGAAAGAAAATTCATAGTATCCTCTCCCTAGGGAAATCATTCCCCATTGGCCAATTGGTTTCCAAAGGGATCATAGTTTGGATCGCAAGTCTTGATTTCTAACCGGTGCATCACCTTTTGAAAGAGTCAATCTCCCATGAAGATGTTTTTTACACTCCTCCAAACCAGCTAGGTACCCCTTCCTAGGCATTTTAATGGAAAGTACATCACCAAAAATGTGTGGCTTCGGCAATTGACTATAGGGAACATCACATGAGTTTCTCAACGCTGAGCAAAACTCTTTGTTTGGGGTCCTTGTTTTTGCACGAAGGCGGGATCATGACAAGAAGCAACATGATCGATCACAGGGGGAATAGGAGAAGAACAAGAAGGAGGAGGAGGGGCTACGATTCGGGAAACAATAATTGCCACGGTGCAATGTCCATGGTGCAACCCATGCAAACCCTAAACCCTCATGCAAGCAAAACCCTAGCAGAGCTTAATCAACCTATCATTTAAGTTAATATTGACCATCAAAATTCCATCCGTGCACACACTCTTGAAATATATATTTTCATAAAGCTATTGGATAACAACTTAGTTTCATGGAAACTAATTTTAAACTGTTAAAATTGTGCGCATACTTTATATAGTTTGTAGTAATATATTTTTTTCCCTATTTTTAAAGTGAGAGAAACAAAATTCGGACATATATTTTCATGAAAGCTATTGGATAGCACTTTTTTTTAAGCAAGGTGATCCTATGTCACCATAAATTTATAGATAAAAAAACACGGAACATAAACCAAAACCCAGGCAAAAAACAAGAATCAAGTAAATCTAATATTGTGCCTTCTATTCTTTCTCAAATTATATTATGAGATTTAGACATAACCATTATGAAGTTAGAATCATCCTCGACAGCATTATCATTATTCTGCTCTTCTGAAAGAGAGTCATTCATTAGATCTTCCTCATTCCCGTCTCCCAAAAACTTGATAAGAACTCATGAATAACATTAGGATGCATAGGGTTTCAAATACTCATAAGAGTCTCAAAATTCTTACCAATAACTGTAAAACCACATGTAGCCATGGATTGCAATGAATTTAAGACATGATCAGGTACAGTAGCAACGGTAGTAGGGGTGGTCTCAATCAATTCATTATCAGCAGACTTGTGAGTCCCTTATCCAAAGAAGGACTATTAACACCATTATCAGTCGTATTAATGAAACTAACACTATATTATCACCTACAATCTCATGATGAATTTGTTCATTGATGGTTGTGCTCACAATAGGAGCTTTTTGGATGACTTGAACCGCGATAAGATTAGAGGAACTAGCATCTTCCTATGAGCTATCACTGGAGCATGCACTTCTTTATTCTTAGAAACATATTTAGGAGCAGTCTTACAGGCTACCAGAAGTTTTTTCTTCTGAATCATTTGATCATTACCAGAGTTAGGAACAAAAGTAGAAGTCTTTTTGAGGTAACCAAAGAATGACCAATTATTTTTCGAGTAGGACAAAAAAAGTCAACTTTTCATACTCTACTCTTACAAAGAAAGCATATCTCTCTCTTTCCACCAGAATTTGGTCATGTAATTCTCAGTACGATCAATGTCCATAAGAATTCTAGCAAAGTGACCCAAAGTTCTAGTTTTAGTTGCTTCATCCAAAAAAAAATTACTTCAAAAAATAAGTGGTTCAAAATTATGCATGTACTTCATATAATTTGTACAAATACTTTTTTAACCCCTTATTTTTGAAGTGAAAGAAACAAAACTCATTTATTTTCTTTATTTTTATAAATAAAATTGTATTAAAGAGTGCAGTACTTAAACCCATATACAAAAGAAAAACCATGTACAAAGGGGATGTAAGGTAAATATTCAACCTAAGGTGACAGACTAATAACAAAGTTGAATACCTAACTAACACTACCCGTCCACCCAGACATGTGTCCAAGCCAGTTTCCAAAAGATACCACCTCTCATCAAGTTTGCGCAGAACAGAGAGCAACTAGCATCAGTTTAAAAACAAAGGGACACCAACAAAAAGAGGAAAAGAGTTGTCATATATGGGTGCACCCAATTGCCCAGCGCATTGTGTAGAGTCCACAACAAATGTCCAACCAAAAGCAGCCCCTGACAGTAGTTCAAGTCAATTCATACCAACTCATTTGTTTTTTTGGTCTTGTGATGTTTTTTTCCCACTCTTTAATTAGATGTAGGACTAATTTTTGCTTGGTTACTAAGGTCCAAGGGTATGTTTGTTTTAAATTTCCCCAACGCTGACCGGAAAACATGCGTTCCAATGCACGGAAATTCACTTTTTAACAAACCTGGAATTTTGAGCTTCCTCCTAAAGTAGATTAAAACGCCAGTTGTCGTTTGAAATAATGTAAACCAAACATGCTGTTGTAAAGCAGTAAAGCTACCCCTCTCCACAAGTATAAATCTTTTTGCACTAAAATTAGTATTCCAGATAATTCGGTTTATTTAATGTTGATTTAATCATCACTTGCAACTGAAATTGAAGTAAAGAATTAATTTTAATTCGGTTCTAACCCAAAGAATTTCTAATATTTTGGAAACAGTAGTAGCTGACGTTTTTTTCTTTTGGCTCAACCAAGATGGAATCACAACTCAATTGCACACTCTGTGTAACAACTGCAGCAACACCAAAGGAATCCCTGAACTCCATTACACGAGAATACCAAAGGAAGACTCGCAGGGTTACAACCAAAGGAATCCCTGTCATATACAATCGCTGAAGACATACAACCAGTTAAAACAAACCCCAACAATCTGAAACCCCCACGGAATAGAGTTACTAGTATTGTACCAAACGATGAGGATCTGTTATCCCATTTATTATATCATATATACTCTATCCTTATCAATATCTTATTACATAAATTGAAATTTTTTATAATCTTAAAAAATTAAAATATATAATAAGATATGATTGACATGGTACAACAAAATGGGAAAACAAACTTTCCTTCAACACCAAAGTATTGATCAAGGTATTACAAAACTGAAAACATCGGAGTATGTCAATGCTTATTTCTGTTGATACTAAGAAAAAAATATTTAGAAGTAAATGTATACAATAGAAGAAGGAATCTCTCTAAGCTCCGCATGCAGGATTAGGTGTCCAATATTCATTATGGGTGGCTACCAGGGGACCCGCGTGCTCGTGAGCGGGACGTTATCGGCATATCACAGAAACGACCTCTTTCTTCACAATCCGACCCGCTTCTATTTAAATAAGTGTGAAATACAACTTAGTTATGAAGGGTTAATAAAAGTTAATTAGCTTAAACAGAAAGCTATATTGGGATGGATGAGAAGCAGCGTCACATCTAGTTATGGGTAACAAGTAATAACTAAACTAACAAGTCACAACTCAATTAATAATGTGAAATACAACGTAACTTAGTTACCTGTTCCTTGCAGCAATGGAGGGATGGATGAGAAGCAGCGCCAGGAGGAAGAGGCATTGAAGAAACCAAAGAAGCTTCATATCTGTCTGTGTGTGGTGGATGTATTTGCTATAGATGACTTGGGTGCAATGCAATGTTGTGCAATGCAATGTTGTGCCTTATTTATATACCTTGGGCACTGTCTGGACGAAATTCATGAGTAGGTTCCTTTAGTTATATATATATATATATATATATATATATATATATATATATATATATATATATATATATATATATATATATATATATCCTGCACGGTCAGCTTTGAAGTTTCAATGCAAAAGAAAACAATTAATAAGAGAGAGGGAACTGTGGGGTTAGGTTTGAGGCTGCTACACATGATCAAGTTGATGATAAGAGACAAAAGTAGTCTTGTGATAGGGAACTGTGGGGTTAGGTTTGAGGCTGCTACACATGATCAAGTTGATGATAAGAGACTACTACACATGATCAAGTTGATGATAAGAGACAAAAGTAGTCTTGTGATGTAACAAAGAATCTGATTTGTTAAATCACCAAAATGGTATGAGAACTTTCTTTGTGTGTGCCGGAGCTATGACCCAGGGTCAGTCGTTACCCTTGTTTACTTTAACCACTAAGCAGGTTCAAAACAAAACAAAACAACAAAAATGAGAGTACAGATCTGAGGACGAAGAACCGCCCAGCTCCACCTCGACCTCCACCGCGCGAACCACCACACCGCTCCCCAGATCTGCTCGTCTCGCCGTCGCTTTGCCCAGCGCCGTCCGTCCACCAGATCCGGGAGACTCCTGCAACCACCGCCGCTGGGAGGTGCAGACCCGCGCTTCTGGTCTGTCTTCCACCGCGAACGCCACCCCTCCGTGCGACCACCACGACCTCCACCACTGGGAGTTGCAGACCAGCGAGCTCCGCCCCTGTCCACGCCTTCTCCGATGACCAGCCGCTCCAGATCGTGTCAGAACCACGAGCCATTGCCGTAGCCCACGCCAGATCCACGCTCCTCGCCACCGTTCCGGCCAGCCGCTGCTCTCCGGCGTCCGTACAAGGGTGGGAGGTTAAGGTTCCTCTTTTGGCTTGTCACTCTCTCTCACTATAACTTCACATTGTTTCTGTCACTGGGTTTTTATCTTTCTAGTTTGTTTTATATTGTTAGCAAGCAAGGCATTCTTTCCCCCCTTTTACTAAAGGATACGCGTGCTTGCTGCTTCAAATGTCATACCCTTATTTTTGAAAGGTGATCAGTGAGAAAGCTTTTATTTTATTCTTTTTTTAAAAAAAGAAAAAGGAAAAGAAAAAAGTTATAAAAAAATAAAAATAGAATTTTTTTTTTTAAAATTCATGCAACAATCTACAATGTTGATGTATGATTCTTTTTCATTCTCAAGTATTGTATGAATTGTAAGGGTTGATCGTATAGCTCTGCTATCTTGGACTCTGTGCAAAAGTGAATTTATTCTGAAATAAAATCTTTTTTAAAATAAAATAAAATAAAAATCAAATCTTTATCAAAATTAAAATCAACCAACCAATCAAATCTTTTCAAAAGAACTACGTGACTTTGAGTTTCCCATCGCACCCGGGAATACGTAGGAGCAAGATAAATCATCTTGTCGGGTCAAAACTAAATTTTCCCTTTTTTGTATCTCCTTTTTATGTTAAAATAATTAGTCCAAAAATGAAATTTTTCTATTTTTAGGGATGCTCTATGGACACGGTGCCATGTTCAGTCCCTTAGACTTGAGGTTGTTCTGTGGACTCATGTGCCACGTTCAACCTCATTTAATTAATTTTTCTTTTTTTTTTGCATCCCCTTTTTATGTTAAAATAATTAATCAAAAAGTTAAACTTTTCCTTTTTAGGGATGTTCTATGGACACGGTGCCATGTTTAGGTCCCTTAGATTTGAGGTTGCCCTGTGGACTCATGTGTCATGTTCAACCTCATTTAATTTTTATAAACAATAAGTTTAAAAATATAAAAAACTAATAAAAATCTAAAATATTTAAAATTAAAAATAATTCTTTCTTGTAAATAATTTCGGGGTAAAATAAATATTTAAAAGGTTATTAAAATGTTTTTTTTCCACAATTAACTTGAGGTACCGTTTTTTAAACGGGCGAGGTGGGGTGCTAATACCTTCCCTACTCGTAACCAACTCCCGGACTCATATCTCTCTTTTTAAAAGACCAGTTTACCTTTAAATAATTGGGTTTTCTAAGATTTTCCCAATAAAAATCTTAGTGGCGACTCCTCTGACTTTTTATCCCTTTTCGCGGCTCCCGGACGGGACGATCGCGACAATATATATATACTGCACGGTCAGCTTTGAAGTTTCAATGCAAAAATATTATCAAATGAGAAAGTTAGTTAACATGTTTGATTATGTATTGTTAGGTGAGTTATTGTCATCTATGTGCGATCGATCATGCATGGTTCTTTGGCCGCCAAAGAAAACAATTAATAAGAGAGAGGGAACTGTGGGGTTAGGTTTGAGGCTGCTACACAAGATCAAGTTGATGATAAAAGACAAAAGTAGTCTTGTGATGGAACAAAGAATCTGATTTGTTAAATCACAAAATGGTGTGAGAACTTTCTTTATGTGTCCCGGAGCTATGACCCAGGGTCAGTCGTTACCCTTGTTTACTTTAACCACTAAGCAGGTTCAAAACCTATACCTTGTTTACTTTCTTTGTGTGTCCCGGAGCTATGGCCCATTTTTTAGGGGCACCGAATTTTGTTTTACTTAATATATATATTAATGTATATATTAAAATAAAAATTTTATATAGTTAATTTTTTTGCTATAATCTATTGTGATTTGATACAGTAGTCTTTTCCTTTTATTCGATAATATTTTATAAGAAATATCGAATTTTAATTGGTGGAATAGAGTAATATAATATTATTTAATTATTTGATTAGTTAAAAATATGAAATAGTTGAAATACTATTATGTTAATGATTTATCGACGTAAGAGTGATCTATGAATCACAGTGAGGATGTAATCGTGAAAATATTTTAGTACCGCTAATATTTATGTAAGAAATTACAAATTAATATAAAAGGTTATTATAAAAAGATAAGTTTCAAAAATAATTTAATTATGGTGTTGAGAAAATTATTTTGCTAGAAAATTCAAATTTTGACTTAAAACGTTTTAAAATGCCAAACGACGGTTAATTCCGAAAATATTTACGGAAAACATTTTTAAAAAAACAACAATATTTGTGAGAACCAAGAATTAGTCTCAAATCAATATTTTTCTTTGAACTAAAGTTTCAAACAAAGATTTTCAGAAGAGAATGAGTTTTTGGGTGATTTGATTGTTTTTATAAATGAATTTCCAACGAAAAATGATTTTCTGTAAATTAGTTTTACACAACGGTATTGGTTCTGACAACTTGGATAAGTTGAGGAGATTTTGTTTTTTATTTGTGTTTAACAGAACGAAAATAATTTTAAAGTTGAAAAGCCAACCTAGTAAGCTGGTACATCGGGGTTACAGTGTTCTATTACAAGTTGTGGACCGTATGTCATAAAGTTGAAGTTATGGACTATTTTGTCCTATAAAAGTTGTGTAAGTTTTAATTTGTGCTTTATAATCTACGAACCTAAGGTCGAATGCATCGGTCTAGATCTTCATGATTTGCACATTCAGACTTTGCGTCCTATTGTTGAAATTAAAACACGAACTTAAATGTTTAAAAATTGAGATGGTTATGAGCTTTTGAGCTTCGACAAGGAAAGAATGAACAAAAAAGAAAAGATGACGAGAATAAAATGTTTTGCATTTACAATTGTGGCAGACGTGCCGGCGTTGTGTCGTGAGACCTTGATGGATAAGGTATCATGTGACGTTGTACATTGTGCCTTGATGGACAATGAAACCATAGACAGTAACCGCTGTGCCTAGTTTTGGACAGTGCTATGGTTAAATCCGGTGTTCCTTATTTGGCAAAGAGATCGAGCTTGATCAGCTCATTGATATGGTGTTGGGATCTCCGGAGATTAAGTACAAAAGTTTAGACGGTGAATATTGAAGTGACATACATTTTTAATGATGATGAATGTTGGGTATGAAACCCATTGATAAACTACTTGTTTATTTCTGAACATTTATGTTGTTATAACTATATATGTATATGTTGTTTTGTGTGTTGCGCATGTAGTTATCGTGTTAAAATCCATATATTGGTTCTCACCCTTGCATATATTTGTTTTTCTAGTTTTTTTGGTGTACCTTGGTACACGAGTACAGATGTTGCAGAAGAGTTTCCTTAAGTTACTTGGAGACTTAGGTCCGGATGCGGGAAGAGGTGTGTGATCATAGGGACGACTACGAGGTCTTTTCAGTGAATGTCTTGTAGAACGACCAACTTAGGTTTGTGTTTGGGGATGTATGTTTTGAGAAGTTTAGTATGGGTGTCTTGATAATTTTAATATAGTTTATAAGAAAAGACTTTTAAGAAAAACATGTATGTTGTGGAAGGTTGATTATAAATAAATTCAGTTTATGTGCGTTGGTGAGTATAAGATAGTTCTTACTACTGTGATGTGCGCATCATTTTTTTGAAGTATTCAGAAGAATTTTTTTTTTACACCAAGATTTTATGACTTAAATTAAATCAATTTCCGAAAGTAACCAGCAATTTTCTTTTAATTTATTTCCGCACGTGTTCACAAGGTAATGCCCAAGGGGGGTATTACAGAGTGGTATCAGAGCTGGTCGAGTCTTTCGGGAACCTTGGGGAATAGGTCTATTATGTTTTGTTGTGTGATCTCTGGTTAGACCTTGTTTGCATTGTTTCTTAGAAACAATGTGTGTTAACACATAAGTATACGTTTCGGTTTCTGGTTGTAGACCGACCGTTTTGTCTTGTAGGTCAGTTATGGAACCTGAACCAGAAGGTGGACAAGGATGAGGACGAGGACGTGGACGCGATCGTGGAAGGGGTCGTAGAGGTGGTCCCTTTGGTGGCAGTGGTAACATGGATGAGAATTATGAAGGTGGGGTAGATTATACCGCACAAGCAATGGAGAACGTTGCAGCCGCTATCGCTTTAAGGACAGCTGCTATGGCTGCCCAGAACCAGCAAGTTGCGGAAGGTAGAGGTCTGACTACATTTCAACGCCAGAATCCTTCACAGTTCCAAGGGGATACTGAACCTGAGAAAGCTGACTTGTGGATGCAAGAATTGGAGAAAATCATTGAACTCATTCTTACCCCAGAAGGAGTTAAGGTTTCATATGCTACTTTCCTACTGTTAGGAGATACGGAGTATTGGTGGAAAGGTACTAGACAATTTATGGAAGCTGATCATCAGGAAATTGCTTAGGATGTGCTCAGAAATGCATTTCTGGACAACTATTTCCCAGAGAGTACTAGGATTGAGAAGGAACAAGAATTTCTGCAGTTACAACAAAGAGATCTATCTGTTGGGGAGTATGCGGCGGAGTTTGAATCGCTCGCCAAATATTTCTGTTTCTTTCTAGCGAAACCTAATGAAAGCTGGAAATGTGAGAGGTTTGAAGCAGGCTTAAGATTTGAGATCAAAGAATCTGTACTACCACTACAACTTAGAAACTGTCAAGCTCTAGTCGAGATGTGTCGAAAGATAGAGCAGATGAGGAAAGGAAGAGATAATAGAGGAAATGTTGGAGGACCATCTAGGTTCAAGGATCAATTTCAGAATCAGGAAGGAAAACAAGTGCAGAGGAAACCATATTTCCGACCACCTGGAAATAATCAGAACCAGAATCAACAATCATACCGTCCCGTTGCTGCTGCATCAGGTAGTGGAAGCCAAAATAACCAAAGCCAAGGCCAAGTTAGGAGATGTTACAAATGTGGAGATCTAAATCACATGGCTGATGTTTGTCCGATTAAGGGAATGAAGTGTTTCAATTGTGATCAAGTAGGACACTTATCAAGGGATTGTAATGCACCGAGGTTTGTAAAAGTTGCACACACCTCAAGGACTGATAGACCGATGGCAAAGGGAAGAGCCTACACCATGAATGGTGCTGAAGCTTCACAATCCGAATGATCTCATACAAGGTAGTTTCAACACCGCTGTTAATATTTAAACTGAACTTTTCGATTCATTTACAATGCATTCTTTTTCGATGGATTGTGTGAGACAATTGGATTTGCTTGTTTCTTCCTGGTTATGTGATTTGATTGTTTCAACTCCAACTGCGGAATCAAGTATTGTAAATTTTATATGTTTGAACTATCCTATTGTTGTTAAGGATAGACACTTTAATAAGAGAAGTTTTTTTATAGAACTTACTCTAGTCACCTTTATTTTTGGTAGATGTGATTCCGTCTAAATTTTGTCGGGCTGTTTTCATTTTTAAATTATCGTTTTGTAAATCCCTTGTCCAAAGAATAAATCCTCTTAAGGTTAGGAACTATTCGTTTTGTGAGTTCCTAATCCACTGGGAATTCTTGTGAAAGAAGGAACTTTATTAGACTCATGGTTGTAAACATGTATTAGCTATAAATTTTTACACTCACGAACATATTAAAGAATCTTTTTGCATCTTGGACATTCCCCGTATTCTTTTCAGATTGACAAAGTTCTTCTATAACTATATACATTTTTGTGAAAGTAAGACCTTGGGATTAAGAAAATCCTGTCTAGTTTTGAGTCACGAAATTTCGAGGATGATTTTTTTTAGTGGGATAGTAATGTAACACCTCGATTTTTCTACTTTCTAAGATCAGTATAAATATAAATAAACATTTATATTTTTATCTGAAACTTAGAAAATTATTTTGGGTAAACCAAAGTCTTATTTATACTCTACTTTATCGTAGAGAGTTACGATTAAATTTTGGGTTGAAAATTCAGAAGGAACCGGGTCTGCGTTTTCAAGATTTTACTGATAAGAAAACCTAATTTTGACCCGAGAACGAAATGGATAGATTTTATATCTCATTTCCAATGATAGTGGTTATTTTGAAAATTTTCAAAATAAATAAGTGATTATATTCGGAGGCTCTTAAGTAGAGCTGGCAGAGTCACCTTAGCTAAGTCTGTCCTCAGTTCTATGCCAGTTTACTGCATGCATAATCTCTGGTTACCTGAGGGATTTTGTGACAAAATTGATGCTCATATTAGACAATTCATTTGGGGTGGAAAAACTGGTCATTGGGTCAATTGGAACACCGTCTCTCAGCTAACAACTAAAGGAGGCCTTGGAATTAGACAAGCTACACCTGTGAATATTGCCAAGTTAGGCAAACATGTTTGGGAGTTCATTCATGATACTGACAAATTATGGGTGAGGATGCTCTCTGCCAAACACCTTGCTGACACCAACATTTTGCAAGAGAATGATTATAAAGGGGCCTCTTATTCTTAGAGATCCATTATCAAAGCTGCTGTTATCTTAAAGCCAGGTTTCATCATTAGAGTTGGGAAAGGTGACATCTCTATTTGGTAGGAAAAATGGCTTCACAAAGGGAGAATATGTGATAGAATTCCTTATGTTCATATTGAAGATACTGATCTCAAGATCAAAGATGTTTGTCAGTATGGGAGATGGAATTTTAATCAGCTAGCAACTCAACTTCCTCCAGATATAAAACTTGAAATGCAAAGTATTTTTAACAACAATAATTCTGATGACTTGATCATTTTGGATCCAGCCACTGCAGGCACTTATTCTACTAAGAGTGCTTATTATTGGCTCTTACAGAACTCAGGTTCTCCTTTGGATTCTAATGAGAGTTGGACTTGGATTTGAAAAATGAAGCTCCCTGAGAACATCGATCAAGCACTTTGTTTGGATTTGTTTCCATGGCTGCCTTCCTACCAATTCCTTCAGATCGCATCACCATATTACTGTTGATTCGTCTTGCCAGCGATTTGGTGCTACTTATGAGACCCTTTTGCACACCTTGAGGGATTGCCCTGATGCTCCTAAAATCTGGTCCTATCTTGGTTTTGCTACAAATCAGAATTTAAATATTGATAAAGCTTCTGCTTGGATTAAGGACCATGTTTCTCCTCTCAATGGTAATGTTTTCATCATCACCTGTTGGATTATTTGGAAATCCAAAAATGAAGCCATTTTTTCAGATAATGTTTGGCCAGAGTGGCGTGTCCTTTCTCAGATCCGGTGTTTACTCTCATCAGTTCATAAATCCTTCGGCTCTGCTAGCATAGACAGAACCCAGAATGGTTTCTTGGCATTCCCCTTCTGGTGACACAATTAAATTAAACACTGATGGCAGCTCCTTCGGCAATCTTGGAAAATCGGGTTATGGAGGTTTGTTGAGGAATTCTTTTGGTGAGTGGCTGCTTGGTTTTTTCTGGTAGTTGTGGTTTTACATCAAATCTCAATGCCAAACTCCAAGCTATCTCTCATGGGCTGGATATAGCTTGGGATAAAGGTTACAAAGATGTTGTTTGCGAATCTGATTCTCAGCTATCTCCCTCTCTCATTGAAGAAGGTGTTCAACATCATCATCCTTATGCTCCTATTGTGGACTACATCAGATCATTCAAAGATAAGAATTGGTAGCTCTCCTTTGTTCATACTTTGCGTGAGGGGAACAAGTGCGCGGATTGACTTGCTAAGTTTGGTGCTAACATGGAGTGTGGCTTGCGAGTGTGGAATTCTTGCCCTCCTGAGCTTTCTAGCTTTATTCTTGCTGATGCTTTCAGGATAGAGTCTATCCTAATCTATGGAGTCGAGAACAGACGTGCAAAGACAAAACCCAACATCGGATGAGGAGACAATTTGTCACCTAGGGTGGTGAGTCATAGGGGTGACTCACCTAACATTTAATTTATGTAATGACGTGTTTAAGTGTGAAAAGACCAAAATACCCCTAACCTATCTCAGTTAAACATTAACCATGGTTAAGGCTAGACAACTTCAATTTTGCTTCTTCATCTTGTTTTTGTGGTTCAAAATCAGCCACATTTCCTACAAATTTTCCACCACAAGTTTGTCATGATTACCTTAGGCTTGAAATTACCAAAATGTCTTTAAGTCTTAAGTAAATAACAAATTAGCCCTAAGTGAAATTACACTTTTGTCCTCATATGAAAATCAATTTGGACTCCTTTGCCCTTCATTTCCACGGCCAAGACCACACCCTTTGGCCATTTCATTCATTTCATCAAGATTTCATCTTCTTCCTCACACTTTCTCTCAAATTCTTTAAGTTTCCATAACAAAAATTTGTGAAGCAACTAGTTGATCTCTTGCTATTTTTCTAATTCCAAGAGGTATACCTTACTTCTTGTAACACCTCGTTTTTCGTAAATAAGCATAGTGCATTCATATATGTTATATATATGTTTATATATGCTTGTTATGTTTTTTTTATGCCTAAGTTCATGTTTGGGGAAGTTTAGCCTTTGAAAGGTTCAATTCTTTTAGAGTTCAAGTAACATGTTTCACCGTTTTGGTCATATCTTGAGTTCTAGATGTCTGATCGAGGTAATCTTTGTGTCGTTGGAAATCTAAGAGAATTATCTACAAGTATTGTTTCAAGTTTTTTGGCCAAATTTGACTGTTTAGGCCTCGTCCCGCGAGCATTTGCTCGCCCCACGAAAATCTAAAATTCAGCTTTGAGCTTTCAGGTTTGTCCCGCGAATCCAGCTGACAGAAATTGGTTCTCTGACTCGCCCCGCGAATTCGTACAGAACCAGAAAACGTGTTTTAGGTTATTTTTAAGCCCAAATCGTGTTCCAACCCGTTTTTAACCCGTAAATCACGATCTAAACCTTAGTCTATCATGTCCCAACACTTAGAGCTGCCTCCCTTCTCTTTTTCTCTCAATTTCCATCAATCGTCTCTAGAAAACTCTCTCAAGGTAATCCGTTCTTGCACCGTTCTTCCCCATTCTATTGTGTTGTGCTCTTTATGAGTGTTGTTTGTTGAGGATGTTAATGGCAACAATGATGTTAAGAAGTTAAAATACGTTAATGATAATAATGATAAGTAAGGGATGTTTCCCCAGTTGTTCATAATACATGAATATAGTGTGAGAGGTAATGTTATGTTCATAGGGCTTAGTTAAAGACCCTATAATTGATTAGTGAGTGTTCTAGGAACATTAATAACGAAGCTAGGATTAAAGGATTAATTCCCCATGATGATAAGACATGAATATTAATGAAGAATAGTTAAGATTAATGAATTTGATGATCAATGGATTAGTAAAAGCCAATAGGTTGAATATGTGAACTGTGTGAACACCTAATTTTGTCCGGGTATTTCTTCCTCTTATTATTATTATTATTATTATTATTATTATTATTATTTTTAAAAAAAAAAAAATAAAAATCTGCAGAGAAAACTGAAAAAAAATATATCCATTATTTGACCCATCTCTTTTAGCCCAATCCACTTACATCATCCCATCTCAAACAAAAAGGGCTGACCTTTTTTAAAAATATATAAAATAAAAATAAAAATAAAATAAAATAGGAAAGGGACAAAACAAGTGTACAAAACCGAGAGGAACATGCCAAATTCCTTAATACATTTCAGAAGCTTAAATGGAATGATACAGTGTTAGGCATTTTCAACAAAAATGATTTCAAAATTCAAGTATCAATGAGGTAAAAATGGGAAGAAGGAATGCTCTGCTACCTTTGAGAGAGTCAAACCTGAACCAAAGAGAAAAATACTCAACATGAACAAGGAAATTGGCAGCATCAAGGAAAGACTCAACAAACAAAGAATCAGTGAAATTGGAAATGTTGAAAAGGACCCTGCATTGCAACCATGGCAGAGGACATTGGGTCCTATTTTGGAGTCTTGCAACAATAGAAATATTTAAAGGGGGCGTAAAACAAAAGAAAGCACAGAGTTTTGCTCAAAAAATCTCTCACTCTCCTCCAGAAACTACCATCTTTTCCATCTTTCTTCCACAATGTTCAAACCCTTATGATCCACATCCTCTTCAATGTATCATAACCATCACCATTTTTCATAACCAAAACCCAAAGAGATAACAGAAACTGACCAGAATTTCATCCCAAGGCTCCTCCGCCGTGCTCCGCCGTCTTGCCTCAGACGCAACAGCGGGACAGCACCCCAAGCTCCGTCCAGTTACTCGTCTCCGTCATCCCTCAGGTGCAAGCACAGCCGTGCGTCGTCACCTCCGCCGCATCCAGGTCCCATACGCATCACAGTCTCGGATCTGTTGCTCCTCTTGCCAGCATCCTCTCCTGTAACCCGGATCCAGATTGGTTGTCATCTTCTCCGCTCGAAGCCACCAACCGCTGCCAGTCAAACCCACCGCTCCGACACGAAACTCACCATCTCCGCCGCGCCTCCACCTCCGTAACCTTTGCACCAGACAGAAGCTCCGCCGCCACGTCACAGTAGCCTCCACGAACGGACCACCTTGAAACAGAATCGTGCAACAAGGGTCCGCTCTACAGTCACCGTACCAGATCCACCCACGCAGAACGTCGCTCCGCCGCGCACCTCTTCTAGTCACCACCGCGACATCACCTCCGCATCCACCCATCATCGCCGCATCGACCACCACCCTCCACCACGCACGCTCTCCTACTCTGCTGCGTCACTGCCGTTGATTGGGGCATTCTGGGTTCTGATACCCATTTCTGTCCCTGTTTGTGTGTCTTGTGCCTTTTTCTTATTTTTACTTTGGTTGATTTAAGGTTGTCCGAAGGTGTTGCATGTTGGGTTCAAATGGGCTTTAGTTCACCCAACAAAATGGTTTCAAAAATATCCAAAAAATACTTTTCTAAATTTGGGCCCGACTAATTGTTAACCTCACTTTGTTTCATTTTGTTTTTCTCCTCAAAAATCAAAAGACAAAAAAAATTAAAAAGTGAAAATATCCCTTTTAAAAATGTTTTCAGTTCCTTGTTTTAAATCAAAACCTTTTTACTAAATCAAAAAAAATCAAATCTTTATCAAAATTAAAATCAACCAACCAATCAAACTTTTTTCAAAAGAACTACGTGGCTTTGAGTTTCCCATCGCACCCGGGAATACGTAGGAGCAAGATAAATCATCTTGTCGGGCCAAAACTAAATTTTTCCTTTTTTGTGTCTCTTTTTATGTTAAAATAATTAATCAAAATAATTAAACTTTTCTCTTTCCAGGGATGCTCTATGGACACGGTGCCATGTTTAATCCCTTAGATTTGAGGTTGCTCTGTGGACTCATGTGCCATGTTCAACCTCATTTAGTTTTTATAAACCATAAAGTTTAAAAAAAATAAAAAAAAATAAAAATAAAAATATTAAAAGTTTAAAATAATTCTTTCTTGTAAATAATTTTTGGGGTAAAATAAATATTTAAAAGGCTGTTAAAATGTTCTTTGCACAATTAACTTGAGGTACCGTTTTTAAACGGGCGATGTGGGGTGCTAATACCTTCCCCACTCGTAACCGACTCCCAGACTCATATCTCTCTTCTTTAAAAGACCAGTGTACCTTTAAATAATTGGGTTTTCTAAGATTTTCCCAATAAAAAATCTTAGTGGTGACTCCTCTGTTTTTTATCAATCCTTTCGCGCCTCCCGGACGGGACGGTCGCAACAGCTGGCGACTCCACTGGGGACTTTTCAGAGTCAGGCCTATCATAGTTGGTTGTGCCATTTTTTTTTCTTTTTTTAACAGCTTTGAAAATATTTGTTTTACCCTTTTTTTTGTTTTATTTCTTTTTTTAATGCTTTCATAACTGCTTTATATTCTTGCAACCTTAGGGTAGAGAACTTTTGTATTTGTGTTGTTTGTTCCTTTTGCAGGTTTGGGGTAGTTTTATTTTAGTAGGTTTTTGTGAAGGTTTGTGTGCTCCCATCACACACATCACTATCACAACTTGCACACACTTTTGGCTCTATACCCAAGCTTGCTCAAAACTCAAGGATTAGGCGGTGTCTCGACATTGTCATTGAAGAGGTCTCGTACCTCCCAGATATTTGTTGATTCACCACTCAGGTTGTACCCGATATTATGGGATGGTCATATTGAGAGGGTTTATCCCTACTTGTGACTAGATTCATGAATCCGATCCTTATCTTCGGGATAGGGGCAATCTGGGAACCATGGCTTTTAGAAGTCTAGACCCTACCTAATTTTCACTGATAGAGCAAACTTAGTAGCCAACCTGTTTAGAGTCATTACCTCAGGTTTGTCCAACCCTAAGTTTTACCCAATTTAGGACAAAGGGAGCATACTCTTTTTCTCTCTCCATTTTTTTTCTGGCATCATAAACATAAATTGCCATGCACATGCATATCTATTATGAAGTTTTCTAAAATAGAAAAAGGGGGCGACACATTGTCGCTCCAAGCTCGAATGACATGTTCGAATATTATTGCACTTCTAATAAGCGGCGTGTCATAGTGAAGGTAGTGCATTAACAGCATACTCGACATGGGGTTCCCAACCCTACTGGGGCTCATGCAACATGAAGCATCTAGGGCATTTTTTTTCATGTGTTTCATTTTTAATTTTTTCTTTATTTGTGTTTCTTGACAGGAAGACCTTAGTATTAATCTTATAGCAAGGAATGGAAGGACCTAGCATCGGAAAGAGTACTAGCAATGCAAGCAGTTCCAAGAAGAGCATCAAGATCAACGTGACACTCAATGATGTTCAGAGCTTATGGGAAATTAGTCAACAAATGTCAGAAAAGGCACGTTCGAACTTCAACAACAAGTATGGGAGGATACTAGATCTATTACGTATTCCGGTGGATGCCCCCGCTCTAAGTGCATTCGCTCAGTATTGGAACTCAACTTTGAGATGTTTTGAATTGCCTGACCTAGATGTAACTCCCACCATAGAGGAGTATGCTTACATGCTGAGACTGCCTATCCAAAAGGAATCACGTGTCTATTTGTATTATGGACAATATGTGGCAGATGGGAAGATAGCAAGTCTGTTGGAACTTAAACCGGAACAATTGGATAAAGTGGAAAAAGGAAACACTACGGGCTTGAATAGGCGATTCTTGGAAGGTTACCTGATGTGTCGTCGCGTAAGTCGACGTGCGACGACGCTCGTGCGAATCCGGCAAGTGTACCGGACTGCCGTCAAGTAATAAAAGATATCGAACCCACAGAGACTGTGTTCCCGAATCGCAATCGGTTTTCGAATCGATTATATCTGGACTTTTTAGAGAGGGTTTTGAAATTGGTTTTTGAATTGAAAGATAGATGAGCAGAGAACAATTAAAACAGAAAACAATTGTTTATGGGGTTTTTATCTAAAACGGATTCCTAGGGATTTGGGTTACCTTTGAGGTTGTTTATGTTGCTAATTGATTTACCTTTGTTGATTACCGAAATTGCCTTGAAGGCGAGTTTATCCTCTAATAGCTTAAGCTCCCTCTCGGGTTACAAAAGCCGTGCCCAATTGACCCGACCCCTACTCTCGTGGTAGCCGATCCCAGATTGGACCCTTTGCGTTCCGTGACAACTCGTTGCTCCTCGAGGGACGGCTTCTAACTCTCGTGATTTCAGTCCCAAGTCTGACTTCTATAGGTCCGACACCCAAGTTCACCGCTAGGTTCCTCCTTAGAACGTCTATGTCACGTAAATAAACGGTTGCCGAAATTTATGAGTGATAAACACACTAGAAATCAGATCTAAAACAATTCGTAATTAACAAAGATTTTACATCAAATTAACATTATTTACAAACCTCGGGCAGAGCCCTAATCCCTAGAAACTATGCTACTACTCCAGTCTTGCCATGGAGATGACAAGCTGGGTTGACAACATAATAAAAATCAGAAAAGAGAAGAGAGGAGAAGAGAGATCTAAGCCTAGAGTAGTAGCCCCTAATGTGTAGATGATTCTATTGTGTCCTCTGTATCTGATGCCTTGGTCCATATTTATAGAAATGGGGAAGTTAGAGTCCCAAACCAACTCAAAATCTGATCTATTTCGGTTTCTTCAGGTCCAAGTAATGCGCGTCACGGCCGTGATGGCCATCACGGCCAGGCCGTGACGGTTTCTGCCTCTGCAAATCTGGAAAATTCAATTTCTCGCGACGCGAGATTCTGATCGCGACGCGAGCCTTCCTTTCATGGCCCGTGATGAATTTCACGGCTGGGCCGTGATGTGCTCTGACTTGTGGTGGTTTTGGGTCACGGCCGTGATGGCTATCACGGCCAGGCCGTGACAGACTCTGACTTCAGCCTTTCTTCTTTTTCAGTTTTGCTCGATCATAGCCGTGATGGGCTCTGTTTGGCTCATTTTCTTCAGTTTTAAAGCTCCATCTTCATCCAAACTTCATCATGGTTGATCTTGAGCAATTTACCCTTGATATCTGCAAAACAACACACGAAAACCGCCTTACCCGTTCCAAAGGAAAATTAACCTAAAATCTAATAAAAATATGCCTAAACTACATGAAAATGCATGCAAAATGATGGACAAAGATGAGGTGGAATCACACTCATCAAATCACCCCAAGCTTGAAACTTTGCTTGTCCTCAAGCAATTACTCAGGCCATAAGATATAAATCTTTCAAAGCATGGATAGTGAACTAAGAACCCTAGAAGCTAATCCAAGTAATAGGCATTTTTAATAAGCATTCAAGAGATAATCAAGTTCAAGTCCAATTAGAAGCTTAGGTTCTTCAAGTTCATATCCTCACTGATTTGGGCACTCATCTCACCTCACTCAAGTGTTTTAGGGTTTATGACAATTCACTCCATTTCCTCAAGTAAAGTATTTTACCATAGGCTTGACTATTAACCAAATCTCTACTTTATTTAAGAAAACACTTAAGAATCAAGAGGTCTTTTCCTTTGGTTGTAATGTGGCCATGGGATTTATTGTTAGGTGGGAAAATCAAAGAAAGGGAATTTTCAAGAAGGCTAGATAGATTATCAAACATTACAAAGTATGACACCTTCTAAAATACCTTTTGGAGGCTTTGATTTACTTTTTCCACCTTTCTTCCTTCTATTATATTTTTTTTTTCTTTTTTCATTTCTCACTTTCTTTGTCATCCCCTTCACCATTTTTTTTCTGTTCATTTCATTTTTATTTGTTTGGAGAAGGGGAGATTTATAGCTCAAGAGAAATTACTTTCTAGCTTTTTCATCCCATACTTTTTCCAACTACCATTTTGCCCTTTTTGTAATACTTTAAAAGGTGCCATACCAAGCATTATTTATCAAATTAAATCATGGTACCAAGAAAAGTATTTTATCTTTAGGCTCAAAATTGGGCAACTAAGGGGTAGCATTTATCATTCAAAGCTCGGGAGGCCAGAAAAATACCTAGTGCCTTAATCATTTCCAAAAATGTTTTCAGAAATTTTTAAGTTTTGAAATGGTTTCAAGTCAAGTTCTAGAAAATACAGTCCATGAGGAATTAAATCACTCTTGCACAAGAAATGGGGTAGATTTAGTGAATACCCCTTTTGGCTCAAAATCTTACATTTAGTAGTTCAAAAATCAGTGAGGTACACAAGTCTAAGGAACCACATGCTAATTATCAACTATCAAATGATTATCTCAAGAATTTTTATTTTTAGCCATATCACAAGAATAATGAAAAATTGGGTTCAAAATTCACTATCTCAATTCATTTGGCTCCAAGTTCTCACAATCGGATGCATGTTCTAAGTGAGGGGCAATCTAGAGAATGTCATCATACCAATCTAAGCCTATGTGAATGCAACATGAATGCAACAATGCAAATGCAAAAATAAATACCCCTACCCCAAGCTTGATTACTTACATTGTCTCCAATGTAAATAATCAAGTCGGAGAGAGGAGAAAAATGGAACAACTTACCGAGTCGGTAGCGGGTGTTGGCTTCACATTCCGGTCAAAACTTGGGTAGAAATTGTATCACGGCCGTGAGGCTCATCACGGGCAGGCCGTGATCGTTTCTGATCCTCAGGAGTTGCTCTGTCACGGCCGTGATCTACATCACGGCTAGGCCGTGATGCTCTCTGATCTTGGCATCCTACTCATCACGCCCGTGATGGTTGTTACGGCTAGGCCGTGATGCTCTCTGTGCTCTTGTTTAGTTCATCACGGCCGTGACCACTGTCACGGCCAGGGCGTGATGGCCTCTGACTTTATCTTTTTTCATTGCTCTTCTTCTCTTTCTCAACCTGAAAACACTAGACAAACCTATTTATGATATTTTTGCCTCTTGATCTTCTCAAATTATTCAAGAGGTCAAATCAAAAACAAAAGGAAAAAGGGAAAGAAAACTTGGGTTGCCTCCCAAGAAGCGCTTATTTATGGTCTTAAGCTTGACCAGACTTCCTTCAATCAACCGGGGTCGGCTGGGCGTAGAAGTGCAGGTACACTTCTCTTCCAAGGAGCTCCTTCAAATAGCCGTTTCTGCTCATACGGCCAATAATGCTTCCGCTTCGCTCTTTTCTCTAGGAGCTTCCTAGCCTTCCTTCCTTCCTTCCGGCGGAAGTTTTGTTTCTGCATGGACAGCAATTCCAACTTCACCACTGGGTGCATCTCCAACCATGCATATCTTTGGGGTTGCTTCCATGCTAAATTCTTTCTCTACCGCTGGAGTTGTTACATCAATTCTGCACACATGACTCTCAAAAGGAGGGTTGTTACAAGAGTTAATTAACTGAAAATTTACCCTACCTTCCTCTACATTTAGAGAGAGTTTGCCATTCCTTACATCTATTAATGCTCCAGCGGTTGCCAAGAATGGCCTTCCTAAAATGATGGGGAATTTAGAATTCCCTTTCATGTCCAATACCAGGAAGTCGGTAGGGATGAGAATTTTCCCTACCTTTACAGGAACATTCTCTAGTATGCCTAGAGGAGTCCTAGTTGAGCCATCCGCAATTTGTAAGGGGAATTTGAATGGTCTCAACTCTTTGCTTCCCAACCTTTCCATGATAGTGAGGGACATCAAGCTTGCACTGGCCCCTAAGTCACACAAGGCTTGGTCTATTTGCACTTGTTCAATCGAGCAAGCGATGGAGAAACTACCTGGGTCTTTCAGTTTAGTAGGCATTTTAGTCTCCACATCTACTTGCTTTTTCCTAACCAACCTTTGTGGGAAAGGTATCGGGGGTTGGTACGGTGGTGGAGGGACGTATTTCGGTTCTGACTCTTCCTTTTCGCTCGTGTCCTCCTCCGGTTCCACCTCCATTTCAACTACCCCCACCCCAAGCTTATCATCCCTTAAGTGTATGACATTGCAATGCTCATTGGGATTTGCTTCGGGTTGCCCCGGGAATGTATCCTTGGGTCTCGAGTACGTGCCGGCTTGTTGGGCAATCTGGGTTTCTAGCATCTTGCTATGAGTGGCTAAGTGGTCTACCTTAGATGCTAGCTCCTTTATTGCCTCATTCTGCTGAGCTTGAGTGGCAACAAAGTTTTCCATGAGAGACTCGAGCTTAGATTTTTGAACCTGAGGATACCCCGGTGCGGCTCTCTTATTACCTTGACCCTCTTGGAACTCATGGTTGAGCGTGTTGCTGTAGTTGCCGTAGGAGAGGTAAGGGTTGTTTCTTCTTTGATTGTAGGGATTTTGGGGAGCATAGTTGGCCAGCTTCGGGTTCGTATCATAGTAGTTGTTACAAGAGTTCACTTGCTCACCCAAAGCGCCGGATCCATGTGGGCATCCCATCATGTCATGTCCCTGCATTCCTCAAATCTCACAAACAAGGTTAGTAGCACCTATTGCACTCACATTAGCTCTTTCAATCTTATCTAATCTTTTATTTAGTGAGTCAAATTTGGACATAATCAGATCAATGCTACTTACTTCAAACTTACCCCCCGAAATCTTGTTCCGGTTATTACCTCTTTCGGATCCCCATTGGTGGTAGTTGGTGGCGACATTCTCGATGATGTTGAATGCCTCAGTCAGAGGCCTATTCATAAATGCTCCACCGGCTGCAGAATCTAGTGACACCTTCGAAGAGTAATCCAATCCGTTATAGAAGGTGTGCACTATTAACCACCTCTCGAGTCCGTGATGTGGGCACGACTCCAGCAGTCCCTTGTATCGATCCCAACCTTCCGATAATGATTCTCCGTCTTTCTGGAAGAAGCCGGTGATCTGGGTTCTTATGTAGGCCGTCTTGGATGGAGGGAAGAATTTCTCCAAGAACGCCTGCTCCAATTGGTCCCAAGTAGCCAAAGTGTTAGTGGGGATTTGCTTAAGCCAGGCCTTCGCCTTTCCAGTGAGAGATGAGGGGAACAGTCTCAAACGCACAACATCGACTGAGGCTCCATGAATCCGGATTGCATCGGTGAACTCTAAAAATGTCTCTATGTGATCGGTCGGGTCCTCCGAAGGCAATCCTCCGAAC
The DNA here is from genome assembly GCA_030762895.1 of Sophora flavescens. Taxonomy (NCBI): domain Eukaryota; kingdom Viridiplantae; phylum Streptophyta; class Magnoliopsida; order Fabales; family Fabaceae; genus Sophora; species Sophora flavescens. The sequence continues at coordinate 2,286,601 of JAUPTC010000016.1, forward strand.
TGATGTTGCCTAATCATGTTGATTAGCATGGGCGGTATGGTATAGTTTTCCGCCTCAATCTCTGGCCTTGCAATCCCAGTTCGCAAGCCTCTCGCATTTGGGGCTGCGTAGTCCTTCAAAGGTTTTGTATCCGGTTGATTCGCCATGAGTGGAACGGGACTCAACCTTTCTCCCTCTCTTTGTAGTCTTCTACGTCTGTGGAAGGTCCTCTCGATCTCCGGATCAATCTCACTAAGGCTCCCAAGACTTAGGGATCTTTGCATATAACACACAGAGAGATGGATACAATAGAAGGAAAAGAAATTTTTTTTTTTTAATTTTCAGAAATAAAAATCAAATCAAACAAAAAGAAAAGGTCCAGAAAAATCAATTCAAAATTTGAATTGAGATTCGAAAAGGCACAGTCCCCGGCAACGGCGCCAAAAACTTGATGTGTGGCGTAAGTCGACGTGCGACGACGCTCGTGCGATTCCGGCAAGTGTACCGGATCTGCCGTCAAGTAATAAAAGATATCGAACCCACAGAGACTGTGTTCCCGAATCGCAATCGGTTTTCGAATCGATTATATCTGGACTTTTTAGAGAGGGTTTTGAAATTGGTTTTTGAATTGAAAGATAGATGAGCAGAGAACAATTAAAACAGAAAACAATTGTTTATGGGGTTTTTATCTAAAACGGATTCCTAGGGATTTGGGTTACCTTTGAGGTTGTTTATGTTGCTAACTGATTTACCTTTGTTGATTACCGAAATTGCCTTGAAGGCGAGTTTATCCTCTAATAGCTTAAGCTCCCTCTCGGGTTACAAAAGCCGTGCCCAATTGACCCGACCCCTACTCTCGTGGTAGCCGATCCCAGATTGGACCCTTTGCGTTCCGTGACAACTCGTTGCTCCTCGAGGGACGGCTTCTAACTCTCGTGATTTCAGTCCCAAGTCTGACTTCTATAGGTCCGACACCCAAGTTCACCGCTAGGTTCCTCCTTAGAACGTCTATGTCACGTAAATAAACGGTTGCCGAAATTTATGAGTGATAAACACACTAGAAATCAGATCTAAAACAATTCGTAATTAACAAAGATTTTACATCAAATTAACATTATTTACAAACCTCGGGCAGAGCCCTAATCCCTAGAAACTATGCTACTACTCCAGTCTTGCCATGGAGATGACAAGCTGGGTTGACAACATAATAAAAATCAGAAAAGAGAAGAGAGGAGAAGAGAGATCTAAGCCTAGAGTAGTAGCCCCTAATGTGTAGATGATTCTATTGTGTCCTCTGTATCTGATGCCTTGGTCCATATTTATAGAAATGGGGAAGTTAGAGTCCCAAACCAACTCAAAATCTGATCTATTTCGGTTTCTTCAGGTCCAAGTAATGCGCGTCACGGCCGTGATGGCCATCACGGCCAGGCCGTGACGGTTTCTACCTCTGTAAATCTGGAAAATTCAATTTCTCGCGATGCGAGCCTTCCTTTCATGGCCCGTGATGAATTTCACGGCTGGGCCGTGATGTGCTCTGACTTGTGGTGGTTTTGGGTCACGGCCGTGATGGCTATCACGGCCAGGCCGTGACAGACTCTGACTTCAGCCTTTCTTCTTTTTCAGTTTTGCTCGATCACGGCTAGGCCGTGATGGGCTCTGTTTGGCTCATTTTCTTCAGTTTTAAAGCTCCATCTTCATCCAAACTTCATCATGGTTGATCTTGAGCAATTTACCCTTGATATCTGCAAAACAACACACGAAAACCGCCTTACCCGTTCCAAAGGAAAATTAACCTAAAATCTAATAAAAATATGCCTAAACTACATGAAAATGCATGCAAAATGATGGACAAAGATGAGGTGGAATCACACTCATCATTACCTTAGGGAGTTGGCTCAACAACAACGATGGGTTCTTCTTAATAGGTTGTTGGCTCTCCTCATCTACGGACTGGTGCTTTTTCCCTTTATTCCGGATGTGATTAATCGATCAGCCATGGACGTCTTCTACAGAGTTGAGGAATGTGGGGTGAATTTAGTCCCTGCTATCCTAGCTAAGACTTTTCTCTCACTACAAGTTTGTCATCAGAATCAACAAGGAAAGTTGCGATGCTGTGCACCAATGTTATATGTTTGGATTATGACCCACTTGTATGCTGGAAACAAAATTGATAGAATGGATGACCCGTTGAAAGGATTCATTCGCATGCCGCTAAAGTCACGCAAACTATATGAATGGAAACAAGAGTTCGATCAGGTCGACTCACGTTCATTTAGATGGATGTGCCCATGGTACAATGGAGATTCAGTTATATTCAGTTGTGGAGGTTTATCGAATGTCCCATTGATGGGACCTAGAGGATGTGTGTCATATTCACCAGCTCTAGTAATGTGCCAACTCAGGTGGACACAAGATGAACCCCCAAAAGAGCTGCTGGGTGGAGCATATTTCCTATATCAAGAATGTCAAAGTATCAAGAGTCAGATAATGGCAATAAGGTTAGAATGGAACAATATTCACATAAAAGGGCGTGATGAGTTAGGAAGGCGGATCATAGCTCGAACAAAAAGATATGAAGCATGGAGAGAGGCAAGAAGGGGGTGTCCTTCAAAACCGGGACCCCCACCCAGTACTGAAAACAATCTTCTCACAGAAGATCAAATGCTGCAAAAAATTGAAATTCTAAAAGCTCAGATGAGGGTTTTGGATGAAAAGAACCAAGTTGCAGAAGTAACTATCGCCAAGCTCCAAAGCCAGGTGCAAAAACTGAATTCACAGATCCAGAATTTGAGAAATGAATGTGCCGATTCCTACGAAGCCCCAAGTCGCATGAAAAGGGCAAGAATAGAAAAAGAAGCAGTGATCCAAGAGTTGCGAGCAAAGGTGGAGTGTCAAGAAAACACGCTAATCAGAATTCTGAAGAAGAAAGAAGAGATTGAGTGGGATGTAGGGATTCATGTCGAAACCATACAGATACTGAAGGAGAGAGTTGGATCTCTACAAGAATCCTTGGCCCAAATCGAACTTTACTCTGATCGAGGATGGAACGAAGCTGCCAGATATTGTCAATTATTAGCAGAAGCTAATGAAAGGGAAAATTGGCTCAGGACCAAAATGCAAGAAAATGAAAGAGGAGAAGCTCAACGTCACGCAAAATGGGTAAAGGGATGGAAATTGGTTGTAAGGGATGTGATCTATGAAAAGGAAGCATGGAGAAGAAAATATGAAGACATGATTGTTAGAATTCAATATCATACTTCCCAGTTGGTGGATCGATTTGAAGAAGTATCAATTCAGGTCTACAAGAACCCTTTCCTCCAGATACCACCAGAGGTGACTGAGTTCTTCAAGCATTTTGGGAAGCTTGCAAAGGGATTCAGGAAAAAGAAGATGAAGCTCTTGGCATAGTATTTTGAGGTCCCCAAAGATGGTTTAGAAATATGAAAACTCTCGATGTATTGTTTTTCTAGTTGACCAAAGACTCGTGTTTGTATTGCAATATCCATCCAATGAAATAGAAGTTTTCATCAAATTTTTGTAGAATGCTCTCTCTTTTTCCAGATGATATCTGTCGAGGAGTGAATTCTCCCTTAGATACTTCATCAACTATATTTTTACCCTAAAAACGATGTGTTTTCCGCGTAAAAATATGGGTATCATCAAACAATAACATTGCTAGTACAGACGTGGTCTATCGAGGAGTGAATTCTCCCTTGGACTCGATATCAACTGCAGTCAAGCTAGAAGGAATTATACCCCTAGATTTGATTGCAGGATGAGTATTCTTGCTATAAGTGTATGCGACGATCTTCCTCTCAAAAATGGAGTTCAATTGGTTTATGCTCTTTCTTTCGATTTTATTCATTTATTCTTTCTTTTATTAAATAAAAGGTGTGATTTTTGAACAATTGCTCCAAGACACCCCTATCGCACTCGATCACAGGCAAGAGCCATGGCGGATGAATTAGAAGAAGTTCAAGTGATCAGGGATGAAGTCAGTCAAATCAAGGATCAGATGGCTAAGATGATGGAGATCCTACAAGAAATGCAGAAGGAGAAGAACACAGAGGAGAACCCTCCAGCCTCGAATGAAGGACAGCCAGCCACACCTCTCATCGCGCCCGGTTTTTCTCAGATTCCTATTCAAGGTTTCAACCGACCAGGGGCCATGATGCCTCTCAACCCAACTCATTTTTCATTTGACCCGAACAATACCCCATACGGTTTGCCTCGTGGGTTTGTACCACCAACAGCCCCCAGTCCACAAGATGGTATTCAGAACTCGGAACACATCACTCAAGCACAAATCCCCACCAATACTGTCGAAATACCGCAAGCACAGAATGTCAACCCTACAGATGGTAACACCCCGATAGTGACACCTTCTGTCAATCCAAGGCCCCCACAATACACCCTACATTATGGACCCCACGGGGCTCAAATGATGCCAAACTTCGGTTCCTCCTCCATGCCATATTCATTTCCCCATAATATGTACGGAGAAGCTCCGGTGAATCAGTCGGGGGGGGGAGGGGGGGGGGGGGATTCCCAGTCTAAAGAAAAGCTGGAAGTACTAGAGGAAAGATTGCGTGCCATCGAAGGGGTAAATAGTTATGGTCTTCGGGATGCCTCGGAACTCTGTCTGGTGCCAAATGTTGTAATTCCGCCGAAATTTAAGGTGCCTGATTTTGACAAATATCGGAGAACCACTTGTCCCAAGAACCATTTGACCATGTATGTGAGGAAGATGGCGTCACATGCCCGAGATGATAAACTCTTGATTCACTTCTTCCAAGACAGCTTGACCGGGGCAGCTTCAAATTGGTATACGCATCTCGAGCAGGCACACATCCGATCCTTAAAAGATCTAGCAGATGCATTCCTGAAGCAGTACAAGTACAATGCTGACATGGCTCCCGATAGGATGCAACTCCAAAATATGTCAAAAAGGGATGTAGAGACTTTCAAAGAATACGCGCAACGATGGAGAGAACTGGCTGCTCAGGTGGAGCCTCCCTTAGCCGAGAAAGAAATCGTAGCAATGTTCATTGATACACTCCAGTCGCCTTTCTATGATAGGATGATCGGGAGTGTGTCATCAAATTTTTCTGACATGGTCATCATCGGCGAGAGAATTGAAAGTGGAATGAGGAATGGCAAGATCGCCGAGACTTCAGTAGGGAACGGCCCAAAGAAAACCCCATTCATGAAAAAGAAGGAAGGAGAGGCACATGCAGTAACCTTGGAATAGAAGAAACCGAACCAATTAATGGAGACCAAACCAAACACCCGCCTTCCATGCCCAATACGCCCCATATTACCAACCACCTCCATATCACCAAGCCAATCAGCCATACATCGCTGCAACCTCGCAATTTCCAAACCCTCAACAAATGGCTCCCTACCGGCCATCATACCCTTCTCAGCCTCAAACACACCCCACCATGCCACCTTAAATCGTCCAGCCTCTAAATCCAAACCCAAACACCAGCCAAACAAGACCACCATATAACTCGGAAAGAAAGCCAGTGCGTTTTGACCCAATACCCATGACCTACACCGAACTATTCCGCCAACTTGTGAGCAAATCCGTGCTAACTCCTATCCCGACAAGACCACTAGACCTTCCTTATCCAAAGTGGTATGACCCAAATGCTTAATGTGAATATCACGATGGGGCCACAGGACATTCCACCGAGAGTTGTAAAGCTTTGAAGTTTAAGGTCCAAGACCTGATTAATGCCAAATGGTTGAGCTTTCAAAAGGATGCTCCAAATGTGGCACAGGGTCCTATGCCAAATCATGGGAGTTCGGGGGTCAATGCCATTGAGAGCTTCTTGGAACATACTCTAAAGAGTAAAGTGGTCGATGTTAGGACTCCTATGAGAGTTGTTTTCAGAGAGATATGCAAATGTGGATTGATCCAAATCCCGGCCACGGAAGAAAAAGCTCTCGATGGAGAGATAAGGTGTGACTTTGATGGGAACATAGGGCATTCGATTGAAGACTATTCGGAGTTTCGGCAGGTTGTGCAGCGGTTAAGGGATATGAAGATTATCTTAATTGGTTATGAATCAAAGGAGTACGCCATTAATATGGTGGCTGAATCTGCAATTTCCCCAACCCCAATTGAGATAACCCCTTTTATTGTTGTGGTTAATCCTCAACCAGTTCCTGAGCAAGTCACTCCGAAACCAGTGGTGATATACTATACTGAGAAGAAACCTTTGCCGGTTCCAAGTGGGCCAACACCAATCGTCATCCGAGTTCCAAGTCCTTTCCCTTACAAGGACACCAAAGCGGTACCATGGAAATATGAGATGCAGGTTCAGCCCAATCCTTCCAACGGGACTACTGTGGTTACCAACATTTCAGGAATTGGTGGAATAACTAGGAGTGGTCGCCTTTACACTCCGGAGGTATTGCGAAGGGTGGAAATAGAAAAGGAAGGAAAGGATCATAAAGGGAAAGAGAAGGTGCAAGAAATTCTAGATGACAAGGAAGCAGACGGGGGTGAGAAGAAAAAGGAGGTGTCTGATGAAGAAGTCAGCAAATTCTTGAAATTCATCAAGCAGAGTGCATACAGGGTTGTGGATCAGTTAAATCGAACTCCGGCTCGGATATCTCTCTTGTCTCTATTGATGAAATCTGAGCCACACAGGAGAGTACTCATGAAGGTGTTGAATCAAGCTCATGTTTCCCATGACATCACAGTTGATAAGCTCGATAATATTGTAGGTAACATAGTTGCTGATAATTATGTCACTTTCACCGATGATGAAATACCAGCTGAAGGTATGGGGCACAACAAGGCATTGCACATTTCTGCGAAGTGCCGAGACCATGTCATGGCTAGGGTTCTCATTGATAATGGCTCCTCTTTGAATGTAATGCCAAAGTCAACACTGGCAAAGTTGCCATTTGATGGAACTCATATGAAGCCGAGCACAATGATTGTAAGAGCTTTCGATGGCACTCGAAGGGAAGTCATGGGAGAAATCGAATTGCCCATTCAGATTGGCCCTTGCACCTTTGAAGTACTCTTCCAAGTGATGGACATAACACCAACTTACAGTTGTCTCCTAGGACGACCATGGATCCATTCGTCTGGAGCTGTACCTTCCATATTGCACCAGAAGGTGAAGTTCATTCATTGCACCAGAAGGTGAAGTTCATTTATCTCTTTTCCTTTGTACAATATCTATCTCTCTGTGTTTGTTTCTCTTTTATGCAAATATCCCTAAGTCTTGGAGACCTTACTGAGGTTGACCCCAAAATTGAGAGGACCTTTCATTGACGTAGGAGACTACAAAGAGAGAGGGAAATGTTGATTCCCATTCCACTCATGGCGAATCTACCAGATACGAAGCCACTGAAGGACTACGCAGCCCCAAATGCGAGGGGTTTCCGAACTGGGATGGCTAGGCCAGAGATCGAGGCGGAGAACTACACTATACCGCCTATTCTAATTAGTATGATTAGGCAACATCAATTCGAAGGATTGCCCTCAGAGGACCCGACTGATAATGTGGAGACGTTCTTTGAGTTCACCGATGCAATTAGGATTCATGGTGCCCCGGTCGAGGCTATACGCTTGAGGTTATTCCCCCCCTCTCTTACTGGAAAGGTAAATGCTTGGCTAAAGGAAGTGCCCGCTAATAACTTGTCGACTTGGGACCAACTGGAGCAGGCATTCTTGGAGAAATTGTTTCCTCCATCCAAGACGGCATACCTATGAACTCAGATCACCGGCTTCTTCCAAAAGGAAAGAGAATGCTTATCCGAAGCTTGGGATCGCTACAAAGGGTTGCTAGAGTCTTGCCCACATCATGGACTCGAGAGATGGTTATTAGTGCACACCTTCTACAACGGATTGGACTACTCTTCGAAGGTGTCACTTGACTCCGCAGCTAGTGGAGCATTTATGATTAGGTCTCTGACTGAGGCATTCAATATCATTGAAAACGTAGCCACCAATTACCACCAATGGGGCTCGGAAAGAGGTAATAACCCGAAAAAGATTTCGGGGGGTAAGTTTGAAATGAATAACACTGATCTTATTATGTCTAAAATTGACTCCCTGAATAACCGTTTTGATCAGCTTGAAAGAGCTAATGTGAGTTCAATAGGTGCTACTAACATTGTTTGTGAGATTTGTGGAATGCAGGGACATGACATAATGGAGTGCCCACGAGGTATTGCCCATTGGATCCGGTGCTTCGGGGGAACAAGTGAACTCTTGTCACAACTTCTATGACTCGAACCCGAAGTTACCAAGCTATGTTCCCCCAAATTCTTACAACCAAGGAAGGAAGAACAACCCTTACCTCTCGTACGAGAACTACAGCAACACGCTGAACCACGAATTCCAGGAAGGCAAGGTAATAGGAAACCCACATCGGGGTATCCTCAGGTACAAAATTCTAAACTTGAGTCTCTTTTGGAAAGTTTTGTGGAAACTCAAACAAAACAAAATGAAGAGTTTAGGCAACAAGGTAGGACAGTCAACGAGGCAATAAAAGAGTTAGTATCTAAGGTAGATAACTTAGCCATCCATAATAAGATGCTAGAAACTCAGATTGCCCAACATGCTAATTCATATTCTAGACCTAAGGGTACGTTTCCGTGAGAACCCGAAGTTAATCCCAATGAACATTGTAATGCCATATACTTGAGGGATGATAAGCTTGGGGTAGTTGAAAAGGATATGGAATGTGAGGAGGACATGAGCGAAGAGGATGAGATGGAGCCAAAGTATGTCCCTCCACCACCTTATCAACCCCCAATACCTTTTCCACAAAGGTTGGTCAAGAAAAAGCAAGTAGAAATAGAAACTAAGAGCTTAATTGAGGAGCGCAATGTCATGATAAAAACCAATATGCCTCCTAAACTAAAAGATCCAGGTAGTTTCTTTATTGCTTGCTCAATTGGATAAGTGAAAATAGACCAAGCCTTATGTGACTTAGGGGCTAGTGCGAGCTTGATGCCGCTTACTATCTTGGAGAGGTTGGGAACCAAGGAATTGAGGCCATCCAAATTCGCTTTACAATTTGCGGATGGCTCAACTAAAACTCCTCTAGGTATACTAGAGAATGTTCCCATAAGGGTAGGGAAATTTTTCATTCCTACCGATTTCATGGTATTGGATATGAACGGGAATTCTAAATTCCCTATCATTCTAGGAAGGCCATTCTTGGCCACAGCTAGAGCGATAATAGACGTAAAGAATGGCAAACTCTCTCTGAACGTAGAGGAAGGTAGGGTAGATTTTGATTTGACTAACTCATATAACAACCCTCCTTTTGAGAGTCATGTGTGCAGGATCGATATAAAGTCTCCAGATGTGAAGGAAGAGCTTAACATGGAAGCAACTCCGAAGATTTGCATGATGAATGATGCACCAAATGGTGATGAAATGGGAGTTGCTCATCATGTGGAAACAAAACTTCCGCCGGGAGGGAGTAAGGCCATGAAACTCAGAGTGAAAAGAGCAAAGCGAAAGCGCAATTGGCCATATGAACAAAATCGGCTCTTTGTAGGACTCCCATGGAAGAGAAGTGTTCCTGCACTTCTATGCCCAGCCGACCCCGGTTGATTGAAAGAAGTATGGTCAAGCTTAAGACCGTAAATAAGCGCTTCTTGGGAGGCAACCCAAGTTTTCTTTCCCTTTTCCATTTGTTTTTGAATAATTTGAGAAGATAAAGAAAAGAAAGATCACTAATTGATGGATTTGCCAAGTATTTTCAGGTAAAGAAGGAAGGAAGAGCAAAAGGCAAGGACAAATATAGTCAGAAGTCATCACGCCCAGGCCGTGACGGTGGTCACGGCCATGATCAGCTAACCCAGAAGATCATAAAGGATCACGGCCTAGCCGTGATACTCATCACGGGCGTGATGAGAAGGACCCTGAAGATCAGAATGTATCACGGCCTAGCCGTGATGGAAGTCACGGCCGTGACACATTTTCCAGCATCTCTTTGACTAGGCATGTGAGCCAGCACCCGCTACCACCTTGGTGAGTTGTTCCATTTTTCTCCTTTCTCCGACTTGATTATTTACATTGGGGACAATGTAAGTTTTAAAGCTTGGGGTAGGGGTATTTTTGAATATATATTTTTTTGCATTTTTACATTTTTCATGTTGCATTCATATAGGCATACTTTTGCATGATCACATGATTAGATTGCCTCCTTGCTTAGATTATGCACCCAATTGTGAGAACTTGGTGCCATATGAATTGAGATAGTGAATTTTTGAACCCAAATTTTTTTTATTCTTGTGATAAGGCTAAAAATAAAAATTCTTGAGATGATCTTTCGATAGTTTATAATTAGCATGTGGTTCCTTAGACTTGTGTTTCTCATTGATTTTAAACTACTAAATGTGAGATTTTGAGCCTAAAAGGGGTACTCACTAAATCTACCCCATCCTTTGTGATTGAGTGTTTTATTCCTCCTGGATTGTATTTTCTAGAACTTGACTTGAAACCGTTTTGAAACTTAAAAATTTTTGAAAACATATTTGAAAATGATTGAGGCACTAGGTATCTTTGTGGCCTTTTGAGCTTTGATTGATTAAATGCTACCCCCTTAATTGCCCAATTTTGAGCCTAAAAGAATAAAATACTTTTCTTCGTACCTTGAAATATTTTGATGAATGATGCTTGGTATGACACCTTTTAAAGTATTGCAAAAAGGGTAAAAAGGTAGTTTGAAAAATAAAAATGTGGGATGAGAAAGTTAGAAAAATACTTCTCTTGAATTGAAAATCTCTCCTTCTCCAAATAAATAAAATAAAATAAAATAAAAAAAGATGGAGAAGGGGATAACAAAAAGAAAGTGAGAAATAAAAATAAAAAGAAAGAAAGGTGGAAAAGTGAACTAAAAATCCCAAAAAAGGTATTTTAGAAGGTTGTCATGCTTTGAATTTTTGATATTTTGGTTAGCCTTCTTGAATTTTCCTTTTCTTGATTTCCCCATCTAACAATTAATCCCTTGGCCCCATTACAACCAGAATAAAAGACCTCTTTATTCTTATGTGTTTTCATTAATAAAGTAGAGATTTGGTTAATAGTCAAGCTTATGGTAGAATACCTTCCTTGAGGAAATTGAGCGAAGTGTTATATACCCTTAAACACTTGAGTGAGGTGAGAAGAGTGCCCGAATCAGTGAGAATATGAATCTAGAAAACCTAAGCTTCCAATTGGAATTGAAATTGATTGTCTCTTGGTTTCTTATTTGAAAATGCCTGTCGCTTGGATTAGTTACTCGGGGTTCTTGGTTCACTGTCCATGCTCTGATTGTTTATCTTGCCTGGCCTTAGTGATTGCTTGAGGACAACCAAAATCTTAAGATTGGGGTGATTTGATGAGTGTGATTTCACCTCATATTTGCTTGTCGTATTGCATGCATTTTCATATAGTTTAGGCATTTTAATTTGATTTTTGTTAGTTTTTACCTTGGAACGGGTAAGGTGGTTTTGTGGTGTTGTTTTGCACGAATTAAGAATCAAAATGCTCAAGATTGACCATGATTGAGCTTGCATGAAGATGGGTCTTGAAAAGTGAAGAAAATGAGCCAAACAGAGCCCATCACGGCCTAGCCGTGACAGCCATCACGGCCTAGCCGTGACAGCCATCACGGCCTAGCCGTGACAGCCATCACGGCCATGATCGAGCAAAACTGAAAAGAAAGAAGGCTAAAGCCAGAACTGGTCACGGCCAGCCCGTGATGCCCATCACGAGCGTGACATGTCAGCTGAACCAGACCCTCACAGGCAGAACTGATCACGGCCTAGCCGTGATGAGCATCACGGCCGTGACAGACCAATCAGTGAAGCAGTGCCCAAGGCAGAATCCGTCACGGCATGGCCATGATGGCCATCACGGCCGTGACGCGCAATATTTGGATCTGAAGAAACCGATTTTCATCTGAATTTGTATTTGATTAGGATTCAAATTATCCTAATCTATAAATAGGCCAATTAGGCAGAGACTTAGAGGACTTTTTGGCTGCCACACTTAGGCAAATTTTTAGGATCTCTCTTCTCTTTCTTCTTCTTCTCTTCTCTTGTTTTATTTCATGTTTTTGTTAACCAAGCTTGCCATCACCATGGCCATGCTTGAGTAGTAGCTTTATTTCAAGGGATTGGGGCTATGCCCAAGATCTGTTTTTATGTTATGAATTGATTTCGATTTCTTGTTAATTCGATTTTGCTTTAGATCTGATTTCTATTGTTTTAATTACTCGTAAATTCGGTGGCCACTTATTTGCGTGTCGTAGATATTCTAAGGAGGAACCTAGCGGTGAACTTAGGTATCGGATCTATAGAATCAGACTTAGGACTTAAATCACGAGAGTTAGAAGCGGTCCTTCGAGGATTAACGAATTGTCATGAAACTTAAAGGGTTCGTTCTAAATTCGACTACCACAAGAGTAGGGGTTGGTTTAATTGGACACGGTTTTTGTAACCCGAGAGGGAGCATTAACTATTTGAGGATAAAGTCGCCTTCAAAGCAATTTTGATAATTAACAAGGGATAGTCAATTTAGTAACACAAACAATATTGTCGGTAACCCAATTCCTAGGAATTCCCGTTAGATTTGAAAACCCCCAATTTGATTTGCTTTCCTGTTTTCTTTAATTGCGATATTAAATTTGATTGTTACTTGATTGTTATTTCAAAAACCAAAACCTTTTCAAAATCCTTTTTTTTATAGTTCAGTTTAATCAATTTGTTAATTAGTTGTGATTTGAGATCACGGCCTCTGTGGGATCGATATCTTTTTATTACTTGGCGACGAAACCGGTGCACTTGCCGGAATCTAGCACATCAACCCTGTTTTTCGTATGCTTCTTTATCAGTAAATACATTCTTTAATGTGTTTATTTTTTATAAAATCCAGAGGATGATTTTATTTAAAATAAAATTATTTTCTTGTGTTGTTTTACCGCATGAAGTCACGGTAAAAATTTTGGTCGAAAATTCAGACAGAAGCCGGTCTGCGTTCTTACTGCCAGTACAAGTTTACTGAGCTAGAGACAAAATTTTAATTCGTGAATGAGACGGTTAGTGTTTTTATGATGTTTTGTGTGGGTTTGGATTTTTTCGAAAAATCTTGTTCGGGGCCAAATCTTAAGGATTTCCCGGGCGAAATCGTCAGGAAATACGATCGGGGAAGTCATCTGATACGCAATGGAGCAGAGTATCAAGAGGATGAAGTGACATGAAGTGACTTGATGTGAAGGCTATGACACACCTCAAAAAGTGAATCTTGACTTTATTTCAAAATCTCACTTTTTCATCTTTATCTCTCCAATCACATCATATCACCTTAACTCCTTATCCTCTCTACAAGCAACCCACCTTCTTTCTTCTTCTTTCTTCTCTTCTTTCTCTCCAAAACCGTGCCGCTCTCCCTCATTCTCTATAAATACCCTTCATTTCCACCATTCATCACTTTCCTCCATTTTCTCACCTTTATATTTCACCACATTTCTTTTCTTCTTCTCTCTTACAAAGTTTACATTTTTATCAAGCTTTTCTCTTAAAGTTATTCATCAAAGTTGTTCATCTTGTTAAGGTTAATACTTCTATGTAGTTCTTTTTCAAAGTTTCATCTTTTATTTCAAATTTTTCTTCATATGTCATTTATGTGCTTTTAACTTCTAAAATCTCTTAAAAATGGTAGAAAACTCCGTTTGAGTTGAAACCAATTTCTATGTTCTTATTTTTACTCCTACTACAACATACTAAAAGGTTGTGTAAAACAAAAATTTCTAACCCTATTTTCTTGATGAGGCCGAAACCATGCTTTTTGGTTTTGGTGGGTTTTGTTTAACTTTGCTTGTATGGACTTGTATTTGAGTTCTATTCCAAGATGATCATGACCAAGGGCTCCTTTGTAGCAAAGGATGTTAGGTTTAAGTGATTGGAAAAGTTTAGAGATTTTAAACATTTTCATGTAAAGGCCTAAACTTTAAGTAGTTTAAGACATTGGTGCTTAGTTGATGTTTCTCCAAAGTGATCATGGATTAAGGCTTCTTGATGTATAAGGATGCTAAATCCAAGGGATTGGAAAGTTTGAAAATTTCTAACCTTTATTTTGTATCAAGGCCTAACTTTAAAGGTTTTTGACAAAAATATTAAGTTTTGTTTTCTTCCAAAATGATCATAGATTAAAGCTCCTATTAATAAATGATGCTATGTCTAAAGTGATTGGAAAATTTAAAATATTTTCTTGCTTTATTTTCCTATGATGACCGAATGTAACATTTGACCTAGGATGTGTTATTTTATTTTGTTTTCCAAGATGATTATGGATTAAAGCTCCTTCATGTTAAAGGATGCTATGTCCAAAAGATTGGGTAATTTAAAGATCTCTAACCTCACAAACTTGTTAAGGCCGAACCTAAGGGTTCATGGTCTAAGACATTTGATTTTTCCATTTTTCGAAATGATCATGGTTTCAAGCTCCTTACTATGTATGGATGCTAACCTAAAGAGATTGGAAAGTTTAGAAATTTCTAGCCTATTTATCTATGCTTGGCCGAAACCCTAAGTCAAGTACTTAGTGAGATTTTTAATTCAACTTTGTTAAAAGATCATTATTTATGAACTCCTAACACTTAAGGATCATAAATCCATGAGTTGTATAATTTTCGGGAATCTCTAACCCTAAGAACTAGTCTTGGCCGAACCTACACCTTGTGGTTTAGTGTTCTTGTTTGATTTTAACTTGTGATTTTGTGTTCATAACCTTAGACTTTCATCGTAGAGGAAACAAGGACGTTCGTGGTTTACCTCGCCAAGCATCTAATCTCCTTACCTTCATGGAAGGTAAGAGGGGATTGCCTAGGGATATTCAATGACTATATGCATGTGTGTATGTGTTTACTTGAGTGATTTGAATATTATTATGATATTGAGCCAATACTTGAATAACTTGTTTACTTGAACTATTGTGGTTATTACTTGAAGTTGAACATTACTTGCTATAAAGTGTGATGAATTATATATATGTGATGAACTGTCGTTAAGTGTGATATTATTGTTGAGAATATATTACTGTTGATTGAAGTTTGAGAAGCCGGACTGGAGTCTGTGCACAATGATTATAAAGGATTAAAAGCCTTAATAAGCCTTGAATATAACTTTAAAAGTATTGGTTTCATTTATAAAATTTCCTTCTTTAAAACGCTTACTTCAAGAAAATGAGATTCTTATTTTGAAAAGAAACGTTGAAGTGTTTTTAAGACGATAAAAACTACCTTTTTATGATCCAAAGTTGGTACGAGAGAAAACCTTTTTCGAACTATGTGTTTTATGAAGGAAAACCCCTTTGAAAATATTTGACTTTATTCCATCAAGGAATTTCAAATACAAACGAATTTCCTAAATGTTTTAGAAAAGATTTTGCAAAGGAAAAGATTTTCTCCTAAATGATTTGGAAACGTTCCGGTGACTTGGATAAGTGACCGAGGTTTTGTTTTGGATTTGATTTTCACTGAACTAAAAGTAAACACATGTGAATTGAATCTAGTTCGCGAGACGTCACTCCTAGTATTCTGTAATATACACGTTGATCCTTGATCCGTGCCACGTTGTTGTGGACTGTGTGTCCTAACCACGTTGTTGTGGACTGTGTGTCCTAATCATGTTGTTGTGGACTGTGTGTCCTAATCACGTTGTTATGAACCGTGTGTCCTAACCACGTTGTGATGAACGTTGTTAAAGGTGAATGTTGTTTTCTACGACCACAAGCCTAGGACTGGTGCATCGGTCTAAGGTGTTGTGATTGAGCACTCTAACCGCGTGTCCTATGTTGATGTTGATAATTTCAAAATGATGAAATTTATGAATAGTCGCTAGCCTTTGAGCTTCGACAACGAATGAGAACGAACACAAAGAAAACATCAAGAACTAAATGTTTTACATTTGTATTTACGGCAGACGTGGCCGACATGGTTTTAACGTGAGACCTTAACAGGAAAGGTATCATGTGACGGTGTATTATCGTTGTTCTTAAATTGGACAATGAGACGGTGTATGTGTATCGTTGTGCCTAAATGGACAATGAAACGGCCTAAATGGCCAATGAGATGGTGTATTATCATTGTGCTTAGCTAGCCAATGAGACGATGTATTATCGTTGTGCTTAGCTAGCTAATGAGACGGTGTATCGAGCCTGATCAACTCATTTGGAGGATGTTGGGATCTCCAGAGATTTAGTTAGAGCCTGATATTGAAGTGCCATGCATATTTTCAAAGATTGACTGTGCGGGTTTGAGACCCTTTGATTTAACACTGTTATATTGTGTATATGCATGATTTAACTGCTTATATGATTATGTGATGTATGTATCATGTATATGGTTGTTGTGGGATATAACTTATGATGGTATCTCACTCTTACAGTTATATCAGGTCTCTTCGGGTTTTGTTGTAATACCTTGGTACTCCAGTACCGATGTTGCAGAGGAGTCTTTCTAAGTCACTCGAAGACCTAGTGTTAGAGGTTGGGAAAGTATTTTGATTGGGGGTCTCTCCAATGAGTATTTGATAGAATGACCAGCTTAGGAGTCTGAGTTGGGTTGTATATATAAGGAGGTTGGTAGATGTAGTGTTATATACATCCATCTGTAGTTTGAACTTTTCTTTCGAAAGTGGAAACTTAGAGAAATGTTGTATGTCATGGTAACTTTGTTACGAACGTGACTTTACGTTTTAAATGTATGTATGATGGATTTCAGAGTTATCCTTATAGAAGAAAATTTTATACCCCATTTTTCTGACTTAAAAGAAACAATTTTCCGAAAGCAACCAGCAAATTATCTCTTGACTTACTTCCGCATGTGTTACGTAGTAATGCCCAAGGGGGTCGTTACATTCCGCGTTATGTTACAATGCGGCAGTCTCTGCCCGATTTTGATAAATATATATATTTGTATGTGTTCTCTCTCTTTTATATATGTCTTTTCGCTTTTGAATGCATGCGGGGTAGAAGGTGTCACACTTCTCATCATCAATAAACTGTATGTTCTTCATTTATTTTCTTGATTCAAGGCCGTGATCATCATTTTAAATTCCTAGATCTAGAGCTTCAAAAATCTCTAGAAAATCATGGAAAATCCTATGATCATGAAACCAATTTCTATGAACTTGTCATCATCTGTATGTTTAGTATTCAAGAGCATGAATTAAACAAAATTTTCTTTCCTATTCTTTCTCTTGAGACCGAAACCCTAACTTGTGTGGGTGGAGGAATTTTTGTTCAAATTTTTAGAAAGTGACAATGGGTTTCACCTTTCTATTACCTATGTGTATTGAATCCAAGAGATTGAATCAAAATAAAATTCCTAGCCTATTTTCTATGTGAAGGCCGAAACTAATTTATCATGGAGTTGGAGGATTTTATTTCACTTTTTGACTTATGATCATTGAACTTGTGTTTCTAGTGCTTAAGGATCACTAATCCAAGAGATTATAAATTTTTGAAATTTTTAGCCACATGAAACCCTCAGGCCGAATCCTTTTTCTTGAGAACTTGGATGATTTTGTTTTATTTTTCAACTTATGATCGTTGTTCTTAACTCTATACTACTCTAAGGTCATGGATCTAAGAGTATGTGAAATTTGGAGATCTCTATCTAATTTAGCTAGCCATGGTCGAACCTACATCATTAGCAGTTAGTAGGTTTTTCTTCAAAATTTAACTTGTTTTATGTTGTGGTTGTTGAAGGATAATTATTTATGTAAATCGTGTACGTGTTTTACGGAGATCGGACTTTCCGCGAAACTTGTTCGGGAGGAAAATCACTCCGAGGTAAAGGGAGTACCTGAGGGATTTTTCCGATAGCTATATGCTATTAGTATGTGATGTATATAATTTATTTGAGTGTGTTTGTGGTGTTTTAAATTATCTTACCTGGTTAATTTATTGTTGTTAATATTTGCATTTAATTGATTATCTGCATTAATTGTTATAGTATTTTAATGCATGTTATAAACTGTGTTATTGATGAGCCTCTGGTTGACTGGTTTTATAACTGGTAAAGACCTTGGCTTTGTGCTAATTTTATATCATTTTCACCCAAATTAGACTTGATTGTCCCTAAGTAATATTTTGAGTCTGTAAATTGTTTTTAAGTTAATTTAGTTGATTTAGAGTGAATAAAGTATTTACTTTTATTTTCTGTTTTTCAGGTTAATAAAATAAAATAAAATAAATCTGGAGCCACTCGCCCCGCGAAGGATTTCTCGCCCCGCGAGTCATGCAAGCCTGAAAAGTCAGAGACGATCACGGTTTACCCGTGTTGAATATCACGGCCGTGGCAGTTTTAAAGTTGAAGCGTTCGCCTCGCGAGAATTCCTTCGCCTCGCGAATACTTGAAAGTCAGAAGCCATCACGGTTTGGGCACGTTGAAGGTCACGGGCGTTACAGTTGAGAATTTGAAGAGTTCGCCTCGCGAAGATATGCTCGCCTCGCGAGAAGACCAAGAGTTGCAGACCTTTCGCATAGTTCGCCTCGCGAGCAGTTCTTCGCCTCGCGAGGACTTGGATTCCAGAAATGTGTATATAAGGCAGTCTTAGGCAGAACTGAAGAAGTTAGTCATAGTGAGGGGAGTCAGAGAGTTAGCCAGTTTTGGCTAGTCTTTGATAAGCAGTAGTAGTAGTTTATTTTCCTTCCCTTTCTTTTATGTTTATTTTTTTAATGGAGAATTAGTCTCCTAGATTAATCTACTGTGATTGGTTTCTATTACATTTGAGGTTATGTATTTCCTGTTTAGTTTGCTATTCTCTTTTCAATGCAATGCTATATGTTTCTGTTTGTTATTTCAGGAATGTATAGTGTTGTATTGATTCATTTCGGTGATGTTATGTTTCTATATATAATCGCGTTTGTTATTTCGCGTGTGTTCATTCATGTTCGTTTGTTCATGAGGGCTTAACCCCGTTTGTTATTTCGGGAATAGAAACATGCATCCGTAGTAGTGATTGCGTTGTTAATTGTTGCTACAACCGGGAGGGGTTTAGAATCCGCTTAGGGCTTGGATTTATTTGAACCAATGATAGTGGGAAACCAAGAACAGTAGGTTAATCGTTTTTAGCTTATTTGTTAGTCTCTTAAACTGCCTGTTTTTTTTTTGATTTGTTTTGTTAATTTAGTTTTAATCTCAAAACCCCCATTTCTAACTTTTACTAATTTTCTGTTAATAATAACAACACCTAAAGAGTCCTTGAGAGACGATCCGAGTTGTCGCACTATACTGCATTATTTTATAATCACTCGTTTTTTTGGCGCGTGGCGACAGCGCGTTCAAAAATTGGCGCCGTTGCCGGGGACTCTTGTTTGTTGTTATTAGCATAAAGTTACATCAAAAAAAAAAAAATCTTTGCTAATTAGTTTTGTCTGCATTGTCTGGTTGTGAATTTGCCCCATGGATAATTATATGCGAAATTATGTGCCTAATGTTTATTATGAGCAACCATGCATGTATTATCCTAATTTTAGTGAGCCACCACCATACTATAATAGCCAAGTGACCACCTATGCACCTTCCGAACCTTCCCTAGAGGACCTGTGCAAACAGATGACTGCACAGATAAGTGCACATATGGAAGGAATGATGCAACAAATGGCCGAGCAAACTCAACAGATGATAGAAGCAAACTTTCTTGAATTCCAACAGAAGATGGAGGCTGAATACCAGAGGAGCCAAACTGAATCTCAGAAGTTGGCCATGCAATTTGATCAAGTCACCGCCAACTCAGCTGCAATGCTAACTCCACAGCCTCTTGAGGAACATACAGATTCTAAAGTGGTTATTTTTGAAAATAATTCTGATGATAATGTTTCTGTTGATGATGAATTATGTGTTGAATCCCCTGATCCTAATGCTTGTTATTGTGATGGAACTGCTTTGTGTGTGGAATGTTTTACAGGTTTATACTTTTCAGGAAAAATAGAAAATGCAGATCGTTTTGCAGGTTTATTTTTTTCAGGAAACTTAGAAAAGGAGGATCAGGAGGACATCTGCTCCCCCGTGCCTGAAGATAAAGAAGAACCTTTGGGAGTAGATGATTCAAGTAAAACAATTGCATGTGTTGAGAGTAATGGGGTGGATGAATTGATTGAAGAATTCCCAGACATTCTAACTTTTTCTGATTCATTTTCTTGTAATATATGTACTAACTCTAACCTTTGTTTGGTGTGTGCTGAAATTTCTGCGTGTATAGCAGGTGAAAAATTTGTTAATGCAGTGGATGAAGACATTGCAGAAGTTGAAGCAGCACCGGTAACCGTTTCTAACTGTTTGCCACCTCCCCCTGTGGAACCAAAAGCTCTGGATTCTGCACCCTTGGATTTTGCACCATGGCCAATCCAAGAGGTTGAAACCCACTTCTACTGGGAGGATTTTGTTGAGAAAGAGGTCAGCTGTGACCTGAAGGGGAGTGAGAAGTCCGCCGCACTGGGTGGAGTTATTATAATTGTCAAGTGCTCACCTCCGTATAAAAGCTGCAAGTTAGGGAGGCTTGGAATGAATTTCAGTCCTTTGGCTACCACGTGGGACTTATGCTACAGGCAGTGGGATCCTGGTGGAACCGCCTCTGAATGAGTTTTCTTAACCCTTTCTCCTTTTTAATTTTCTTTTGCTTTGTTTTATTTCTGTTTTGTTTTGAATAAAGCTCCTGAATAATTTGAGAAGCTCAGGAGTTGTGTTGTGTCTTGGTTATGGCAAGTTTATTGGATTTTATTAATTTTTGCATAGATTGATTGCATGATATTGTTGACTGTTTTCCCCCTAGGATTTGAAATTTTTTTGAAAATTTGATCCCCATATGATTGAAAACTGAACTTTGAGATTTTGTTATGATGGCATGATTTATGATAAGTTTGGGGTGATAGGAAGCACACACTAGGGATAGAATCTCTGTTCAAATAATTTGCAAAAATGTCCAGGTGAGGTTTTGAGCCTCCAACATGTTTTTTTACTGTGTGAAATCACTTTTTAAGTTGCACTTTCCTGAATTTGATTGAATCTCTTTTTGGTTTGCATGATTATATGTGTGTAGCAAATGATTTAGGCATTTTCTTTGTAAATAGCCACTTAGCCTAAAAATAACCAACCCTTATGCATGTTCCTTAGTTAGCCCCATTGAGCTTATTAGCCTGTTAATTCTTGATAACCTAATGTTATAAGCCCAAAAATCTGGAAAATCATGTTAACCCGATCTTAGGATTAGGAGAGCATGTAATCTTAGAATGGGTGCAAGAAATTAAGTTTGGGGTGGCTACTGACATGTCATTCTGGATTGATAAAAAAAAAAAAGAAAAAAAAATGATGAATAAAAAAAAAAGAAAAAAAAGGGGGAAAGTGTAAAAATGATAGAAAAATAATGTTTGTTTAAGAAAAAAAAAAAGAAAAAAAAAAGAGAGAGAAGAAGTATTTGAATAAATGGTTGTAGTCACCCAAGGCATAAATGATAAATGAAAGAAAGGAACTTGAGTTAATTTCAAAGTGTAAATAAAGTTCATGCTCTCTTAGTTCCTAGGGTCTTCAGCCTAGTTCCTTTGTATATCCTACCCTTAGCCAGGCCCCATTACAACCCATAAAAGACCTTCTGATGTTGCTTGCATGTTTTCTGTGGGAACTATTTAGAGATGAAAATCAAATTTATGGGAAGTGCTCTTAAAAGTGAAATTGAGTGAATGTTGTTAGCCTGACAAACTGAGCGATTGAGTGAAACACAAATTTCCCTTGTGAGGAAGGCAGTTGTTTGGATTTGGTGATCTCCCTTTTGTGTGTAACTTGGATCCCCTTCTTAGATTGATGATTGTCTGAATGATTAATTTCTCAACTGTTTAGAATAAATGAATGTGGGGATTGTTTTGAAAGGGGGGAACATTGAAAAATATTTTGATAAATTGCTTGAAATTTGTGTGAAAGTTAATTGAGTCCTTAAGCTTGCCATGTTTTGCCAGGTCTTGAGTCTTTTTAAGTTTTTAAGTTTTAGTTTGCTTGAGGACAAGCAAAGTTTAAGTTTGGGGTATTTTGATGAGCCTCTGGTTGACTGGTTTTATAACTGGTAAAGACCTTGGCTTTGTGCTAATTTTATATCATTTTCACCCAAATTAGACTTGATTGTCCCTAAGTAATATTTTGAGTCTGTAAATTGTTTTTAAGTTAATTTAGTTGATTTAGAGTGAATAAAGTATTTACTTTTATTTTCTGTTTTTCAGGTTAATAAAATAAAATAAAATAAATCTGGAGCCACTCGCCCCGCGAAGGATTTCTCGCCCCGCGAGTCATGCAAGCCTGAAAAGTCAGAGACGATCACGGTTTACCCGTGTTGAATATCACGGCCGTGGCAGTTTTGAAGTTGAAGCGTTCGCCTCGCGAGAATTCCTTCGCCTCGCGAATACTTGAAAGTCAGAAGCCATCACGGTTTGGGCACGTTGAAGGTCACGGGCGTTACAGTTGAGAATTTGAAGAGTTCGCCTCGCGAAGATATGCTCGCCTCGCGAGAAGACCAAGAGTTGCAGACCTTTCGCATAATTCGCCTCGCGAGGACTTGGATTCCAGAAACGTGTATATAAGGCAGTCTTAGGCAGAACTGAAGAAGTTAGTCATAGTGAGGGGAGTCAGAGAGTTAGCCAGTTTTGGCTAGTCTTTGATAAGCAGTAGTAGTAGTTTATTTTCCTTCCCTTTCTTTTATGTTTATTTTTGTAATGGAGAATTAGTCTCCTAGATTAATCTACTGTGATTGGTTTCTATTACATTTGAGGTTCTGTATTTCCTGTTTAGTTTGCTATTCTCTTTTCAATGCAATGCTATATGTTTCTGTTTGTTATTTCAGGAATATATAGTGTTGTATTGATTCATTTCGGTGATGTTATGTTTCTATATATAATCACGTTTGTTATTTCGCGTGTGTTCATTCATGTTCGTTTGTTCATGAGGGCTTAACCCCGTTTGTTATTTCGGGAATAGAAACATGCATCCGTAGTAGTGATTGCATTGTTAATTGTTGCTACAACCGGGAGGGGTTTAGAATTCGCTTAGGGCTTGGATTTATTTGAACCAATGATAGTGGGAAACCAAGAACAGTAGGTTAATCATTTTTAGCTTATTTGTTAGTCTCTTAAACTGCCTGTTTTTTTTTGATTTGTTTTGTTAATTTAGTTTTAATCTCAAAACCCCCATTTCTAACTTTTACTAATTTTCTGTTAATAATAACAACACCTAAAGAGTCCTTGAGAGACGATCCGAGTTGTCGCACTATACTGCATTATTTTATAATCGCTCGTTTTTTTGGCGCGTGGCGACAGCGCGTTCAGTTATCTGCTATAGTATTGACATGAAATTATTATTGACGTTGATTGTTGATTGAAAAACCCGACAGTGGTCAGTGCTCAATTAATATAGAAAATAAAAGCGTTAAAAAGCTTTATAAGAAATATCGAATTTTAATTGGTGGAATAGAGTAATATAATATTCTTTAATTATTTGATTAGTTAAAAATATGGAATAGTTGAAAATACTATTATGTTAATGATTTATCGGTGTAAGAGTGATCTATGAGTCACAGTGAGGGCGTAACCGTGAAAATATTTTAGTATTGTTAATGTTTATGTAAGAAATTACAAAATAATATAAAAGGTTATTGGAAAAAGTTAAGTTTCAGAAATAATTTAATTATGGTGTTGAGAAAATTATTTTACTAGAAAAGTCAAATTTTGACTTAAAACGTTTTAAAATGCCAAACGTCGGTTAATTCCGAAAAATATTTATGGATAGCATTTTTAAAAAAAAATAGCAATATTTGTGTGAACCAAGAATTAGTCTCAAATCAATATTTTTCTTTGAACTAAAGTTTCAAACAAAGATTTTTAGAAGAAAATGAGTTTTTGGGTGATTTGATTGTTTTTATAAATGAATTTCCAACGAAAATGGATTTTCTGTAAATTAGTTTTACACAACGGTATTAGTTCCGACAACTTGAATAAGTTGAGGAGATTTTGTTTTTGATTTGTGTTTCACGGAACGAAAATAATTTTAAAGTTGAAAAGCCAACCTAGTAGCCGAGACATCGGGGTTCTAGTGTTCTATTACAAGTTGTGGACCATATGTCCTAAAGTTGAAGCTATGGACAATTTTGTCCTATAAAAGTTGTGTAAGTTTTGTGCTTTATAATCTACGAACCTAAGACTGAATGCATCGGTCTAGATCTTCGTGATTTGTGAGACACCCCGTTGTACCCCATTGTATTATTACATTAAAACCTTAATATTTATTTACTTAATCGCGCAATTATTGTTGAAAATACGTAAAAATTAAAACTTATTTAATTATCATATAACTTCTTCAAATTTAAAACACACCAACGTTAATATATATAAATACACACCTGTTTAATTATGACAATACCAAAGCACTGTTAAGGGTACCCTCTCAGTAAGATCCCTCACAGGCATAAACTTCACTACAGACATACTTAGCGGAAATATAAATACTCCTTAGACACACTGGCCATAATGTCTATACTCTAATCGCCATGAATCACAGCTCGACCTCCTGCATCTGATTCGTAAGGAGTTCCATCTAACTCCTCAGCAATTGGTTCCTCCATCAGGTCTTCTCGTACGATCCCATAGAATATAAAATAAAACATACAGAAAGATACAGGGGATAAGAAACAGTTCTATCATCAAAAGCGGAAAAGAATCATAGCATAAAATATAATAACCGTCAACCACACACATCACACATAACTAGCAATCATCCTCAAATTACGATATCACCCTCTACTCTCAACTCATGTAATTCAACATTTATACTAATATGGCCATCTATACTCCCGTCACACTAGTCAGTAGTCCAGAACGATTTGAGGTCAAAACTCAGTGCGCCACTATTCCCTAATCTTTCATAGGAAATAGTGCATCAGCACAAAATGCGTCACTATTGCCCCCATTGGAAATAGCACATAATAAATAATAACTCGGTGCGCCCCTATTCCCTTACCTCTCATGGGAAATAGTGCATAAGCACGATAATAAATAATAACTCGGTGCGCCCATATTCCCTTACCTCTCATAGGAAATAGCGCATAAGCACGATATGCGTCACTGTTCCCCCCATTTGAAATAGCACATAAGCATAAAAGACCTTATAATTCGGTGCGCCACTATTCCCTAATCTCTAATAGGAAATAGTGCATAAGCACGGTATGATTCTCACTGACTTTTATCAATAGCAACCTAGTACCTCAAGCTTTTCCTCACAACCTCCACTTACATTCTATATCACATCACTTTTATAAAATAATAGCGAGGCACCTTGTAACACCCTACTTTTTATTTTCCGATTTTTTTTCCGTAAAAATATTTTCGCTGTATTAACCGGTATAAATGTATTTATTTATATTTTTATCCGAGTTCATGGAGATTGATTTTTATGAAATAAAAATCATATCCATACTCTATCTTAGGGTAGAAGCTTACGATAAAAATTTGGGTTGAAAATTCAGACGGAACCCGGTCTGCGTTTTCACTGACAGTATAATTTTACTGAGCAGAAAACCTAATTTTGACTCGTGAACGAAATGGTTTATATTTAAATCATATTTACAACGAGTTTGGTTAGTTTGAAAATTTTCAGTCGAAAATGAAATATTACGTTTACTGGTGTAAAACCCTAATCGAGAGGCAACCGAAGTCGAGAAGGGAGGTGCAGAGAAAAAACCGGACACCGGAGGAGCTAAGTCATGGGATGAGTCACCACCATGACTCATCAAGCATTTATGAGCATTAAATGCTAGTAATCATGACTTTTATGTGAAAAAGACCAAAATACCCCCAAGCTTTGGCGGGTATTAACCAGACACATCTACGCACTCTCAACCACTCATTTTACGTGGTTGAAAACCTCCCACATCTCTACAATTTCGTGCATCCACCTCCAATAAATCTTACCTATTTCATTTTGCTTTCGTTTCATTATTTTCCTCTCAAAACCGAAATCGGTAAACGACGAGAGTTGCGTCACGGAATTTCCGGGAACCGCTATCGGATAAGATCGGTGACTCATTAGTGAGTCACTTTGTGTGGACCAAAATCAGCCTCATCCTCATAAAATGTGAGCCACATATTTAATAACCATAGTTAAGCAAAGTAACCCTAGTTAAGTTAATTAATAACTATGGTTAAGCTTATATTAATTAAATAATCACAAAACCCATTAATCTAAATGTTAAAAACCAAACAAGGCCTAAGATTACTCCTATATATACCCCCCAAACCGTGGCCTCCCTCCCATTTCACTCATCTTCTTCATCTCCTTCATTTCTTCACTTTTCTCCAAAAACACCATTGTTGATCTTCAAGAACTTCAAGTGATTTCCATTAACAAGATTGCCAAGATCCTCATCAATTCTTCTTCTACTTTCTTAACTTAGGTAACATGATCATCTCCTCTCTTTTTAAGATATTGTTTTTCATATTTCTTGAGTTTTCATTTCTTAGATCTAGAACTTCAATTAATTCTAGAAAATTGTAGAAAAATCATAAAAATGTGAAACCAGTTTCTATGATCTAGTTATGATCCCTCCTTTATTTATCCAAGAGCATGTGATCAAAATAATTTTCCTTCCCTATTAACCATTAATGGCCGAACCTAGGTAGGAAAATGGGTTTGGTGTTTTGTTGTTTGTTTTGAAAGTTAGTACTTGACTTAAGTTCTATAATACATGTATAGCTTAAATTCAAGAGCTTAGGTCCAACAAAAATCCCTAGCTTAAATTCCTAATATGGGCCAAAACCCTAACCCTAAAGGTTAGAGGATTTTGTTTCAAATTTTAGTCTTGTAATAAGTAATCTATGTTAGTTAAGACTCTAGTAACTAGGATCCAAAAGATGGCATTAAGAAGATAATCCTAAACCTATTTTCTAAGTCTTGACCGAACCTAGCCCTAAAGTGTCATAGATGGGTGTTAGTTGATTAATTATAATTATGTTGTTTGGTTGAAGGTGGTTGTGTTAACTCGTGGCGGAATAACGAGAATCGTCGTGTACGTGTTTCCGGTGCAAACTCAAGTGGGGAAAGAATCAACCTATCGTCGGAATCGATAAGTAGTAGATTATATGATAATTGTGTAGGGCGACCTAAACCCTACTAGTAGTTGAGTAATCGACAAGACCAAAATCATATTGGAAACCTTTTCTGTAAAACCAATGGTGATTTGGGGATTGTAGGTTTATCGACATAAGGATGATTTTATCTTATCTGAGGTTGATTGAATTTATTATTATTATTTCATTGCTTATGTGATATTTTGTGGTATTTGAATTATTTTCCGATATTGTGTTATGCATGATCTGCCTGGTTTTTAATATTGTGCTTAGCTGATTTTTAAGTAAGGATATGTGTTGTTCGGGAGATAATTGTTTGGGTGAGAGAATAAAGGTGATTTAGAGGTGCCTAGCCTAATTAAGTGGTTTTATCTAAGAGGAAAAAGGTGTTGAGACTTTGGTGTAAGGTTGAGGCACTAGGTTGTTATTGATGTAATTTAGGGAGATTCATTTATCGAGGTATTGTTAGTCACAGCCGTGTGAGTGGAACACACGAGGTCAGGATATCCTATTTTGGGGATATCGGATATTGCGGGTGAGTGCCCTATGGATTTGGATGCCGAGGTAGACTACCGTAATACTCTTTAGTTCTTGACGAGTTCGCATGTTCTTGGCACTGGACCGTTATGGAAGGATATTCCTTGACGAGTTCGTATGTTCTTGGCACTGGACCGTTATGGAAGGATGTTCCTTGACGAGTTCGTATGTTCTTGGCACTGGACCGTTATGGAATGATATTCCTTGACGAGTTCGTATGATCTTGGCACTGGACAATTTTAGACTAATAAGTGTTTAGTCTTTGATGCGTTCGAAAGTTATTGGTACTGGACCGTTCTGGACTACTGACTAATGTGACAGGGGTGAAGATGGCCACATCAGTATAAAGTTTTAGTTGCATGGGCTGAGGGTAGAGGATGATATAGTGGATTGAGGATGATTGTTGATTTTGAGTGATGCGTGTCTGTGACAATTACTGTATAATTTACTATTACTCTTTT
Organism: Sophora flavescens; assembly: GCA_030762895.1. Lineage (NCBI taxonomy): Eukaryota > Viridiplantae > Streptophyta > Magnoliopsida > Fabales > Fabaceae > Sophora > Sophora flavescens. Next base: position 2,314,711 of record JAUPTC010000016.1, read on the forward strand.
CCGCTTTTTGATGATAGAACTGTTTCTTATTCCCTATATCTTTGTGTGTTGTATTTTATTTCTGATGTGATCGTACGAGAAGACCCGATGGAGGAACCAATTGCTGAGGAGATGGATGGAGCCTTATACGAGACGGAGGTTGTTGAGGAGTTGAATGACATTCCGTATGAAGATGACGCTGGAGAACAACCTAATGATTCTAATAATATAAAGTAGTAAGTTTAGGGCCAGTGAGTCATATAAGACGTTTCTTGTTTTCAGTTAGTTATAAGCATGTTTGTATAAATAAGTACCGGTGTGGGATCCTACTGAGAGGATACCCTAAACCGTGTTGTGTAACATAAAGAATAATTATGTGTGTATTTATGTAATATAGTTTTGGTGTGTCTTGTATTTGTAGAAGTTATATGATTATTATTTAAGTTTTAATTTTTATGTATTTTCAACGATAAGCGAGCGATTAAGTAAATAAATATTAAGGTTTTAATGTAATAATACGATGGGGCACAACGGGGTGTCTCACACCTCTAATTCATATTCAAAACTCTCACCCAAACAAAATACCTCCGAGTAATATATATCTTTACTTAAAATCAACTAAGAAATTTATCAAACCAGGCAGATCATGCATAACACAATAATCAATAAAATATTCGAACACCAAAATAAATGTCACATGCAGTAGAATACCTCAACCAGCGTATCACAGTAAATTTGATAACATAAAATCAAACATCCTCAAATACTTAAAATCAACTTAATGTCGATAAACCTACAATCCCTGAATCCATTGGTTTTACAGAAAAGGTTTCCAATGTGATTTTTGTCTTGTCGATTTCTCAACTACTAGTAGGGTTTAGGTCGCCCTACACAATTATTATAGAATATACTACTTATCGATTCCGACGATAGGATGATTCTTTCCCCCACCTGAGCTAGCACCGAAATCTTGAACTCGACGTTCCTCGCTATCACACCACAGCTTAATAGTTTCACCTTGAACCAAACAACATAACTATAATTAATCAAATGACAACCATCTATGACACTTTAGGGCTAGGTTCGGCCAAAACTTAGAAAATAGGTTTAGGGTTATCTTCTTAATGCAATCTTTTGGATCCTAGTTACTAGAGTCTTAACTAACATAGATTACTTATTACAAGACTAAAATTTGAAACAAAATCCTCTAACCTTATTACTAGAGTCTTAACTAACATAGATTACTTCTTAATGCAATCTTTTATGTTGAGTGTTGTTCGAGTTTCATAAAGTAAGAGGGTCATATGTTTGGTGTGGATTCGGTGTTCTTAGGGTTTTGTAACTTAGTTGGTGAGGAAGATGAAGAGAATGAAGAAGATGAGTGAAATGGTGAGGGAGGCCACGATTTGGAGGGTATTTATAGGAGTAATATTATGCCTTGTTTGGTTAAAAGGAATTGGTTTAATGGGTTTTGTGATTATTAAATTAATATAAGCTTAACCATAGTTAATAATTAACTTAACTAGGGTTACTTTGCTAACTATGGTTAATAAATATGTGGCTCACATTTGATGGAGATGAGGCTGATTTTGAGCCACACAAAGTGACTCACTAATGAGTCACTGATCTTATCCGTTAGTGGTTCCCGGAAATTCCGTACGCAACTCCGTCGTTTACCTGATTTCGGTTTTTGAGAGGAAAATAATGAAACGAAAGCAAAATGAAATAGGTAAGATTTATTGGAGGTGGATGCACGAAATTGGAGAGATGTGGTAAGTTTTCAACCACGTAAAATGAGTGGTTAAGAGTGCGTAGATGCGTCTTGTTAATACCCGTGAAAGCTTGGGGGTATTTTGGTCTTTTTACCTAAATGTCATGATTACTTGCATTTAATGCTCATAAATGCTTGGTGAGTCATGGTGGTGACTCATCCCATGACTCATCTCCTCCAGTGTCCGGTTTTGTCTCTGCACCTCCCTTCTCGACTTCATCGGTTCCCCGATTAGAGTTTTACGCCTGCGTAAAAGCGTAATATTTCGTTTTCGACCGAAATTTTTCAAACTAACCAAACTCGTTGGAAATATGATTTAAATATAAACCATTTCGTTCATGAGTCAAAATTAGGTTTTCTGCTCAGTAAAATTATAATGTCAGTGAAAACGCAGACCGATTTCCGTCTGAATTTTCAACCCAAAATTGTATCCTAAGCTTCTACCCTAAGATAGAGTATGAATATGATTTTTATTTCATAAAAAACAATCTCCATGAACTCGGATAAAAATATAAATAAACACATTTATACTGGTTAATACAGCGAAAATATTTTTACTGAAAAAAATAAAAATCGGAAAATAAAAAGTAGGGTGTTACAATTTGCACATTCGGACTTTGCGTCCTATTGTTGAAATTGAAAGACGAACTTAAATATTTAAAAGATGGTTGTGAGCTTTTGAGCTTCGACAAGGAAAGAATTAACGAAAAAGAAAAGATGACGAGAATAAAATGTTTTACATTTGCATTTGTGTCAGACGTGCCTGACATTGTGTCGTGAGACCTTGATGGAAAAGTTATCATGTGATGTTGTACATTGTGCCTTGATGGACAATGAAACCTGTTGATCGATTGGCAAGTGTACCAAATCCTACAAGTAATAAAGTGAAAGTAAAGTATCGTTCCAACGAGGATTGTGATCAAGTATCAATGTGGCCAAGGCAATAGCTATTTGAACGAATGAATTTCATAGTTCCAAGAGTTTTTATGAATTTTTGTTTATAAGTTGCCACAACAAAATGAACGAATCAAGTAAAAGTAAAGAATGAATTCAATGTAGGTAAAAGTGGTTAGGTATCGGAATCCCTCCCTCAATTTTCACCTAATGTAACTTTATTTAACCCTAAATTCAATTCAACTCGTTCAATTGACATTCAAATCACCAACATAGATTTATCCCTAATTCCTTTGGTGATAATCTTGTTGTTACAAATCAAGAACCCTAATTCCTTAGGTGATGCAAGATTCGAAAAAACATTAAGAATTAGATTCACAAGAATGTATTGCAATGTAGTTATATTCCTAGAATCAACATCACAATATTAATCAACTTCATTTCCAATTCAATAACCAAATTTCCAATTGCAAAATTGAATCCAAAAACAATTCAAGGTTTATCAATCCAAGAAAAGCATTAAGCATAGAAGAGATTAATCAAACTGAACGAAATTGCATTGAAATCACAGATTATACTTCAATACATCAAGATTCAATCAAGTTCATCCTAACCTAACCTAAGAAATCTAGAAACTCCTATTAAAAAGAGAAGAGATGGAAGAACTTGAGTAGGAATGAGTGGAGGAAGCCTTTGAGCTTCAAATCTTGTTCCCAAGCTTGAATCTCAAAAGGATGTAGAGAGAATGTGATGAACCAAAGTGAAAATCACACAAAAATGAACCAAAGACCCTTTCAAATCTGTCCAAAATCGTATTTATACTGTTTCTGCGCGTCACCCAGCACTGAGCGCCCCTGTTCTGCACGAAACTGCATCTTCTGTCTTTCCTAGTGCTGGGCGCCCAAGAAGTAGCGCTGAGCGCCGCCTGCCTGCCTTTCTGTCCACGCTGGGCTCCTGACACTAGCACTGGGCGCTGGTCTAGGTCCTACACCTGATGGTTTCTTTGTTCTGCTGAAGTTGAGCTCCCGTTTTGAGAGCTGAGCGCTAGATTCACATAAAGGATTTTGAGAAATGGATTTTCATGTTCAATTCTCTCGCGAAGTACATTACTCATGCAAGATTTCAACTTTCTAACACTTTTGCAAAATGCACAAGCATCACACAATCAAGCATTAATTCCAATTAATCACATGCTTCATGTTTTAAGACAATAAAACATTCCACAAAATCAGCCCCATTGAATGCACAAGATTATCCCTTGCAACCCCTCGATCAAGTGTCAAGTGTTTCACTCATCCTCACTTGGGTGTTATTTGCTCTCAATTCCAATCACAATGCACTCCCCAATCCTAATCTTGACAAGATGCTAAGAACACACATCACAAATGTCAATGCAACACATATCATGAGGTCTTTTATTTGGTTGTAATGGGGCTAAGGTGGGGGTGGATAAAATCAAGGATATAAGCTAAACTACCTTGACTTCAAGGAATGTGGACTCTTGGGACTTCCATTGCTTAGCTAGGCAACAAGCACATAAGCACACAATTTGTGCTATTTCCCTTTTTATGTATTTACAACTCTCTCCTTTTTTTTCTTTCTTCTTTCCTTTCTTTCCCTTCTATTTTGCCTTTTTCTCACTTTATTGTAAACTTTCTTTGTTCCTTTTTCCCTTTGGCTTTTTTTATTCTTTTTTTCTTTTTCTTTCTTTCAAAGTTTATTTTTTTCAATTTTTTTTTCATAGTAGGCATCTTTAGTGGCCTACTCACACCCCAAACTTAATTTGCTTGCTTGTCATTAAGCAAGAGAATAACCCCAAACTTAAGTCCAAACATTCCTCTAAGCCAAAGTAGTAGGACAAGATTGTTTTTTCGATTTTTGGCTTATAATGTGCTATCGTGACAACAAAATAGGTCAAGGCTCAATTGGCCATAGCAATGACAAATGATAGGATAGCAATTATGGCCCTGAGTTTAAGTAAAGAATTATTGCCTCAATCATTTATGCATATGTAAAAACAATGCAACAGTGACAAGCATTAAGGCAAGAAAAAGTGAGAACATGCAAGTGATGGACAATCACACATGAAAGAATAAGTCACATGGATTATGTGAAGAGCGTTTAGGCTCAAAAGCTCACAGTTTAGGATTTTGTACAAGAGAAAATCCATGCATCCAACATTGCACAGTCATAGTATGAAAGATTGTCAACAAACAAGTCACAAGGATCAAAGGTCTCAATGACATCATATGCTCAGCTAGTACACAATGCATGATGCTAGGAATTTCAGCCAAGCAAAAGTGCCACGTTCACAAAGAAATCTACACAAAAATTCATTCCTAATGACAAGTTTGTGCAATTTATGCAAATGTGAATTGTAAAGTAAAGAGGGTTGAAAAGTAAAAAGTTAAGAACACCCCCTTTCTTCTTTGCATAGGTGAGGTATCTGCAATTTTTTTTTACACGGACTAGCGCTCAGTGCCCACAGTGCAATATTTTCTGCTGATTTTGGCTTATGTTTGCGCTCAGCACTCACAGTAGGACCCGGTGCCTACAGAGGGTCAATTTCACCATTTTCTTGGGTCATTTCTCCCCTTCCTTTGGTCCTTTTTCCTTAGATGTGCCTGCACAACAATTCAAAGCAATTCCACCACATTACATGGCCTGCACATCAAGGAGCCACTCAACAACACAATGAACTACTTATGTTTTTCATGATAAGGAATAAGAGAAAAAATTTGCAAGAAGAAAATGCTTGGGTTGCCTCCCTAGTAGCGCTTCTTTAACGTCACTAGCTTGACGCCTGCTTATTTGATGCTCAAGGTGGTTTGAAGGATGAGAAGAATGGTGACTTGTTGTTGCTTGTCTTTCCACCACTCCTCATATTGTTCTCAATATCAAACATTGATGTATTCCCTTCTTTGATGAATGATCTTCTATTGGCCAAAGTGGTTGGAATTGATATGACCATTGAGACTTCTTCTTCTTTTTCCATTGCTCTTCTTTTTCTTGCAATGTTCATCCTTAGAAATTTTCTACACCTCTTGACTTTGCACATAGTGAAATTGAGCATGGATAAGTGATGAAGTTTCCATAGGCTCCTTATGAAACATTTTCACAACTATTTGTTCTCCATTCACCCTCAATATAAGATCTCCTTTGGGTACATCAATTAAGGCACCGGCTGTAGCTAAGAAGGGTCTCCCAAAAATCAAAGAAATGTTCACATCTTCCTCAATATCCAAGACAAAGAAATCCATGGGAAATATGAACATTCCTACTTTCACTAGCAAGTCCTCCACCAAACCATATGGTCTCCTAATTGATCTATCCACAAGTTGCAAGGAGATCATGGTTGGTTCTACATCATGAATACCAAGTCTCTTCATCATGGATAATGGCATAAGATTTATACTTGCTCCAAGGTCGCATAGGGCTCTAGCATTTATTTCCTCTCCAATGACACATGGTATAGTAAAAGATCCTGGACCCTTCAACTTAGGTGGAAGTTTTTGTTGGAGGATAGAACTACAATTTTCAGTCAAGGCCACTACCTCACTTGGTGTAAATTTTCTCTTCTTTGTAAGCCATTCCTTCATGAACTTTGCATATGATGGCATACTCTCTAATGCTTAGGCAAAGGGAATATTTATTTGCAGTTGTTTGAAGATATCCAAGAACCGATCAAACTGCTCTTCTTTCTCTTTCCTCTTCTTCTCAATCGGATATGGCACTTTCACATAAGAAAGGATCTATTGTGGCTTGCCCCTTTCCTTCAATAGCTGACTTTTTGTCTTTCTCAAGATAGAATCTTCATTGACAAATTTCAGCTTATTTTCCTTCATATCATCTTGAGGTTCCACTTCTTCTTTCTTCTTTGAACTCTCTTCTTTCTCACTAGTCTCAACCATCTTCTTGCTCAATTCAGATTTTTCAGCATTTTGGCTTGTGGAATGATCAACAATCGGCTTTACTAACTTTGCACTTCGCAACATGATGGCTTTGCACTCCTCCTTTGGATTATTAGTAGTATTTCCAGAAAATCTTGCACTTAATGCACTTGAAACTTGTTTAGATAGCTGTCCAATCTGCACTTCAAGGTTCTTGATTGATGCATCGGCATTCTTGAAGTTAGATTGTATGACTTGAATGAATTGTGCAAGAGTGCTCTCCAACTTGTTCATTCTCTCATCGATATCACGATGTGGTTGATTTTGGAGTAGTGGTTGTTGTGAAGATGCATTGTCTTGTGGAGCTTCTTGTGAACGAGGAAGGTTAGGGTGCTTCTTCCAATTTTGATTATACGAATTTGAATAAGAATTTTGCCCTTGTCTTGGAAAATTCCCCATGTACTTTGCTTCCTCTTGAGAGCCTAGAGATGCTTCATTTTCCATTCTCATGCTCTCCTCCACAAAAAGCAAACCTCATTACTTGTTGTGCTTGCATTGGGCCTAAACTTATAGCATTTAGTTTCTTTGTGAATGCCTCCAATTGATGAGTGATGAGTTTCTTTTGATCCAAAAGTGCATTTTGAGAATTAAACTCCAACATCCCCTTTGTTGATGGACCTCCTCTATCATGATTCATGAGATAATTATTGGAATCCATAGCTTCAACCAACCTCAAAGCTTCATCCGCAGTTTTTGAATTCATAGATCCTCTCGCCGATGCATCTAACATGAGCTTTGGCCGAGGTCTCAATCCATTACAAAAGATTTGCATTTGTTGAAGATCATCAAAGCCATGATTAGGACACTTTCTTAGGAGTTCCTTGAAGCGTTCCCAAGCATCATATAAAGTCTCACCATCACGTTGCATAAAGCTTGAAATGTCTCCTTTCATCTTCACAAACTTTGACAGTGGAAAATACCTTGCCAAGAACTTTTCTTCCAAGTCATCCCAAGTAGTGATGCTTCCTCTTGGTTGAGATTGGAGCCAAGATTTGGCTCTATCTCTCAATGAAAAGGGAAATAACTGCAACCTTATCGCATCATCCGTAACTCCATTAATCTTGAGAGTCTCACATATCTCTAGAAAATTTGAGACATGACTATTTGGATTTTCAGCATTAGTTCCTCCAAATAGATTTTGTTGCATGATATGGAGCGATGCCGGCTTGATCTCAAAATTATTTGCGGCTACCGGTGGTCTAACAATACTTGAGTGATTCTGGTTGATTGGACCATTAGAATATTCTTCCAATGTCCTTCAGTTTCCTTGCTTCTTGTCTTCTTTTCTTTTGATTCTTTTCGATTCTTCTTTGCTATTTTTTCAATTTCGGGATCAAATAACAGCTCACTTGTTGCTTTAGATCGCATACACTACACAAGAATCTCAAAACAAGATAAGAATATCCAGTATATCACTTGCTATTTGAACGAATGAATTTTATAGTTCCAAGAGTTTTTATGAATTTTTGTTTATAAGTTGCCACAACAAAATGAATGAATCAAGTAAAAGTAAAGAAAGAATTCAATGTAGGTAAAAGCGGTTAGGTATCGGAATCCCTCAATTTTCACCTAATGTAACTTTATATAACCCTAACTTCAATTCAACTCATTCAATTGACATTCAAATCACTAACCTAGATTTATCCATAATTCCTTAGGTGATAATCTTGTTGTTGCGAATCAAGAACCCTAATTCCTTAGGTGATGCAAGATTCGAACAAACATTAAGCATTAGATTCATAAGAATGTATTACAATGTAGTTCTATTCCTAGAATCAACATCACAATATTAATCAACTCCATTTCCAATTCAATAACCAAATTTCCAATTGTGAAATTGAATCCAAAAACAATTCAAGGTTGATCAATCCAAGAAATGCATTAAGCATAGAAGAGATTAATCAAACTGAACGAAATTGCATTGAAATTACAGATTAAACTTTATTACAACAAGATTCAATAAAGTTCATCCTAACCTAACCTAAGAAATCTAGAAACTCATATTAAAAAGAGAAGAGATGGAAGAACTTGAATAGGAATGAGTGGAGGAAGCCTTTAAGCTTCAAATCTTGTTCCCAAGCTTGAATCTCCAAAGGAAGGAAAGAGAATATGATGAACCAGAGTGAAAATAGCACAGAAATGAACCAAAGACCCTTTCAAATCTGTCCAAAATCATATTTATGCTGGTTCTACGCGTCACCCAGTGCTGAGTGCCCGTGGCCAGCACTGGGTGCCCCTGTTCTGCACGAAACTGCATCTTCTGTCTTTCTTGGCACTGGGTGCCCAAGTAGTGGCGCTGAGCGCTGGCTGCTTGCCTTTCTGTCCAAGCTGGGCACCTGACACCAGCACTGGGCTCTGGTCTGGGTCCTACACCTGATGGTTTGTGTTCTGCTGAAGCTGAGAGCCCGTTTTGAGAGCTGAGCGCTAGACTTCCATTCCTACACATTTTCAACATATTTTGAGTGTACTTTTCTCACAAATTAAGATATAATGGATCAAAACTTTATTTAACTGAATGTGTACATTTTCCTATCACTTTTCCTACAATTCCTAAGATTATTTACAACTTATTTCTATTTGGATTCACAAACTAACATATATTGCACTTTCATCAAAACCATAGACAGTAACCACTGTGCCTAGTTTTGGGCAATGCTATGGTTAAATCCGGTGTGCCTTATTTGGCAAATTAAGATAGTTTGATCAGCTCATTGATATGGTGTTGGGATCTCCAGAGATTAAGTACAAAAATTTTTACGGTGAATATTGAAGTGTCATGCATTTTTAATGACAATGACTGTTAGGTATGAAACCCATTGATAAACTACTTGTTTATTTCTGAACATTTATGTTGTTTTAACTATATATGTATATGTTGTTTTGTGTGTCGCGCATGTAGTTATCATGTTAAAATTCATATATTGGTTCTCACCCTTGCATATATCTGTTTGTCTGGTTTTTTTGTTGTACCTTGGTACACGAGTACAGATGTTGCAGAGGAGCTCCTTAAGTTACTTGGAGACTTAAGTCCGGATGCGGGAAAAGGTATGTGATCATAGGGATGACTACGAGGTCATTTCAGTGAATGTCTTGTAGAACGACCAGCTTAGGTTTGTGTTTGGGGATGTATGTTTTGAGAAGTTTAGTACGTGTGTCTTGATAATTTTCATATAGTTTATAAGAAAAGACTTTTAAGAAAAACTTGTATGTTGTGGAAGGTTGATTATAAATAAATTCAGTCTATGTGTGTTGGTGAGTATAAGATAGTTCTTACTGCTGTGATGTGCGCATAATTTTTTTTGAAGTATTTAGAATAAATTTTTTTTTACACCAAGATTTTCTGACTTAAAGTAAATCAATTTTCGAGGTAACCAGCAAATTTTCTTTTAATTTATTTCCACACGTGTTCAAGAGATAATGCCCAAGGGGGGTGTTACAGGATAAATCAAGGTTGGCCACATTGGGATAGATTATGATTAGGCTTGAACTTTTTTTTAGCTTAATCTGTACTTTTTGCTAGGTTATTTTAGTTGGCCCTTTGAAATTGACCCATTTTAACAACTCTAAAATTCATGATGCAATTTGCTGCCATTATGTTGTCTACCTGCATACACTACTACAGAAAAGGGCCTCAGTAGCGCTTTTTTTTTTTACCTTTAGTAGCGCTTCAAAGCGCTATCTATTCACCCTCTACTGAAGGTGGGAGAGATTCAATAGCGCTTAAAAAAGCGCTACTGAAAGTAGGAATAGGTAGCGCTTCCTTGAGAAAGCGTTGTCTAAAGTTCGTAATTAGACAATCTATTACATACTTTAGATAGCGCTTTCTCAAGGAAGCGCTATCTATTTGTCACTTTAGGCAGCGTTTTTTCAAAAAAGCGCTACTGAAAGTAGGAATAGGCAGCGCTTCCTTGAGAAAGCGCTATCTAAAGTTGGTAACAAGACAATCTATTACATACTTTAGACATCGCTTTCTCAAGGAAGCGCTATCTATTTGTCACTTTAGGCAGCGTTTTTTCAAGAAAGCGCTACTGAAAGTAGGAATAGGTAGCGCTTCCTTGAGAAAGCGCTGTCTAAAGTTGGTAATAAGACAATGTATTACTTACTTTAGACAGCGCTTTCTCAAGGAAGCGCTGTCTATTTGTCACTTTAGACAGCGTTTTTTCAAGAAAGCGCTGTCTATTTGTCTCTTTAGACAGCGTTTTTTCAAGAAAGTGCTTGCTATCCCCCCTCTTTTATTTTCATTATTCACTGTTTTTATACATTTCCCACCTGCACAACCATCCCTCATCAATTCACAGTAACACTGCATTTAGGTACATCACACACATACACATATATAATGTACAAAGCTTACATACAATATTGGTAAGCATATATATATATATATATATATATATATATATATATATATATATATATATATATATATATATATATATATATATATATATAAACCAAACCAAATATCAAAATCATGCATATAAAACCAATTAATTAAGTAATATACTTTAACACAATTCACAGTAACAAATTGAATGAACCCCACCAAAAAAAAAAAGCAAGAGCTTTCTTTTTTCTATATTCTGCAGCTCTACAATACAATGGCCAAGTCCATCCAAGAATAATGCTAAGAAGCTCTGGTCTTTGTCTCCTCTCATTGTTTACAATCTCATCATACTCAGGACTAAGACCAGGTAGACAACCAATCCTCACCCAAACATCCTTTTCCATTCATAGATGAAGCGCAAGGTAGGGTCCCTTGCTTTTCATTCTCTCTGCAATCTTGTTCCCAAGTTCCTGAACTGGCTTTGCAAACCTCAATGCATTGAAAGCAACCTGAAAGATAATGTGAGAACAGTCACAATCTGCTATCAATTGTTATTATATAAATAAAGTTCCGAGGGGTGAGTGTTGTTTTCTTCTTTTATTGCTTTGCTTTTCCATCTTTCAAATAAGAAAAGAGACTTGGCAATTACCTTGCATCGAAGTTTCTGGAGATCAGAAGGAAGATCCTTTGACAGCCTTGAATCCAAGCCACGTAAAAGCAAAACGCCTTCTCTGTTGAGCTGCATAGGACAACAAGAATCATGTTAAACTCTAGTTCAACAAGAACAACACTCACATCACACTTTTTCTAGACAAATCAAAGCTTTCCTCAGTTGAATACAAGCTAATACATTGCCTACATAATATTGCTGTCATTAAATTGATATGGAGGGCTCTAACTACTTGCTTACACTTTACAACACAACAACTCTTGTGATCAACACCAGATATACTATCACTAAGACAAAATGATTAAACCCACAAGTATTGATGACTTATAATTATTCCAGCAACCCAACTTAGCTTAAAAGGAGGTTGCATTACAGCATTAGCAGCATCCCAAACAACAAAATATACCGACATGTAACATAAGTACATAACACCTACATGTAATCTCACTATACCTTCAAACAAATAGAAGGCACAAAGCATATCCAAACATGAGGATAAACAAACCCACTAACCCAATATTTGGAATAGTTCAAGTTTAGAATTTAAAACAACCCATCTGAAATGAATACATTCACAAATTCTATCAAATGTGGTAGGACTTACAAATCATGAGATATTACCCCAAAATGATTAGTAAAAGAATTGAATTCTTAAACTAATACATTGCTAAACAAGTTATATAACAAATACTCTTATAAATGAATTTGACGTATCCCTCATCAATAAGTATATACTTACTGATTGAACGTATCCCTCATCAGTAAGTATATTTACACATTAAAGAGAATTCTTTAAATTATGAAGCTTTGAGCTTGGTTCAAGGGGAGACAATGTGAGCATTAATCCAAGCTCAACAACGCCAAAAATTTCTTTGAACTGATTGAAGATAGTAAAGCCTATAAGTCTATACATTTTGTGATGTTATAATCTGCAACAAATTAAAAGCTGCATTCAAGCACATTGCCTCAACAAAGTAAGATTGAATACCAAATGTTTTCAATCAGCACATCGTCAAGCATTTCTTCACAATTAAGTATCTATTATTATACTATATAACTAAGCCTGTAAAAGGTCATTGATTATTCCGTGTAATAGTATGATCATTGAGTGAATGAAGAAATAGTTCAATTGCTTCTCTTCCTCTTTGAGCTATTGCTGCATCGAGAAATGGGTTCACATCATTTGGTCCAAGATTGGCCCAGAAAGAAGCTGAGTTAACATTACAATAATCATGAAATTAAGAAGCTCTAAATGTAGGAGAAATCACTAGTGCAATAAGTGCTTTTTACGTCAGTTAAAATTGATTTTTTACGTCAGAATACTGACTGACATAAATACAGCTGATGTTAATAGTTAATATTTTAACGTCAGTTGAGAACTGACGTTAAATATAAAACTATTAACGTCAGTTCTTTAACACAACTGAAGTTAATTTTGTAAAAATTAACGTCAGTTGTTTAAACAACTGACGTTAAACATAAAACTATTAACGTCAGTTCTTTAAGAAAACGGTCGTTAATTTTGTTAAAACTAACGTCAGTTGTTATAAAGAACAGACGTTAAAGGTTTTAATTTTAACGTCAGTTGTAATAAACAACTGACGTTAATAGTGTACTGTATATTTATAAAATACTATTAACGTAAGTTGTTTGATACAACTGACGTTAATAGATTTTTTTTTTTAAATTCAGTTTTAACATATCACTCCACTCAGCTATCCCTGCATTCAGTAAATATCCCAGTAACACAGAATATCACACACATTACAGAATTGCAAAGGAAAAATGGAACAATGGGGGGACTTAAAACCAAAACCCATGTATAGGAAAAACATAACTATCTACAAGTATATATATATATATATATATATATATATATATATATATATATATATATAAATTTTAGTCTCCAATGTCTAAAAACAAAACTATCAATCTAAGGATATATATATATATATATATACATGTTATTAATTAGTTTCTAAAGTCTAACAAAAAAACTATTCATCTAAGTAGTGCGGAGGTATCTTGTCGATTCCTTTTACAGCCGCATATTTGAAGAAGAATTCAGTGAAGCGCATCCTCAAGTCTCTTAACTCATCTTCTTGAATAGGCGATTGGTCGATAAATGCCTAGACACGTTCAAATAATAACAATAACATCAATACAAGTCATCTTCAAAACTATAATATATAATTTAACAAGTTGTTTAAATATTACCTTATTCCATCCATCCGTAATAGATGCAGAGACTATGTTCAGCATATGAAGCATCACATAATAGCCGCACGACCACCCGTTAATTTGAAATCGAGACTACCAACAAAATTAATTTCAACGTCAGTTGAATATACATATAAATTAGTAATTATAATATTAATTATTTGATAAATAAACTACCAAACCTTGAGGATGTTCCATACAAGATTTGCTTTAGCCTTAGAAGTCCTACCTCTCCCGTTGGCGCAACTTATGCTACTCACCTTCAGCGCGCTATCATAAACAAATAATCATGTCGATCAATTAACAAATTCATATATCACGTGTGTAATAAACTAAAAACAACTGATATTAAAACTTAAATTAAATTTAATATTAGTTACTTACTTATTTACAGCTTCCAACACCACCTGTGGCTGCTGTTGGTGGAGAGAGCAAAAGAATATGACAGTATGCCTAGACGGGTGAAGTACGAACAACTGCCAATGGCTTTTCATACAGTAGGGAGCCAGATATAATTCTTTCAGATTGTCTCCCAACAAGTTCCCTATGTATTTACTCAATGCATCGCCAGCAAAGAAATCGGGCAGAAGGATTGACGGATCTAAGAAGCCGAAAACTGATGCAACGTCCTTATCAAGCTGAAAACGATGGAGATACCTAAGATATGAAAAGGTGTGGATGTTAATTACATAATATATATATATTGAAATTAAAATAAATTATTAAATGGAAAATACCAAAAATAAATAAGTTATAAAATTAAAATTAACTTACGTGCACCAGAGACTGAAAACATTGCTGTTCATCCAGACGTTATTTCTGCAGGCGTTTCCGATATCGTCACCACAGAAGGAAAATATCCTCCGTTGATCTGGGCGTGCCACCCATCCATCGTGCTCCAATGGACATTCAAAAATCTCAAACGCATAATCCTCACCAAGTGAGAACAAACGAGTGATAGGTGACAGCGACACCGACGTCGACTTGGCCTTCAGTTTATGAAAAATAAAATAGATAAGTTGTTGATAATTAAAAAAAACACAAGTAATTATTTGACTAATTTGGACATTAATAATGAATACATACCTTTGTTAACATTTCGAGCTCACGTCGTTTGGAGTCCAACTCAAGCTCACGCCTTTTCATTTCCAACTCATGCTCATGGCGTTGGACTTCGAACTCCCGCTCCCTAGCTGCCAACTCATCGTCCTCCACATGTTCCCTACTATAACTCTCTTTTGAGCTCACATGTGAAGGGTTGGAATGCCGTTCGATGCCCTGGGATGTACCGACGGAGGAAAGCTCTCTGGCAAGCGCCTGCTTGAATTCTGGGTTGGATATTAAGCTTTGCATCAGATGTGTTGTAATAGCTGGGTTGGACATGAGGTGCTGAGTAATGTCAGCCAAAATTGATGCTTCATCGACCACCCGCTTTCGTGAAGCAGACTTGCCATAATATTCTTTGATGGTCACGTTCCCAGGAACACCGAGAACCCGACCAGGATGGTCTTTCTTACCTAGAGCAGTCATCAAGACGTCCCGCTGTCCAGAAGGGACGAATGCGCCCTGGGAGGATTGTGCTTTAAGATCCATCTACAATGAAAAAAAATGAAAAAATGTTCAAGTGAAAAGTGTTGCAAATATCTATACAAATATCAATTGAAATCAAGTGAGAGTGAGGGTTGAGCGTGATGAAAATAGAAAAGAGACGTACAGAGCGAAGTGTAGAAGGCGCGCGGGTGTAAACGTTATAATCAAAATAAAACAACATTTTATGTCAGTTGTTTGTAAAAACTGACGTTGAAGGACGCAATAATCAAAATAAAACAACATTTTACGTCAGTTGTTTGTAAAAATTAACGTTAAAGGATATTTAATTACGTCAGTTTTATTAAGAAACTGACGTAAAAAATAAAAAACTTTTAACGTCCGCTGTTGAAGACAACTGACGTTAAAAGTGTTCTGCAATAACATTAATTCCTTTGACTACTGTGTTACTACCCCTGAGCATTAAGTTTATAGATCACTTTTCAAGAAAATTAGTCTCTCTTCTCTATATAGGATATAGGATTATTTACGTCAGCTAGTTATTTAACTGAAAATCACACTTTTAACGTCAGTTGTATTAAACAACTGACGTTAAAAGTTTATTAGTTTCTGCAAAAACATTCATTCCTTTGACTACTATGCTACTTACCCATTCACCTTGTAACCTAATCCTCTTAATGAGCATTAAGTTTTTAGATCAGTTTTCAAGAAATTCAGGTAGTCTCTCTTCTCTATATAAAGAACCGTATTCTTCTGTATCATTCGATCTGTATTACACCCCCTTCTTTTCCTCTATATTTCGTGCTTTTTCCTTCACAATATGCCTCTATCATATTTGAGGTGTTGTTATTTCTTCCTATTCCTGGACTTAAAGGTCTCTGTCTTAATGGTAAAAAAACTTGAGGTTGAGTAAATCACATAACATGGATGGTAAGGTTGGGTGAATCACGTAATGTGATTCCCTCACTTTATTTCATCCCCGTCATCCCTTTCACTTTGCTTTGGAAGCAAGTGACTGTGAATTCAAGTCGATGCATCAAGGAGTTCCAGTGAAGGAGAAGATGCAAAGATCCATTTCAATGTGGATTCACTTTTGCATCATGGAATTCAAGTGAGGGAGGAGATGCATCCATTGGAGTTTCTGAGGACAGGACTGAGAAGAAAATGACGTTGAAGCAAAACTTTTATATATTTTAGGGCTATGTTGCAGAAATTTTTTATCTTTTAATCATTTAATTGTAACTTATGAATCGCTTCAATGAGATACGATTTGATTATACATATAACTTGTTTTATGTTAAGTGTTTATTTATTTTAATTTGCACAAGAATTTGTTTACTAATTCAAGCTAATTAATGAAGATTAAAAATAAACTTGTTTAAAAAAAAGTTTAGAAATAAACCGCACTATATATATGGAGTGACCTGTGTTAAGAGTGACAACAGGGCATTTCAGATAGGGATATAGGATTATTTACGTCAGCTATTTATTTAACTGGAGTAAAAATACACTTTTAACGTCAGTTGTATAAAAAAATTGACGTTAAAAATAAATATTTTTTATTTACACAAGTTTTAACGTCAGTTGTATTAAACAACTGACGTTAAAGGTTTACAAGTTTCTGCAAAAACATTCATTCCTTTGACTATACTGTGCTACCTACCCATTCACCTTGGAACCTAATCTTCTTAATGATCAACTTAATTTTTTAGCAACTTACCACGCCTAGTAACTTCATCCTCTGCTCCAATAAATAGCTTCCTTCCTTTTATTTTCTGCTTCACAATATGGCTCTGCCATGGAGATTAACTTCATCACTCTTTCTTCCTATTCCTAGACTCAAAGATCTTTGTCTTAATGGTCAAACAACTTCTGAGGTTGTGTAAATCACATAACATGGGTGATAAGGTTCTGTAAATCACATAATATGAGTTGCTCACCTTATCATCCTTTCGGAGAATCGGCTGCTACAGTTCCAAAACCTCAGCTTATGAATGACCACATTATCAGCATGTACCTCGATTCCAACATGAGTAACACCATCACTGCTAGACATGGTCACATTCGGAGTATAGTTTTCCCTTTGGCATATTTCATAAAACTCTCTGATGGGATGTAGCTTTAATGTTTCGGGTGTGATAAGGGGTTCCAAAAGTGACCTTATGCTCTGCCACACAACCTCCTCATTGAATTCTGGAAAACTCAGTCGCTCGACTCTCCTCTCTTGCCCACCCGTGAAGGGAACGAAGCCTCAACAAATGTTTAGGATTTTAAACCCTTTCAATGTAACTTTTTATAGGATTTTAAACCCTTTCAATCTTCTGTATCAGTCTGTATTACACTTCATGAATGAGATCCGGTTTGGGTTATTGATTCAACTTATACTTCGCACATATATTTTAGTTTTCAAAACAGAAACAACACATCAAAGCAATTGTGAAACTGAAACTTTGAGGAAGACAATGAGGAAGGGTGCGTATATTAGATACAAAAATTATTAAAATAACCTTTAACGTCAGTTGTTGTAAGGACTGACGTTAAAAGTGAAGTGACTCACTTTTAACGTCAGTTCGATAAAGAACTGACGTTAAAATGTTCACTATTAACGTCAGTTGTTTATTGAACTGACGTTAAAAGTGAGTCACTTCACTTTTAACGTCAGTCCTTACAACAACTAACGTTAAAATTGAATTAATGAAGTCTGATATTTACAAAACTGCCACCGCCCCCTTTTTAACGCCTAGCTTTTGGTTAACTGACGTATACCTTTACCGTCTAATGTATATTTTCCACTAGTGAATGGGTTGGGGTTCACTTCTACTAATGCTATACAGTTCAGCACATTCTGCACTTTGACAGTGGTTCGCATATTAGACATCATTATTGCCAGACACAAGGAAATGCTGTTTGAGAGGGCATAGAAACAGAGTAAATTTGCATATAAGGGTAAAAATGCATCTTTATGGTTACCCTTGCCTCCTATCCATTCATTCCCTTCCTGTTTCCCAATATGGTCTTCAGTATATGACACCAATTGATAGAAAATAAATACACTGGACATACATATTGCATAATTACTCATCTGACTTCAATAACAATAGTCAATCATCTATAAATTAAACTTGATGGACTAAAATTAAACTTGCAGGGGAAGAAATCAGAAATCATCCTTATTTGGAAGAAATCATCACTATGAGAAGAAATCATCCTTCCCTTTCACAAGAGACAAAATATCTCTTTCTAAACTCAACAGTTTTATAAAAAAAAATTAGACCTTTGACCAGCTGTATGGATTGAGGTGCAGAGTGGACAAGCCTCCCTTAGTCTTTGCAGCTAGCTTCAAAATTAAAAGGACCTGAAACACATGATCAATTGCCACATGATTTATAATTTAAATTACTAATGAAAATAATAATTTATTTAAGACAAATTACAGTAAACTCAGTCATAAGACATTAGAACCAAAACTATTTTTTGTTGATGGTTTATTAGGATAGCCGGAAAATTTATAAAAAGTGTTGAAGAAGTCTACTGAATGCAAGTTATTAACAAAGTAATTTTATATTCTCCCATCATAAAATACTTCAGAACAAGCAATATGATCATTAAAACCAAATTTCATCAACCTGCAAAACAAACTCGAGTCATGAAAGAGGAGTGTTCCGTCCAAATATATCGGATGAATGTTCCGTCCAAATATCTCGGATGAGAGATACTCGGCCGAACTAGGTTTAGTGGGGTGTTTTTGGATTGTGCTTGACAGAATGTGGATTCTGCTCCTACGTATCCAAATGGGAATCAAAGTAAACGTAGTTCTGAAGGAGGGGGTAAGCCCCCTATTTATAGAGATCTTTCAGGATCAAGCTCCAAGATAAACGGAGAAATATTAGGACCAGGTCCTGATTATGCGGAGTGATATTCGGATCAGTCATTTATGACTGATCCGCAAGGGACCGAGATGTACTTTAATGGCAGGGCGAACCCGAGTACTTATCCTCGGCTGGCCCGGTGTGCTGATATGTCCTCGGCTTTGGAGGAGTTTGGGCTAAGGCCCATTGGCGGGGGTAAGCTCGGTTGGTCCAGTGTATAGACGAGTTCTCGGTCTTTTATTCTCGGCCAGTACACAAGCCCCCCCAGCTCCGAGCTTGAATAAGCGAGAGAGCTGATAAGCATGAAACCGATCTTATTCTTCGGCTACACAGGCATCCGCATTTCCAGCTGTCATTTCAATCAAGTCTTCTCTCTCTGTCATAGAAAGCAATCATTGCCCGAGTTGAGGTTCTAGCCCCTGGCGTTGATCTTTCGGGAGCCGATGTAAATAAGGAGGTGGTGAATGGGGAACTTGTTCCCATTATTCCCGATGAAGAGGGGGAAGGGGAGGAAGACTCTCCCGGGGATCACATCGAGGCCGAAGAGGGTCCTAGGGACGAGTAGCTGTTGTAGTTTTTTGCTTTTTGTTCATCCTTTGTAATGGGCTTGTGCCCTTGTAACTTCGTATTACTTAATGAAAATTGTTATCATTCTGCTGACTTTCTGTCGTTGTGTTCGGCCTGTTAACCAAATCTTCGGCTAAGGCCGAGGTACTCTACCGTCCATATCAAAAATGGACGGTGGTTGTTACACGTGAAACACATGTTTCACACTTTACGCATGCAGTCACGCATTAAATGCTTTGGAAACCGCAATGGGTTCATGCAATTACTGCTTTTTGCTTAGTTTCGAGATTTGTTTTTCCAACAAACCCTTTCCCACGCATACTTCTTCTTTCCCTGCTTATAAATAGGGCTACTCCCTGAGCGGGCCGAGCACCTCATCATCCAGCTTTCTCAGGGGGAAGTGACTACATCCTCCCTTAAGAGAGAGTCATGGCGTTGGATTGGGGGAAATGGGGGCCGACTGGACTTGCTCCGGCTCTAATAGGGGGGACTACTGTCCCGTCGAGCGGCCCTTATTTTCAATTTCGGCACTGTGCTCGGTTCCCTTAATATCTTCACCTATTTGTACTTTTCAAGAGTCAAACTCGGCCTTATTTGGCTTTACCCACTGTTCTCGGTTTCCTTAATAAAATCATGGCTCAAACTTGGCCTTTAAATTCGAACTTTGTTCTTTTTTAATTGCTACTCGTATTTGATTTCAACAACTTCGCGGCTCGAACTCGGCCTTAATAATTTGACAGCTCAAACTAGGCTAATAGGCTCAAACTTTGGCCTTTAGAATTTAACGGCTCGAACTCGACCTTCAGGCTCAGATTTGGCCTTAAACGTTTAATCGGCTCGAACTCGGCCTACAGGCTCAAACTTGGCCTTAAAAGATTTAATCGGCTCGAACTCGGCCTTCAGGCTCAAACTTGGCCTTAAAAGAATTTAATCGGCTCGAACTCGGCCTTAATAACTCGGGTAATAGGCTCAAACTTGTCCTTTAGCATTTAATCGGCTCGAACTCGGCCTACAGGCTCAAACTTGGCCTTTAGAAATTAATCGACTCGAACTCGGCCTACAGGCTCAAACTTGGCCTTAAAAGAATTTAATCGACTCGAACTCGGCCTTAATAACTCGGCTAATAGGCTCAAACTTGGCCTTTAGGATTTAACGGCTCGAACTCGGCCTTCAGGCTCAGATTTGGCCTTAAACGTTTAATCGGCTCGAACTCGGCCTACAGGCTCAAACTTGGCCTTAAAAGATTTAATGGCTCGAACTCGGCCTTCAGGCTCAAACTTGGCCTTTATGAATTGAATGGCTCGTACTCGGCCTTCAGGCTCAAACTTGACCTTAAAAGATTTAATGGCTCGAACTCGGCCTTAATAACTCGGCTAATAGGCTCAAACTTGGCCTTTAGCATTTAATCGGCTCGAACTCGACCTACAGGCTCAAACTTGGCCTTTAGCAATTAATCGGCTCGAACTCGGCCTACAGGCTCAAACTTGGCCTTAAAAGAATTTAATCGGCTCGAACTCGGCCTTAATAACTCGGCTAATAGGCTCAAACTTGGCCTTTAGCATTTAATCGGCTCGAACTCGGCCTACAGGCTCAAACTTGGCCTTTAAAAGATTTATTCGGCTCAAACTCGGCCTTCAGGCTCAAACTTGGCCTTAAAAGAATTTAATCGGCTCGAACTCGGCCTTAATAACTCGGCTAATAGGCTCAAACTTGGCCTTTAGAATTTAACGGCTCGAACTCGGCCTTCAGGCTCAGATTTGGCCTTAAACGTTTAATCGGCTCGAACTCGGCCTACAGGCTCAAACTTTGCCTTAAAAGATTTAATGGCTCGAACTCGGCCTTCAGGCTCAAACTTGGCCTTTATGAATTGAATGGCTCGTACTCGGCCTTCAGGCTCAAACTTGGCCTTAAAAGATTTAATGGCTCGAACTCGGCCTTAATAACTCGGCTAATAGGCTCAAACTTGGCCTTTAGCATTTAATCGGCTCGAACTCGGCCTACAGGCTCAAACTTGGCCTTTAGCAATTAATCGGCTCGAACTCGGCCTACAGGCTCAAACTTGGCCTTAAAAGAATTTAATCGGCTCGAACTCGGCCTTAATAACTCGGCTAATAGGCTCAAACTTGGCCTTTAGCATTTAATCGACTCGAACTCGGCCTACAGGCTCAAACTTGGCCTTTAGAAATTAATCGGCTCGAACTCGGCCTTTAGGCTCAAACTTGGCCTTAAACGTTTAATCGGCTCGAACTCGGCCTACAGGCTCAAACTTGGCCTTAAAAGATTTAATGGCTCGAACTCGGCCTTCAGGCTCAAACTTGGCCTTTATGAATTGAATGGCTCGTACTCGGCCTTCAGGCTCAAACTTGGCCTTAAAAGATTTAATGGCTCGAACTCGGCCTTAATAACTCGGCTAATAGGCTCAAACTTGGCCTTTAGCATTTAATCGGCTCGAACTCGGCCTACAGGCTCAAACTTGGCCTTTAGCAATTAATCGGCTCGAACTCGGCCTACAGGCTCAAACTTGGCCTTAAAAGAATTTAATCGGCTCGAACTCGGCCTTAATTACTCGGCTAATAGGCTCAAACTTGGCCTTTAGCATTTAATCGTCTCGAACTCGGCCTACAGGCTCAAACTTGGCCTTTAGAAATTAATCGGCTCGAACTCGGCCTTTAGGCTCAAACTTGGCCTTGGAGAATCGAATGGCTCGTACTTGGTCTTCAGGCTCAAACTTGGCCTTAACAATTCAACAGCTCGTACTCCTGAAATCTTGTCACTGCCCCTCATGTATCCAAAATTAAGTGTGAGCAGGTTAGCGGGTGTGAAAATAATTTAAAATCAAATAAATTAGAGCCACGTATCTTATTGGTCGTTTGTGATCATCAATGATCAGCTCGTCAACTTCCTTTGTCTTGCCCCACTTTCGGATGAGGTGGTACTACAAGCTTGTAACCACCTTTAGACACATGCTCCACTTTTTGGCCGAGATCACACCATGCTCCACAACCCGCAACCATTGGGATTTTTCCAAAAACTTCATACTACAACTACATTCAAGCAGAAATATCTCACGTAGTGGATAAGGGTAAAAGGGATAATCTCCATTATCAACAAATTCAAATTTTGAATTAATGTGCAATAAAGATAATGATAAAAATTATGTCTTATCTTTGATAAAGTCAAACCGATCAACACTTAAGTTTCTCTAGTAACTGTTGGTGCCATGTATCAGCCACTTGAAAATCGGTTGGACTCTACGGTTTTACTTCCAAAGAAGATATGATCTTATTGCTGTAAGTGGCAGTGTATAGCCTCTCCCTTCTCAAGCCATGATGAACTTTTGGTTTGAAACTTTGCATGATGGAAAGCCTCATTCTCGTCAGGAGAAGACGTCTGCATCATGCATGAGGCATTTTACTTGTCACTAATGACCTCCACGTGGATCTCCTCCTTTTTGAATCGTTTTTTACCACCAGCGGAATCTGCTCCCATGATCATTTCATCATCATTACTCAAATCTTTATCTTCACTTGCAACAGGCATATCATGAGTTAAATCATGATTTATTTTAGGAACGTATAATGCGGGGTTCCTAAAGATACCTGCCATATCCACACCGCTATAATTTCGCTCCAGAGAATCAGCACCCGTAGTAATCGAAATAGCAGTTATGAAATTGCCATTATTGCAGATATTATTCTGATTCGCCGGAGATAATGATGGTGCCACCCATGATGACTGCCCCTCCTCCCTCAACCACCTTTCACCACCACTACCATAATTTTTCTTCGGCTCCACGCGTAATTCAGGTCCCCATGTACAGCTACCATCATCGATGCTTGCTGAAAAAAGCTTATCACAGTAGTCTTCTATATGGCCAAGCATGCCGCAGTAGTAACAGAAAACATCGAGCCTCTCATACTTGAATTTCACTACCATATGGCCAAATGATTCAGAGGGATATCGGACGGAGCCACTCCCCCACTCACCGGACTCAGAACAGGCATGTAGTTATCAAAAGGCCATGGACCCTCGGTTAGCACACGAATCATATCCATCCGATGGAAGAACTGAAAAAAAATATCGGTCCTGTCCTGACTCCTTAATCTCCACGGTTTTAGCTGGCCTCCAAACAGTGGCCATTCGATCCATCATGCCGTCGTTTCGGATGGCCCTATCCGCCGTGAATCCTCCTATTAAACACAACTCAACCCTCCTTTCCACTGCCGCTGGCTGTCCATTGTTATTTTCTACATCGATAACAAAACCACCGTCCTCCTCAACCCCTAGGGATAGCCCCTCAAAGTTTTCCTCCATATTGTTCTCACCATTATTTGTGGTATGGGAAAATTTGCTTCGATTCCCACAGACGGCGCCAAATGTTCCGTCCAAATATCTCGGATGAATGTTCCATCCAAATATCTCGGATGAGAGATACTCGGCCGAACTAGGTTTAGTGGGGTGTTTTTGGATTGTGCTTGACAGAATGTGGATTCTGCTCCTACGTATCCAAATGGGAATCAAAGCAAACGTAGTTCTGAAGGAGGGGGTAAGCCCCCTATTTATAGAGATCTTTCAGGATCAAGCTCCGAGATAAACGGAGAAATATTAGGATCAGGTCCTGATTATGCGGAGTGATATTCGAATCAATCATTTATGACTGATCCGCAAGGGACCGAGATGTACTTTAATGGCAGGGCGAACCCGAGTACTTATCCTCGGCTGGCCCGGTGTGCTGATATGTCCTCGGCTTTGGAGGAGTTTGGGCTAAGGCCCATTGGCGGGGGTAAGCTCGGTTGGTCCAGTGTATAGATAAGTTCTCGGTCTTTTATTCTCGGCCAGTACAAGGAGTATATCAATAAAAAAAAAATTGGATGTACAGCAGAGTTCAAATACCGTAGAAAACCTATTCTTAAGAAATATTAGTAGTTTGCTGGTTTTAACCATGAAATGCAAATGTGACATTACAAAGTCGTTTGTAATAAAAGAACCTTATGCCCAACTTAAAAAGCACATCAGAGCAAAACCAAAGCATCAACAAATGATTTAATTGACAAGAGTTCAAGAACATAATTGATTGACTGGTTTTAACCATGAAATGCATATTAAAACCCATGTGACAACCAAAGTCACAGAAAGAATGGGCCTAAGAATCAAACGCTAGCTAGCTACAAACGGGACAACAAGACTACAAGGCAGAGGAGATGAGGCAATATGACCAAAGATTGATAAAAGAAAAAGTAGAGAAGGGGAATCAGAAATATACACTGAATAATGCCTTTAGCATCGTTACATTTATGCAACTTGGTCCAACTTTGACCTGTCAGACTACCCTTTCTCTACAAATACCATCCTTCCCTACCTTTGACCTCAACCAAACAAAGTGTTTTCTAGTCAGTCATTCATAACATAATTATACAGATCACACTGAAATCAGTATTAAAGAATTATGGATTGCAGAATTGATTGCTCAGAAAATCACAGGTTTTCTTTCTCATACTCATGCACAAGCACACATGCATACACATATCACATACCATGCATATGAATCTTAATTGACAATGCATGGATATATATATGTGACATAACTTTTTCTCACTATATATACATATATAGGAATAAGTGTGCATCATGCTACAGACAGTTCAACAAACTGGAGCACCTTGTGGAGCACATGAGGATCTCATACCATTCAGTTCACGAACCAACCTGTGGCATTTGCAGGAAACACTGCAGGTCATTTGAGTCTCTCAGGGAACATCTTATAGGTACTATCTTCATTATTTGTTAAGCAAATTAACAAATACTAGCAATCCAAAGGGGAAATAGCAATGAAAACATGACATAAACTAGGCAGGATGAGATCATGAATAGCAAAGGTTCAACACCATGTGGATTTTGGAAACAAAAATTCTCAATGGCAATATCGAAATTCGACATGATTATTCTAACACCCAAGCAAACAGAGGCAGTGTGAAACTCAAACTACAGCACGCAGGACCATTCAAGAGTGAGTGACACTGCTGTATCTGTTATAGATGGGATTACCTTAACAATTTTTTTTCCCAAAATGCAGAACACGGTCGCGACTGAACCTCCAAGACTCAAATCGTAAATGTTGGAGCTCGGTGCGGTGCTCCTTTCAACCGTCAATGTTGGAGTTCTCTGGGATTAGGGTTCGATGAACAAAAATTACATATTTCTTCACCTTGTTCTAAAATAATAACACAAACTCAAGACACATTCGCATGATTAAAGGAAGATTAAAGAAAAAAAATGTCACAAACATTGAAACAGAGATGGGAAGAGATGAAAGAAAGAAGGTTGATTATTGGAGATAGGTTTCGCGTCGATGGCGGAGAGCTAAACGGCGGCGACCGAAACGGCGTTGGGCGGCTGAGCGAAGAAGGTTGTGCGATGGCATCAACCGAAAACGGCGGCTCGCTGTGCTCTGGAAGACGGATCGAAGTCGTTGTGGCTGCTGGAAGAAGACGAAGTTGTTGTGGGGAAGAAGGAAGGACGGCTGGCAGGACGGCGGCCGGCGAAACGGGGAAGAAGCATGGAACCCTAATCGTTAGAGGAGGCAAGTCTCGCGAGCAGTGGAAGGCAAAGGGAGGCAAGTCTCGCGAGCATAGTTTGAGAACCAGCGAAAATGCGAGACCCGCGCGAGAGAAAGAGAGTGAGCAAAAGGGAAATATTAATTTAATTAGTAAAAGGGGAATAGATAGCACTTCCTTGGAAAAGCACTATCTATTTACTTACCTATGATAGCGTTTTCTTGAGGAAACGTTATCTATTCCCTGACTTATAACAACGCTTCCTCAAGAAAACGTTATTTATTCCTATCAATCAACATTCAATAACGTTTCCTTAAAGAAGCGCTGTCTTAGAATATGGAATAGATAGCGCTCCCTTAAGGAAACGCTATTAAAAACCTTCCGCCTATTTTAAAGTAGCATTTTTCATTGAAGCGCTATTGAAGGTGCGCTACTAAAAGTAGTGATACTCATTCCAAATTATGGTGTCAGTCGAGTTATATACATTATATTTACATGCATAGTGTCGTGGTTTTGAAAACCTGAATTCATACTTTGATTTTTCCTTATAGGGTGGGATATAAATTCCTCTTTCCTTATTCTATTGCATTAAAGTTTGCTGGTTTGATCAACCTTCTAATCTTCTTTTTTTTTCGGTGATTTTTCTCTCAATATAGTCTGACTAGTTAAGTCGTCCAATGCAAAGAAAAGACACCGCTTCTCTTTGTTTCCCCAACCACCATGATTCGGATATGAGCAATTCTCCCAACACACTTTTTAATATATGAATACATGTTGGGCCATAAATTTCATTTGAGACCCACTTTATTATTTTTTATTTAATGGTCATTGAAATTCATCCAATAACCAAGAATGTGTTGGAGATAGTGTTAAAAAGAGTGTTATTATTGAGAAATGATAATTGTACACACTTTTGAGACATCATGTATATACATCATATGGTGCTGGATTGTTTTAAAGTATTAAATACATGTGATGAGAGAAAAAAAATAATAAACAAGTGTAAATACGTGTGTGTATATATATATATATATATATATATATATATATATATATATATATATATGATATTGGACATCAAAAATATGTACAACTATCATTACTTTTATTATTTGCATTTCTCTTGTAGACTTTTTCTTAATAAATTAAAGGACCCCCCGGTAGTAGACAATACCAAGTGTATAAGTATGGCCATGGGGAAGAGGTTTATCATTTAGCATGTCATGGGTCCCGGGATCTGGATAAGTGCCATGCTATAAGTCTTAGAAATGAATTTTTTTTAAACCTAAAATGAATTATTAAAACTCATAAAGTTAACATTCGCATGCGATAATATGATAAAGATAATACTCAAGTTGGGAAAGTTTATTCTTGATTAATTTTCCGGTACACACTACACTGTAAAAAAACATCATTAGAATTAATAATGATCTAACTGATTTTATTTTAGAAGGAAAATTAAACGACAATCTTGTATAAAAACAAAATTTAAACGACAACCAATTTCCCTGTTTTTTCTTAATGAATCGATACATCTTTATTCTGTCTCAGATTTAAAATAAATTAATTTACTTTGTAGATAATACTGTAATAAGAAAAATAAGTAATTGTATTATATCAATGAATCTATATCTTTAATTGCTATGTCTAGGGGACTTCGTGAGGGAGATCATCTGACTCCTTTTTTTGTTTCTAATTGTGGCGGAGGGTTTACATGGGATCATCCAAAGTGCTGTGGAGAAGAAGGTCTTCAAAGATTTCACTTTCTCGAGGGGGGTGGCCAGGAGTTGGGGATTTCTCACACTCAGTAAGCTGATGATACAATCTTGATAGGAGAAAATGTCACTTTCAAATGTAAAGGCATTAAAGTGTATTCTTAGGAACTTTGAATTACTGGCTGGATTGAAGGTCAACTTCCAAAAGAGTGGGCTGGTTGGTTTGAATTGCAATCAAAGGACCATTGAACATGCAGCCTGCATCCTTAATTGCAAGGTGGGATCTTTGCCATTCAAATTCCTTGGTATCATGGTTGGGGCAAATCTGAGAAGATGGTCGACTTGGTATCCTTTAATAAACACTGTGTAGAATAGGTTACTAGGATGGAGAAATAAATTCCTATGGTTTGGAGGTAGGGTCATCCTCATCAACTCTATATAATCAAGTTGACCAGTTTATTCCCTTTCCTTCCACCGTGCTCCAAAGTAATCAACAAAATTATTCAGATTCAAAGAAAGTTCTTGTGGGGTGAAGGTGAGGAATGCAAGAAAATTTGTTGGATCAAATGGGACGTGGTTTGTAAAAAAAAAAAGAGGAGGGAGATCTAGGCATTAGAAATATTGATGCCTTTACTTGGCGCTTCTAGGAAAACGGCGGTGTTTCTTCACGGAAACGGATTCCCTTTGATCAAAATTGCTTAGAGTGAGATATGGTTACTCTTCGGTTTGGAAAGTTTCTGGCCTGAAAAACCACTACATGGGGGTGTGGGTTCCTTGTGGTGGAGAGATCTAGAGGCTTTAGAGGGAGAGGGGTCTATTAAAAAGGGCTGGTTGTCTGATAGTATCTATAGGAGGTTAGGGAATGGAGAGTCTATATCTTTTTGGCATGAATGTTGGGTGTCAATCACACCCTTAGCCTCGGTTTTTAACAGGTTGTTTCTAATGTCATTGGCAAAAGAAGCTTCTGTTGTACAAATGGGAGAAACGAGGAGTGATGGGTGGGTATGGAAACTGCCCTGGAGAAGGAGGTTTTTTGTTTGGGAGGAACACCTTGTGGAAAATTTATTGGTAGCTGTTGTTGGAGGAGAAAAAAACCAAAACCTGATGTAATTGATTCTTGGTACTGGATGAAGCCCCTTGATGCTCCTTATTATGTGAAAACAACATATTCCTTTATCTGTGATGCAGGGGGACAGCAACCGAGTTTCCAATTCAAACTTCTTTGGGATAGTTCAATCCCCCTAAAAAGATTCAAGTCTAAGAGAGGCAGAGGAGACAAGAGCTGAGCCACCACACCAAACTAAAAGAGAGTGTGCCTGTACTTGCGCAGCCATCGTCTAAGTGTGCCCGTACTTTTGTAATTTTTCCTACTTTTGGGCATAAATTAGTAAACCCCTTTTTTGAAAAAAAAAATTAGAAATTGACTACCTATTCGGAAATAGAAACCAGAAGGAAGGGGAGGGGTGGTTCCTTCACTCACTTGAAAAATATTTCCCACATATAATCTCAGAATTTTCTAAATTCAAGAAAGATGCAAGAATGACTAATAATATTGTTCCAGAGATGGTTAACCCATAATGCAGAAGAGAAGATGGTAAACAAGAAGAAACTGTGTTATATTTGTGTGTTATTTTTTTTAAAATAAATAAATAAATAAATGGTTGAGATTCGAGAAAAATGAACAGTTAGATTCGATCAAAGTTTGTCATTTAACCTTGGATCTACAAAATGCTAGTGTAGGCACACTCCCTCATAATAAATAATTATTGATTACCCTACCTATATATACTAAGTACAAAGAAGCAGGATTTCTCAATCCCTATGTTCCACGTTGTACTCCCCATATGTAATTCTCCCTTAAGTAACATTTGTAACCTAATAATAAAATTCATATTTATTTTTCGTTCGATTCATCCTCCAAAATGTAAATCACTTATCCTCAATCCATACTCCTTCTCCTTAATACCCTACTTTAATCTCTCATGCGTGAAAGATATAATTAAAACTTAACCATTTTTCTTTCAATACTAATTCATTTAGGAATTCTTCCTCTGACACCTTTAACTCTTACTGTTAACACCAAAATTTAAACTACGATACACATTTCTTTCAACACACACACACATCAGTTCCTATCTAAGATATCCAATCTTAATTAGTCTTAGTTTCTTTTGAACGTAGTCCACCTCTACAATTTACATCATAATCATACATCTCAATCTTAAAGAACATGATTGCACCTCTTAATGCAACTACAACCAAAAAGAAACCACATTGGTAGAATTATCCAAAATCATAAATCTTGAACTTTTCTAACAACTTAGTTTTACTCAAGAACTCCTCTTTTCTGCTCATATTCAACTTAGGTAAAACTACTATCAACATTTTCCTGTAAATCTTCAAACACATATAATTATTCGTAACTACGGACATTGATCATTACCCTAGGTTCCCCAACAATTACTTTGCCTCGATCAACATTTGATTTATAATAATTGTCTCATTTACTGAGATTGATCTTAAGGGTCCACATCTTACGAGTCACACTATACTTCAACAAAACTCCCATCACTTCTTGTCTATCCTGCTAAAGGGATGATCGTAGTTAAATACTACACTTACTACCAACCAACCTTCTAAAGATCAAATCGTTTTGCTCGTTTCGCCCACTCGAGTTGAGGGTGATCCGTTGGACTCAATCTCAACTTGGTCCTTAACATTTGGAGCGGATTATACTAAACCGTTAGTAAACTTCGGGTCTTCATCTGAAACGACGCTTAAAGCTAATCCATGAAGTTTGATTAGTCCTCTGATACATACTTTGGTTACTTCTCCACTGCATAACTTCTCCACTGCATAACAGATATTAACAGATAAGAAGGTGCTTTCCTCGTTAGCCTGACATCGATTGCCCAGAACGAATGAAAAGTCTTAGAGGTCCTCGGTAAACCCACACAAAATTCATTGCGATGCTATCTTCTTAACCAGTGAGATCTCGTACACCAAATTATTTTCTTACTATACTCAACTAACTCCAATATCATGATATGAGTCAAATAATCATTCTCATCACTTATGAGATAGGTCACACGTCAATGACGTTTTGAAAAATATGTAGGGTAAAGTTGATCAAAGGTGACAAGTCCCTTCGAACTACTATAAGACATGGTCTTGAAGAATATGACTAGCATCGGAAAGATACAGGAATATTCCTGGTGTAATAAGATTCTTTAGTAGGTTCGTGGTTGTAAAAATGCATGATCAGTACCCGTTTATAAACATGAATCTAATAAAGTTCCTTCTTTCACAAGAACTTTACTACACAACGATTTAAAAGAACAACAGTTCGACAAAAATTCTGTCTGGATCGCTTCCACCAAAAGTAAAAGTGACTAGATTAAGTTTTCAGTAAGAAACTTCTGTTATCAAGAAGCCATCTGTGTTCCGGAACTTAAGAAATACTTATAACATATTTTCAAAAAAAAACTACGAAAATATCCAGACTATCAGAACCAATTGATAAGTCATGATAGACTTTAAATCAAGGTCAGAAAAGTGAGTTTGGCATATTCAAAATGTATCGTTGTGATTGTCTAATACAACAATAGGAATTTGAGGAACAATTGTCAATAAGGAATGAACATTACGAATAAGAATTTTCTTAATCCCGAGACACTCACCTAAGGTTGAAGATTCAAATCTATTCGCCTTGATTTCCAACAAGCACAAAGATCTTTTCTAACGCGCTTAGTATGGTCACCGTGAATCTGCACGATTACGAATAACTTGGCCAATCTCTCAGACATACAAAGAGTTGCAATCTTTCCTCATAAACTGAATCAACAACGCAAAATCTTAAACAGATCTTCACTCCAATCTGGTGATAACTCGTCCTCAAGTCGATCTGTGAGTAGACAACTCCTTTCGAGGGATCTATCAAATCAACTACACATGGCAAAGAATACTTTTTCAAAATCGTCACTTTGTTGAGTTGTCGGAGGAGTCTAGAACCTTCGTACAACATTAGTGCTTCCTACTGAAAACACTTGGTCTAACAAACTGTTTAGATCACAGATCTTCCAGTTTCAATCGAGTTGTCTAACTCGATTAACTTTGTAGGCGACATCCTACACAAAGTAATAGAGATCAACCCGAATCTAGAAACTAAATCCTTTGCAAACGGCAAACCTAGAACATTCTCAAAAAATTCTCCCGAAAAGTTTTCCACGACAGGTACCTCATTCAAATGTCTAACACAATCCCAAATGAATGAACGAATGTGTCAACATGAACATAAGTACCATTTACTAAACATGAGTTCTCACAAGGTCTCAACCCAATTAGAACCCATCAAAACACACTTACTTGTGTACAGACACACATTGTTTTCGACAAGGAAACAATTCAAACAAAGTCCAACCAGAGATCACACAACAAAAACCTAACAGACCTATTCCACAAGGTTCCCGAAAGACTTGACCAGCTCTGATACCACTCTGTAACACCCCCCTTGGGCATTACCTTGTGAACACGTACGGAAATAAATTAAAAAGAAATTTGTTGGTTGCTTTCGAAAATTTATTTACTTTAAGTCAGAAAAATCTGGGTGTAAAATATTTTTCTTCTTAATACTTCGAAAAATGGTGCGCACATCACAATAGTAAAACTATATTATACTCACCAACATACATAGACTGATTTTATTCAAAAACAAAATCTTCTACAACGTACGGATTTTGCTTGAAAATACTTCATTATTCACAATGTAAATTTTAAACCATATAAAGAAATATCTATTTTACAAGGAAAACTGAGTATTTCACGGAGTGCATCATGCACCTTATACACATATACACACAAGATTTGTAGTATTACTATTATCGACTACTGGGGTTCCTTTATTAAGAAAAAGTCTCTAAGAGAAATGTAAATAATACATTCTTCTTAACACTATCTCCAATACACTCTTGATTATTGAATTAATTTTATACAAAGACCACTTAATAAAATGAATACTAAATAAAGTGGGTCCCACGTGAAATTCATGACCCTAGATGAATTCCATCTATTGAAAAGTGTGTTGGATGGTTTAATTAGTCAGAGATCTCGGGAAAAAAATTTATTAAGTAATATAAATGACATGACATGATTGTATGATTCTTTTATATAAATTTATTTTTATGAGGTAAATTAAAAATTACGTTAAAATAATTCATAAAAGATAAAAATGATAGAAAATTAATAATAATCGACAAATTAAATTATAAATAGCTTATAATTTTTTTTATAAATAAACTTATTTACTAAACAATCATACTACTTTTGTCAAACAAGTTTTATAAGCTACATCTGTTTCGGAGATGAGACCAAGCAACCACCACCATGCATACAATGCAATATATACAATGACTCGCCTAACGTATAAAGGAACACGTTGTCATTCATATGTAATTTCGCAAGAACCTGCAGAGTTGTTGAACAAGGGTAACCTTATTTTCAAAAGAGGGGCACCGAATACCTTTGGAATCTTTCCATATTGACTATGGAGAGGGCGATGTGCAAAGACTTATTAGAGGGGGCAACAACTGACCATCCTGGGTCATATCTCCCCGACACATAAAGCAAGTTATCATCAATTTGATCATGTGTAGTACGCCTCAAACCTAACCCCACAGTTCCCACTTTAATGCGGTTCCCCCCTCTATTATTCATTGTTTCCTTTGATCACAGAATTCCATGACCGCACATACA
Organism: Sophora flavescens; assembly: GCA_030762895.1. Classification (NCBI taxonomy): domain Eukaryota; kingdom Viridiplantae; phylum Streptophyta; class Magnoliopsida; order Fabales; family Fabaceae; genus Sophora; species Sophora flavescens. The sequence goes on from JAUPTC010000016.1 coordinate 2,348,529, forward strand.
TCACAATAACTCATCTAATAATACATAATCAAATATGTAACTTTCTCATTTTACAAGATTTTTTCAATAAAACTTGAAAGGTCAAGGTGCATTGTATATTATATAATTAAAGGGTCACAATTAACGGAAACCCTTTCCACTCTTACTCACCAACAAGGTTTTGGTGTAGTGATAACCAGCTGCAATGCAAGCAGTACTTTATGAAAAAAGACTAAAGTTTCAAACCAGAAGAAGACAATTGTTGAGAGGGTTAGCCAGTCCAGACAGTGCCCAAGGTATATATATAAATAAGGCACAACATTGCATCCAAGTCATAGGAAAATAATTAATACATCCACCACACCCAACTTTCAATCCATTAACATTGTGCTTCCTTGACTTAATTGCTTCCATATAAATTTCCTTCCGCACAATCGTACAGACAGATATGAAGCTTCTTTGGTTTCTTCAATGCCTCTTCCTCCTGGCGCTGCTTCTCATCCATCCCTCCATTGCTGCAAGGAAGAGGTAACTAAGTTACGTTGTATTTCACATTATTAAATGAGTTGTGGCTTGTTAGTTTAGTTATTACTTATTACCCATAACTAGATGTGACGCTGCTTCTCATCCATCCCAAATTCCCAATATAGCTTTCTGTTTAAGCTAATTAACTTTTATTAATCCTTCATAACTAAGTTGTATTTCACACTTATTTAAATAGATGCCCCCCGGATTGTAAAGAAGGAGGTCGTTTACATGATAGCCCGATAAAGTCCCCCCCACCGGTACGCGGGTCCCCTGGTAGACACCCATAATGAATATTGGCCACCTAATCCTGCATGCGGAGTTTAGACAGATTCCTTCTTCTATTGTATACATTTGCTTCTAAATATTTTTTTCTTAGTATCAACAGAAATAAGCATTGACGTACTCCAATGTTTTCAGTTTTGTAATATCTTGATCAATACTTTGGTGTTGAACGAGAATTTGTTTTCCCATTTTATTATACCACATCATGTTCTTATCAATCATATTTTATTATATATTCTAATTTTTTAAGATTACAAAAAATTTCAATTTATGTAATAAGATATTGATAAGGATAGAGTATGATGCAATAAATGGGATAACAAATCCTCATCGTTTGGTGCAATACTAATAACTCTATTCCGTGGGAGGATTGTTGGGGTTTGTTTTAACTGGTTGTATGTCTTCAGAGATTGTATTATATAACAGGGATTCTTTTGGTTGTAACCCTGCGAGTTTTCCTTTGGTATTCTCGTGTAATGGAGTTCAGGTATTCCTTTGGTGTTGCTGCAGTTGTTACACAGAGTGTGCAATTGAGTTGTGATTCCATCTTGGTTGAGCCAAAAGAAAAAAAACGTCAGTTACTACTGTTTCCAAAATATTAGAAATTCTTTGGGTTAGCAACCGAATTAAAATGATTTCTTTACTTCAATTTCAGTTCCAAGTGATGATTAAATTAACATTAAATAAATCCAATTATCTAGAATACTTATTTTGGTGCAAAAAGATTTATACTCGTGGAGAGGGTAGCTTTATTGTAACCAAGCAAAAATTAGTCCTACATCTAATTAAAGAGTGGGAAAAAAACATCACAAGACCAAAAAAACAAATGAGTTGGTATGAATTGGCTTGAACTACTGTCAGGGGCTGCTTTTGGTTGGGCATTTGTTGTGGACTCTACTCAATGCGCTGGGCAATTGGGTGCACCCATATATGACAACTCTTTTCCTCTTTTTGTTGGTGTCCCTTTGTTTTTAAACTGATGCTAGTTGCTCTCTGTTCTGCGCGAACTTGATGAGAGGTGGTATCTTTTGGAAACTGGCTTGGACACATGTCTGGGTGTATGGGTAGTGTTAGTTAGGTATTCAACTTTGTTTTTAGTCTGTCACCTTAGGTTGAACATTTACCTTACATCCCTTATACATGGTTTTTCTTTTGTATATGGGTTTGAGTACTCGTAGCACTCTTTAATACAATTTTGCTTATAAAAATAAAGAAAATAAATGAGTTTTGTTTCTTTCACTTCAAAAATAAGGGGTTAAAAAAGTATTTGTACAAACTATATGAAGTACATGCATAATTTTGAACCACTTATTTTTTGAAGTATGTTCTTTGGATGAAGCAACTAAAACTAGAACGTTGGGCCACTTTGCTAGAATTCTTATGGACATTGATGTACTGAGAATTACATGACCAAATTCTGGTGGAAAGAGAGGGATATGCTTTATTTGTAAGAGTAGAGTATGAAAAGCTGACTT